>OZ014484.1:5944907-6426687 GCA_963965965.1 Trididemnum nubilum
TTCAAAAAAAAATCAAATTTCACCCGTATTGATAGAACTCATGTTGTTACATAACGCTCTTAGATTATCCTATTGACTCGACAAACACAAATGTTAAAGTTTTTGACCATTGACTATATAAAATTAAGCGATTTTAACGTTTTTATACATGATTACGAAAATTGTTGTCTAGATTTTCATAATTAAAATTAAAATTCATAAAAACAAAAAAAAAATATTGAGGCTGAAAATATGCAAAAGTAAAGAACAACCTCACCACTCAATGTATTTGTGTTTTTCTTAATATCTATAAGAATACCCCCTGGCGTGGCATTTTGGGCCCTTGCTTATTTTATGGTCTATTGCACCTTTATAAGGGCTGGTCGGCTACACTATTTTAAAATACACACTTAATCAAATTGCTTCTTTACGATCAATAGCATTTACGTGACAAACAGGAATTGTTACGTTTTACCTATTTGATTAGGCGTAAGCAGGATTAAGTGAAAATCAATGGAATAAACAGAGTTTGTTTGAGTTGGCATTATCATACTCACACTATAAAGCCTTATCGATCTGTTCTCCAGATGGCTGCAATGATAATGACATCACAAACATCTGACACTATGATTTCAAATTGCTGCGAATAAAATTCTAAATTGTTTATTGGAAATGGGCAAGTCCAGTATTTTGTACAGAATAATCGTAGAAAATCAAGGGAAGCCATTACGTCGCTATATGTCGCATTTACAGTTACGTAGATCGCTTTTCAAGACAAATTAAACAGGGCGTTCCTAAAGACTTTACGTTTATTCTTAAATTTTTCGGATTTATCTTTTTATGAGAGCAATAATTTATCATTAATCCCAACATTCTAGATTCACAGATGTGATTCAGGTCCAAAACAAAAAAATAAATTTAGTCAAAAACGATTCAACCAGCAACTGACATACTAAATGCTTCCTTTCGATTATTTTCCTTCAACCACTGTCAATCTTACGCATTCTACTTGCATGAAATCGACAATACTTAAAAGAAATCTGAAACGTCTAAAATGTTTTACAGTATTTGGTCTAAACCAATTTTCATTGAATCATTATTTAAGAAGTGAATTTGTCAAGTTCCTAAGTAATAAATTTACTGTATAATTTTGAAAATAGGAGCATTTTTGATCTCTAGTATTTCTGCTATGTTTTTTTTTCCCGAAATGGTTTGCAAGATCCGTGTTGGTAAAAATTGAAAAACAAATAGTTTTGGCTCTACGAAATGAGCATGATTGGCTACTTTTCATTACTACAAGGCCTTTACAATACGTTTTTTTTTTATGAAAACCAGTAAATTGAAGATTGAAGCTGGCTGTTCTTAAATGTTGACGTATTTTTGGTTTCATTTGTTCTTAAATTTTGCTGGAGAATAAAATGGCTAATAAACATTCTTGCTTGGATAAACGTGTCTTATTATTTTAATATAGATTACGTTTCACGATTCTTGCACAGATAGAAAAGGACACGAAAAATCGACTAATTACGTAAAACTGCATTGTTTGTAGCTGAGGCAGTCATTGTTTTTTATTTGTTCTTAAATTGTAAGCAGAATGGGCCTCGTGTATTAAGTTGTTCATATAAAGAAAAAAGTGTATTTTGTTAGAACATTGATTTTTAGGTATTTTATTGTCAATGCTAAAAAATCAAACTAGTACATTTAAATTTTATCAATTCTGGTATTGTATAAAATTAACGAAACAAAAACGTCCAAAATTTTTAATTCTAGTATTGTTTCACAACAAAAAATATTAAGAAACCTTTTCTTAACTACATATAAAAATGCGGCTAAAAGTCGTTTATTACCTGACCAGAGTTTCTATACAAAAAGCTCTGGTTAAAAATGTAAGTTATGAAAATAAATCTTTTGTTTGTCCAGCGGTTTAAATTCCAAGTGATTGTTCTTAGAATCAACTGGGTAAATTGCGAAAATGAAACCAAATGGTCTGATCAAAAATTGTTATTTTAAGTTAAGCCAAGCGCTTGGGTTACCATGGACATTGCAAGTTGTTTTCACTTTACGAAATACAATTTTTTTAATGAATTGTTACGTATAAATTTAGCCTGTTGTATTGAAATATAATAAGTTCTATTGAAGCCTATATGAAAATCAATTGTGAGCTCATAAGCGGTAAAAAATTATGACTTTGATTGAAATCCATTGATGTAATGAACATAACAATATTACCGATATCATAAATTCATAAGTAAAGGTGAATTTATCAAATTATTTCAGCTTACAATCTTTGGACGGTTTGTCTTGAGAGTTTAAATCAAAATTGATAAAAACAGTTGTTGTTGTACTGCAAATTTATCCTCCTGTCACCAGTTAGCGTTAGACGCTAACTGTAGGACAATCCGAGCACTTTTCATTGCAATAACCAGAGTTGAAAATGGGCGGAGTAATACAGGCCTAAACCAAAAAGTGATCTGAAGCCAAAGTTAGGCTCTAAAAAGCCCGAAAGTTAAGTTGTGTCTAAAAAAAGTACACGGTTATTGCTTGAAAGCGGTTAAAATAAAACTATTTACTGCTGCTCAATTGTGACACGTTCATAATAATTGTGTAATAGTAATAACATGATGTTTAGAAGTTGTTTGCCAGGTTGCAAAGTTCTTTTAGTTACGCTTTTGCAGCACCTTAAAGGATAAAACCCAAGGCAAGTACGTAAGCTTCAGCCCTAATTAGGCCCGACATTTTGTCAATCTCAAGCACGAACCCGGCCTGAACCCGAACCCGACCCCAGAAGCCTAAACCGACGTACAACTCAAGCGATGACAACTTCGTGCTTCCGTGAACCGTAAAACGAACATGCCTAAGTGGCATGAAATAAAGAGTATAATATGGGCATGATGCTAAATTTGGTCAATCAATAAAGAAAAATAGCGCTAGGCATTCATTATTGACCTCATATTCAAATAATTACAAGAGACGAAAATAGACGAAAACAGTGAAGGACCAACCATTATTATTTGCGCTGCGATATCCGCTCGTACTTTCGAACTTCTCGACCAACAATGACTAAGTGACGAATCGAAAACTGATGTTTTTGGCAACACGGTACAAATTATACTTTTTCAGAGGTTGCTAGGCTAGAACAATTTTTCTGGTAACCAGCGCACTCTCTTTAAAGGCGGTGAATCATCCAGCCAATTCCGGTGGTTTACAATAGCTAAAATTGAACTATAATTTTTGATATTTTTTGCAGAGATGGAGTCGAGGACACAAGGCTCGAGGCCAAGGCCAAGGACACAAAAAAAATCCGAGGCCAAGGCCAAGGCCAAGGACAGCCTTTCCGAGGACAGACACTTTCGAGGCCAAGAACAGGAATGCTCGAGGCCAAGGCCAAGGACCAAGGACACAAGCGCAAGTGCTCTCCAAAAAAAAAAAAAGTTCTTCACAAAAATTTTTCAGACGATCTCCAAAAAAAAAAAAAAAAAAGAAAAGGTCTTCACAAAAATTTTTCAAGCGATTTCCACGAAAACACGTTTTCCAAAAAATTTTTCAAGCGCTCCACAAAATTTTAACAATTCAATAAGTAGTACTGTCCTCGAGCCGAGGACAGGCCAATTTTCGAGGACTTGAGGCCTCGAGGCCAAGGCCAAGGACTTCAAAATCTGTCCTCGAGGACGTCCTCGAGGCCAAGGACGTCCTCGAGGACTCCACCTCTGATTTTTTGTTTAGATCTTAGGATTGCGTTGGCAAAGATATTCAACAAATACAAAAAGATATTCCCCGAAAAAAGTTTTTGGAAACTCTGAGTTTTGTTCTTCCCGCGAAAACCGCAGTTCTCTAAACTATTAGGCCTACTGTAATCTTAGTTAACTATTAGGCCTAACTATCTCTAAACTACCTAACAGTTTAGAGATAGTTAGGCCTAATTAGGCCTAAACTATTTAGAAATAAACCGTTTAGAAATAAACTATCTCTAAACTATTAGGCCTACCACAGTTCTCTAAACTATTAGGCCTACTCTGGTTTTGGCGGGAAGAACAAAACTCAGAGTTTCTAAAATTTTTTTTCTGGGATATCTTTTTGTATTTGTTGAATATCTTTGCAACCGCTGCCCCAAAATTAAAACAAAACATATCAAAAATTATGGTTCAATTTTAGCTATTGTAAACCACCGAAGTTCGCTGGATGATTCACCGCCTTTAAAATATCTTGAGTATGCTGTGGTCTAGATTCCAGATTTTGGTTTTAATCCAAAGCGTTTAAAATGAATTCTTAATTTATTGGCAAATTTGCAATGCCATCCCTAATGAGTTAGCTTGCTGTCTTTTTCAATATTGTTAGTTTTAAAGAATGTTAGAAAAAATTGAGAACAGTTGATTATTTTAATCCATCAGGAGACTTGAATAAGAGTTTCGATTTTTGAGGCAAATTAATTTCTGGAATTTCTAACCACAGCCATGAAAATCTTGGAATTTTTAACCATAAAGTTCTTGGGGTACCAATAATCAGACGGAGGGCGATAGTATCTTTTGAAGAAAAGTTTATGACATCATAAACATGGAATTTATGTGCAGCTGCCCGTTTGCCTGATTTTAATATTCAATATTTCGAATACCTCATAAAAACAATATTTATCTCTAAACCTCTTGATTTCCACTCAACTGCTCGCAATTGTTGAGGTATTAATGTTAATAACCTATAGGAGACTGACATCCTACCTACAAGCCATAAATATTTATGCGCAAACAATTGAATTTGATGAGGTACTTATTGCTCATTAAAATCTCGAATAATATTGTTGCCATAGCAACCAGATTCAAACAGAAAACAACGATTCAGTAGCGACAGTAAAGAAGCAGTAGCAGTATCATATGTGGCAAGAAGAGTTCAAAATTTATAATGAAGGCAATAGCAAACTGGTGTTTATTTTTTACTGGTTTGTTTGCTGAACGCTTCTTTTTTATTTGTTCGACTTTTTTAAACGAATATTTGACATGTTGGCCAAGAAATTCGAATGCTTGCATTTCAAAGTTCTAGCAGGTATCTTTAGTTTAACCACAAAACCTTTCATCTTCTCCAAAACATTGCTTTAAACATTCAAGTGCGCTACTAGTCAGCAAGAAAGCGAGCATGGTAAGACTCAAAAACATTCAAATGTTTACTTAATCACAATTGTTTGCCCTCTCGTGCCCAGCTTTACGCTCAGTTTCAACCCAAACTACTTTTTACTGGAGTATTTTTCTGCTTGTCAAGATTAATTGCGCTTCCATAGATATCTCATCTAAGTGAAACAGCAATAATCTTAAATATTCAAAATCATGAATTTTTTTTACTTTTTTCGGTATCATTAGGTTCTGAACATATTTCTACAAGCTTAAGTTGCCGTTTAATAATTATAGTACGAACGAAACTGTAAATTTGAAATAATTTACTATTCCATTTAAACCCTAATGAACGCGCAGTGGTAGTTGCAAAAACGTTTGGTCTTTCAATAAAATACAAGGTCTACGCTGGGCAGAGGCGTTGCTAAGGATGGTGGCACCCGCTGCGGGATTTCGTGGTGTCACCCTTTTGCGTACCAAAAATATGTAAAGACCAAAAAAAGAAAAAAAAGGTCTTTCGCTGCAAAATGAGAAAATGAGTGTGGATTTTCGGTCCAAAAGTATGTGAAGACCGAAAAAAGAAAAAAATGGTCTTCGCCAAAAAATCTATGAGTTTTTAGTCCAAATGACTGCAAAGTGAAAAAAGGAAGTTATCCACCACAAATCGGTGGAGTTATAGTTTCACATCATAATATGGTGTCACCCTAAATGGTGTCACTCCCCTATGGTGACACTTGGGGGTTCAAATCGGAAGTTTGTTTATGCTTTTGTCTCAAAAATTTTTGACAGATTTGAAGATTATAGCTTTACAAAAGTTAAGCTTTTTACGTCTTTCCATTACTGAGATACAACACCTTAGATTTCCCCTTAGAACGTTTTTCCCCCAAAGAAATTTTGCCAGGGTTGCCAATTAGAAACAAAAATTCAAAAAATTTCTGTCTGTTTGCATAACTTTCAATACGTGTTTTGCGGCAGTGTTGTTGTCAAAACAAAGCAAAGGGTTAGAGTTGTAAAATAGCTACTTTTCAAGTAAATGTAAACCAGCTTTCAAAAAGTAAATATTCTGTCACACTTCTGACAAAATGGGAACACTAAAGTAAGAGGAAAATTCTTAATTTTGAACTACAATATTTTGAAAACAGAAAGACGTAGAAACTTCAAATTTGGTGGGAATGCATTTTAGGCTTTAAACAACATTTTGTTCAACAGAAAAAGACGTGACTTAAATGCTCCTTTATGCAAAAATTCGGTATAATCGACGTACCGCATTCCAGCGTAGAAGATGCCGGTTAATTAAAATAAACTAAGAATGCTCTCGTACGCTCACAATTTTACATCCAGTGTAGACCCGGTCTTAACGTTCAATCCTATGATACTGCTAAAGCACAAACTTTGCTGTATGCTAACTTACTGAAGAGTACCTCTCCACCACGACTCCCATGTTTAACGTAAAGGAACAGCCAAAAATATTCTAAACGGTTTTTTATGGTCTTCATTACTGCCAAAGAGTTACACAAGGAACACAACGTGGCTTAGTTTTTCACAATCTTTGCTAGTCTTTCTGAGGTAGATAAAATGAAGTTTCTCCGGTTACTAACTTGCAATCCTATACCACCAGTTCCGAAAATTGATTCCTCAAGTTAAGTTTGTTCTCAATCTTTCACATCAAATTCGAGAATTTCTCTCTCGAAAAATTGATATCAGTTCGGGAATTTAACATCGCATTGTCCATAAGGATAGTATGGACCGGTTATACTGCATTGGTTAGAGTAGACCGGTGCCTGCAGAAGCACAGTAGCAGTGTAGTGTTTGTATTGACAGTTAAAAAAGTGCAATAAAGTAAAACTAAGTACTTAAAAAGTTATGAGTTTATAATAATTTGTTAATAAATTTTAATGTTAAGTTGTGCCGCTTGATTTTGAAACATTAACAAAATTAGTTAATCAAGCAAAGCTTTTCAGTTTCATACTTTTACTACAATAAAATTGGTAGTAACAGCAAAACAAAATTAGTTGCACAATGGGCAATCATAACACTTCCCCACTTTCACCTGCCTGGAAAAAATTCTGCCAACACTTGAGCCAGATTTCATTTTCTAAATTTCTTTAAATTAAACAAACAAAATCTACGTTTTTAGTTGTTGAATACAATATATTGCTCAATCATTGATTTATTGTGATTACGTATTTCTATGTTCTTTGGTTTCTTTCTAACTTTCATGTCATTGCTATAAAATCAAACAAATTTCAATACCTGTCATAATGTATTTTGTGCTGACAAAACATAATCACCAAGCTATCAAATATAACTTGTCTTTGATTAAAAATTCAACTAGATTTTTCACTCTAGTCTTTCACTGCCATTGATTCTGACTAAAGTAAAACGAGCAGCTATTGAAAGAAAGTTAAACTCTCTTAGCTCCTTGAATGAATCGAACAATAGCGTTTCATACTTATAGAACTATTTCGTCACAGTTATCTCTACCGCACTCCAACCTTTTTCAAAGACACTTATTAGTTTGCCATAATGCAGCCATATTGTCATAAACGCTTTTTTTTCAAAAGATATCATTGTTATAGCTACCAAAAGCGTCACTGTTCCAACTGTAACGCCCTGCCACCCAGCGGAAAGTTAATGAACCTTTGATCAATGAAGTTTATCAATCGTATTTGCTGCACTTTGTGCGAAGTTTGTTTACAAAATTATAAGTTTCAACAAAATGTCAATCGCGTGAAACCACAGCTTATAATATGCTTAATCCTCATTGCTCAATTTTATTTTGGTCAAATTTATTTGCTGCTAATTTAGGAAATACAACAGAGACTCAGCGCCTAAACGTGATTAAATTTTGTGTAGGCTTATAACTATTTCGTATGATTGATTGCTAATATTCTCAAATTTTTCAAACTACGTTATTCAAATAAAACTAGATGTTCATTTTCCCGGAGGAAAATAACACGGGACTTTCGCCAGTTTCTTTTCACCACCATTCTCCGCTTCATACTTTCAAGGTTACTAATATTTCTATAAAACTCACTTGTATGCATTGCAAACAAAGTGATTTTGTCTGATGAGAAAAATATTCATTTTAAATCATTCGTGGTTGGGGTAAAACAGATGTGCAACTAAGTATTTCACAAAAAGTGATCTTGTCTGATGAAAAAAAGTGGCAATTTTGAATCATTTGTGGTTTGCGTAAAACAGATGTCCGACTAAGTATTTCAAACAAAGTGATTTTGTCTAATGAAAAAAATATTGATTTTCAATCATTTGTGGTTAGAGGTAAACAGATGTTCGACTAAGTATTTCAACCCAGATCTGTGCAAGCACGACAATTTCAAACAATGGCGCCTTTAACCATTATTCCAGCAAAGCACAATAACCCAGTTGACTAAAATCTATTATTAAACTTAAGTTTCAAAAAGTAATTTTTTGGGGGTTCCAGGAGATTGGTACCCCCAGACTATGTAAAAAATTTGTCTCTTAAATATCTACTGATATCCAAAAAAACTAGCGCCCTAGTTTAAGTCGTTCAAAATAATTGATTTTTGGGGGTCCATTTAAAAAGGTTCCTGAAGGGTGGTACCCCGTAACTATGCCAAAACTTTTGTCTCTTAAATATTTCCTGATATCAAAATAAACTTGAGCCTTACTTTATGACGTTCAACACACTGATTTTTGTGGGTTTATTTGGAGGTTTCTGGGAGGAAGTGGTCTCCTAAACTATGTCCAAGAATTTGTTCGTTAAATACCAACTGATATAAAAAAAAACTAGCTCTCTAGCTCAAGGCATTAAAAAATTGATTTTTGGGGGTTCATTTGGGGTTTCCGTGTGATTGGCCCCCCAAACTATGCCAAAATATTTTTCAATTCAATATCTTTTCACATAAAAAAAAAATAACTAGCGTCATAGCGTAACTGTTGAAAAAGTGTTTTTTTGGAGTTCCATTTGAGGAGTTTCCAGTTGGATGGTATTCCCAAATTATGTCAAAATACTTGCCCATAAAATATCTGCTGATATCAAACAAATAAATGGAGCCTTGGCTTAAGCCATTCAAAAAACTTGAGTTTTGTGGGGTTCATGTGGGGATTTCCGGGGGATGGTACCCCCGAACTATGAACGAGTATTTGTCTGTTAACTTCCTACTGATATCAAAAAAACTAGCACCCTAGCTTAAGCCGTTAAAAAAATTGATTTTTGAGGGTCTTAACAGAGAATAAAACCTGATATGTTTCGATCATATGTAATGTCAAAATAAAAAATATTTAAAGAAATTTTGTCCCAATCAAAAAGAAATAAAATATGCTGGATTCAATATGACTTTGAAATGAGAAAACTGATGGCCAACTAGATGATTGAACCCAGGTCTATTCAATCACAATGGTTACATATGCATGCGCCTTTAATCACTAGGCCATAGCAGCACATGCGTAATTGCGTATACCTGACGAAAATCAATTATTAAAGTTTCATATCAAACTTCATTACCACAAGTTTTTGGCACGTCTGCCCAAAACCACGTGACATAGCGCCGCCAAAAGTGCATGTGCTCAACTTCATATCTGATAGAAAAAATGTTAATTTTAAATCATTTGTGATTGATTAAAACGGAAGTCCAACTAAGTATTTCAAGCCAGCTCTCTTCAATCATGTCTATTTCAAACACTAACGCCTTTAACCTTTATGCTAGCACACAGTGTCGCAACTGGAGCGTTGTTCTGTGGGAAAGGGCAAAAATTGCTGCCATTTTCTACTGTACGAGCATGCTGGGCATTAAGCATAGCCAAGATTTTTGACTAGGAGGAGCTCAAACCACAAACCAAATGCAAAGACGTCATCATAAATTTTTGAAGGAAGAACTTTTTGTGGGACAAAGATATTGCAGGTTGGATGATCAAATGCTGTGGCCTGTGTGTTGGCGCATAACCAAGGTTATGCTAAAGGGAGAGAGCTTAAACCTCCCAAAAAGTGTAAAAATGAGAATGGGAGACGTGTTGAGCAAACTAGTGTAACTCAAACGTATCACAGCTAAGCGCAAAGCGGTTTTTTGCAATTTTGGGGAAAAACCAGCTACTTTAATGCCATTGGACGAAACCAGCTACTTTAAACTTTAATGCCAAAACTACTTTAATGCCAAAACCAGCTACTTTAATGCCAATGCCAATGCCATTCGCACGTATATAGAGCCATTTGAAAGCAGAGGTGGAGTCGAGGACACAAGGCTCGAGGCCAAGGCCAAGGACACAAAAAAAATCCGAGGCCAAGGACAGCCTTTCCGAGGACAGACACTCTCGAGGCCAAGGACAGGAATGCTCGAGGCCAAGGCCAAGGACCAAGGACACAAGCGCAAGTGCTCTCCAAAAAAAAAAAAGGTCTTCACAAAAATTTGTTAGGCGATCTCCACAAAAAGTCGTTTCCCAAAAAATTTTTCAAGCGAGGCCAAGGCCAAGGACTTGACCTTCGAGGCCAAGGACTTCAAAATCTGTCCTCGAGGACGTCCTCGAGGCCAAGGACGTCCTCGAGGACTCCACCTCTGTTTAAAAGAACTAGATTTTCAACATTTGAAAGTCAACTGAAAAAATAAATTGTTCAACCCTGCTTTAACTTACAAGTCAAGGCTAAAGCACGCTTCAAATCTTGCATTTTGCAGTTACCTTTTGTAAGTGATTTAGTCACATAAGGAAAAGCCAGATACATTGCGTTCTGCAATATTTTAGCAGTAAATAATAATCCACTCAAAGATTTTCGTTAGAGATTTTTGTTTTGTCATAAAAATAACCAGTTGCAGGAGTTCATATGCGACCAAGGGGCCCAAGCCCCATCAATTCAAGTGTAATAATTTGTTCAATGAGCATATTCCCTAGCTAATTTTTTTTAAATGCTTCGTCGCGTTAAAACTGGCGAGATGGAGGTGGGTTGTTATTTAAAAAGAGCACAATAGATGGTTACGCCTGCTAACCATGTTATTGTTCGGGCCGGATTTATATTGCGCGGGGCCCTTGGCACTTTGAAGATTTTTGCAACATTTTCCTGCCAAATACAGATGAAGTCCAAAAAAAAGTCTTACAATCTGATCGCGGTGCCCCTAGCTGGTACAGTGCCATATTATGGTAAATCCGGCACTAGTTATTGCATTACGTTCATAACAAGGTTAGATGTGGTTCTGAGATAGTAACTTTTAGAACAAAAACTCTCAATTTCTCCTGGGTTATATATACATTTAGATTGGTTGACAAAAACTGATTTGAGGGGGGCCTGGTTGTCAATATTGTTGTTAATTACAGTTCTAAGTGAAAAATTCTAACGGAAAAATGCTTGAAGAAACTGAAACAGAAGAAACAATTGGCTTTTTTTGTCACATTTTTATCTTTGGTGACATTTTATTTGGGAGGGTCGGTCCCTCTGCCCCCTTTCCGTCCCCCCCTGGCTACGCCTATGCGCTGGGCAGTTTTGTTTTAGAAATAAAAAAAACTTTTACAAACCTCCGAAGCTGTGTTCAATTCGTCGGTTGGTGCGGGTATGGGCTCGATACCATCGGGGACGAAAGCAGCGGTTATTTTTGCCTTTTGGGAATAAATTCAAGCTTGGGCCAGAAGGTAGCCAAGGGCATCAGAAGCATTTGCAGATAAGGAAGTAAAAGGAGTATGGGTAGCTTCTGAGGAAGCAGAATTCGGACGGGGGTGAGGGTCTCCACTATTTCTCATGACAAATTTATTCATTAATGCCAAACAAGACTCAACAAAATGCATTGTACAACCTGATACAACAGTTACTAAGCAACTTTTTGACCAAGATGAAAGCGACTGCGCGCACTCATTGCTAATGCCAGCGTGCTACCGCAATCGCTCGTAACGTCAAATTTTCGATTGTAAAATAGTTGCTATTGCATCACAATAAAATTTTGCATTTTACTAAAAAGATTTTACTTACTAAACAATTTGTAGCTTGTCAGCTAAATCATGCAAGGATTGCGATTATGCAATATGAATACCGGGTGCCATCACAATCAATGTACCAATTATAAAGTTTTGCGAAACGCGATATTTCACTTCAGTTCAAATTATTTATCCACAGCCCCATAGTAGGCTACTTACCAATATTGTCGCTTTTGGGTTTGGGAAGGGGGCAAAATTTTTCTTTGGGGCGCGCAGCCCGCAGTGCAGCTCTCCGGCCACCCTTAGTTGCGTCCTTGCAAGCACTGCACGTGTACCCAGGTGACTAAAATCAATATTGTTAAATTTAACTTTCAAAAAGTGATTTTTGGGAGGTCCATTTGGAAAGGTTTCGGGATTGGTTCCCCCAGACTATGTAAAAAAGTTTTTCTCTTAAGCATCTTCCGATATCAAAAAAACTAGCGCCCTAGTTCAAGCCATTCAAAATAATTGATTTTTGGGGGTCCATTTGGGAAGGATTGGAGGGTTGGTATCCCCTAACTACATCAAAACTTTTATCTCTTAAATATCTATTGATATTAATAAAAACTGGACCCTTAGCTTAAGCCGTTCAACAAACCTTTCCACAAACTGATCATTCATTCATGCTTTTTCAAGCAATTTTACCGTTTGATTCAAAAGACTTTTATACCGATCAGTGGTTGAGTGGATAGAGCGTCTGCTACTGAAGCGGTAGACTCGGGGTCGATTCCCGGTCGGGTCAAACCAAAGGCTGTAAAAATTGGTATTCACAGCTTCCCTGCTTGACGTTCAGTAATTAAAGGGACAGTGTGAAGCCCCGCCGTGTGTGGTAGACTGGTGGGCAGGTGGCAGCTTGACTCGAAGACCGAGAGGTCCTTTTGCTGTCTCCTGGCCAAGGAAACTTGGTGAATAAAATGTCATTACAATTACTGTATTATAATTACGAAAGGAACCGTAGCCAGGGGCTACATACTATGATCTTCAAAAAAATACCAACATTCGTGTTTCGCAAGTCATTCGGGTTTCAAATTTTTATTCGGAATAGATTTTAGCGAACATTTTTTGAAAGTTTGAAATCATTTTCCTTCGTAAAATTATAACTTTATATTTTCTTCGTGATCGACATTTCCTTGAAAAAAATGTTACTACTAAAAAATCTTCGGATTCGGATATTCATTATTTAGTTTCCACAACAAAGTTGTAGATTCAAAAAATCTTCGTAAAAAGTTCGTGAATGAATTTCAAACAAAAAATCATAGTTTTCAAGTTCGTAAAAGCAATTTTGCTTAACTTTTGCGTTCAAACACGAATAAAAGTTGCCATTAAATACATAACAATCATTAAATGATTGACTATTACCGACAATAAACAACAAATAATTGTCACCTCTTCCGCTTGGTGCACGTGTTACACTTTGGTTAAAATGACTAAACTTAAACTTGGTTGTTTCAAAATTTTTGTCAAGTTTATGCAAATTGAATCAAAAATGAGTCGCACATTGAATGCAAGATTAAGTGAATTTTGTGAGCTTAAGGCGAATTTACACAGTATTCGATTTTCGTCCGTTTTTATATAGGTTTTTGCTTGTCCTTAAAAAGGTATGTGCTTTTTCTTCCGAGTTTTTACAAGTCCATTTTCGCACTAAGTAGACTGCTACATATTGTTAAAAACTCTGTACAAAAAGCGATTTTTCCAAGTAGACCTGTACACCTTTACAAAAAATGTTTTCGCAAAACTTTTGTTCAGTATGTGACCGTCTGGTTAGTGCGGATATGGAGATATAAAAATGCGGACAAAAAAAACATGGTTTTTCATGGAGAAGAAAAAACGTACAAACGCGAACGAAAAGTGGGTATTGTAAATCCACCTTTAGTTAGTAAAAATTATGACAATCTACCATTTTCGCTTTCCGCCTGCAAGACGAAAGGCATGGTGGATTCCATTGATTGAACTGATGACAATTCATTTTCAGTAGAAAACAATTAAACTGCATTGGTTTAATTTGAAGAAATTCATTAGTGAAAAAAAAAACAAAAAACGATGACTCTTACGATAAAAAACTTTCAAAGACGGGCAGTGATCCATGCAAAGCGGTAAATTCTGCAAAGTCTTGATTAGTTTCGCCCTCTAATAAACTATAGAGTTTTCATCATTTTAGAATTTCTCTCATTTAGAATTTTGAGGTTCCATGTAAAGCGGTAAATTCCGCAAAGTCTTGATTAGTTTCGCCCTCTAATAAACTATAGAGTTTTCATCATTTTAGAATTTCTCTCCTCATTCGTAAACTCATACAATAAAGCCATGATGAAACAAGCAAAAATGTGTAGCACGCTCTTTTTCCTCTATTACCTGCCAATAACCGGCAAAACAAGTGTAATAGCTAGCAAAAAAATCCGCAAAATTCTGCGAGTCGTCCAGAGTATTCGTGAATTAATCCGAAGATTCGGCCTAACTTACGAACATTTTGAGCCATTTTCAGTTTTGTTTTGTTTTTTTTCGAAGAAAAAAAAAATGTTAGTACGAACAAAAAATGTTAGTAATAACCAAAAAAATCTGCGGCCGAAAACAAGAAATTCAAAATCTTCACAAAAATTTTCAAACGAAAAAAATCTTCGGCCGAACAAAAAAATTTTTGGCCTAAGATTTGTTCGTTCGTGAAATATTTACAATTATTTGGAAAAAATGAAAATTTTCGAAGGAAGATTCGGAAAGTTTATTCGTAACAAAGACTATAGTATGCCAATTTCACGAACACAAACATTCGTGTTTTTCCGAAGACCAGAGTACGTGATGGACCCAGAACGGTTAAGGAAAGGATGACACCGTCTTAGAAAAGCAAAATTGTATCGTTGGGCTGGCAGATATGCAGACTGAATTGAGAAAGCTCTAACGAAGTTTATTTTGCCGAAGATTCCGTCTCGCTGGCCGTAAGTGAACTCTTTTTTCAGTTTAATGTTGGCCAGCTTTCCGACCTTGTCGAAGAGGCAGCATAACAAGAGCTATAACTTTATTTTATAGCGATGCTTGTATCACGAAGAAGATCCAACGTTTTCTTTCATATAGCGCTTTTAGCAAAAAAAAAACTGGAGCGTGAGATTAAGCCGTTCAAAAAAATGATTTTTGTGAGCTTCATTTGAGGATTTCTGAGAGGGGGAAGTAGTATCCTCAAACTAAGTCCAAGAGTCTTCACACAGAATGAAACCTAATACCCTCTGATCATATCTAGTGTTAAAACAAAAAATATTTAAAGCGATTTTGTCCTAATCGAAAAAAATTAAGTATGCTAGATTCAATATAATCTTGATTTAATAGAAGTGATGGCCAACTAGTAAATTGAACCCAGGGTTTCCGTCTCAAGCAATGGCGCCTTTAATCATTAGACCACGGCAGCACGCGCGCGTACGATTGACGACGTAAGTGTGCAGACAAAAGGCTCAGAACTAAGACCACAGAGACTAAATCTTCAATCTGCGCTAACATTTTTGTGCTTTGGAAATAATTATGTAATCAAAGAGTCGAGCTTGATTAAATGAGTACGAGTATTTTATTTAATTTTTGAAAGTTAAGTTTTGAAAGAAGTTAGTTTGATTCACTTCCTGCCTTCAGTTCTCAATTATCGTACAAAGCACCACCCTTTAAACTGTTTTTAGGTCGCCGTGCACTAATTTTGAACAAACATTTAAAAAGAAATTTTTATTTTTAATGAGTTTATTTGCTTTACGTAACCACGTCAGCGGTTGTTTTCAAAAGCAATCATTTAATTGTTTTCAAACGGGGGTTGTACTTAATCTGTTAAGCAAAAAATTATAATTAGTCGTTTGCCCCGCTGCGAAGCAAAATCAAATCTTTCATTTTCTCGCTCTATTACACCGAAGGCGTGTAAGCACAAAAACCTTAGCGCAGGTTGCAGATTTACGTCTCTGCACCCTTATGTCCCTGAGCCTTTATGTCCTGCGACCTTTTGTCTGTGACCTTTTGTCTGCACCCTTTTGTCTGCGCCCTTTTTTCTGCGCCCGTATGTCGGGCTTCGGCGCGCGTAGGTGACCAAAATCACTTAATAAACTTTGCTTTCACAAGTTTTGGGTGCATCTGCTCCAAACCACGTGACGTAGCGCCTTCAAAAGTGCAGATGCACTACTTCAAATAGAATTATCATGTCTATAAATTTCACGTTTCCAGCTTTGATGGTTTTGGAGTTTTTGTCTCCACAAAGTAATTTGCTTAAATAAATATATAAATAAACTAGATGTTTATTTTCCGGGGGAAAATAATGCGGAACTTCCGCCAGTTCCTTTTCACCCTCAATCTCCCCTCATACTTTAAAGGTTACTTATCCCTTGATGCATATTAAGGGGTATCCGGACACGAGCCCTAAAAACACGAGCCCTAAAAGACACCAGTCCTAAAAACACAATTCCTAATGGACATGAGTCCTAAAGTACACAAGCCCTAATGGACACGAGTTCTAACGGACACGAGTCCTAATGAACACAAGCCCTAACGGACACGAGTCCCAAAAAACACGAGTCCTAAAGACACGAGTCCTAACGGACACCAGTCCTAATGAACAGGAGTCCTAATGGACACCAGTCCTAAAGTACACGAGTTCTAATGTACACAAGCCCTAATGGACACGAGCCCTAAAAAACACGAGTCCTAAAGACACAAGTCCTCATGGACATGAGTCCTAAAGGACACGAGTCCTAAAAGACACGAGCCCTAAAGAACACGAGTCCTAAAGAACACCAGTCCTAAAAGACACGAGTCCTAAAGAACACGAGCCCTAAAGGACACGAGTCCTAAAAGACACTAGTCCTAAAGAACACGAGCCCTAAAAGACACGAGTCCTAAAGGACACGAGCCCTAAAGAACACGAGTCCTAAAAGACACGAGCCCTAAAGGACACGAGTCCTAAAAGACACGGGTCCTAAAGAACACGAGGCCTAAAGGACACGAGTCCTAAAAGACACGAGTCCTAAAAGACACGAGTCCTAAAGGACACGAATCCTAAAAGGACACGAGTCCTAAAAAACGTTAAAGTTAAATGCTACATAAAAGTCGGTAGATACTGAAAAAGATTTGGTTAGTAAGAATTCGGGGTTTTTGTTTGCTTTTTTCAGTGACATAAATTCGGCTTGCTGTCCAGTAATCCATGAAAATCTTGTAATGTACATGGTGGTAGCTACCTTCGGTTATCAAATACAAGGTTAACTATTGATGGCCCTGAAATAGAACAGTTGCATCTCCTTCATTCGTGACAAATAACGCATTTTTAAACTTTTGTAATTTCAAAGATTTATTTTGCATTTGATGTTGTCATTAGCGGTTTACCGTTACGGTTGCTAGGAGCTAAAACGCAGAAGCAGTTGTTTTTATTGAATTATTTCGTAAAGATGTCATTTAAATTTTAAATCAATGATTTAACCGCGCTGAATGTTATGTTGATCGAGCCTTAATTTACAGTACATGTATTTCGACTTGAACTAGTGGTGAAAATCATTATTCACAAATAGTGCTCAAATTAAACGTTAATCTGCCATGTGGTGTTGCTGTGGCATAGAATTTTATGTATTTTAGGATATGGCCGAAATTACGGTGTGAAACAAACTTAAAAACCGGGCAAAGTGGACAATATCAGGCAGAGTGGACAATGAGATTTCACAAAAGGCATAACTTTCTAGACCCGCTGAGTTATATGAGCTATAAATTGATCCTGGTAACTTTTCAACTAAGCTATAGATTATCTACAAAAGTTTTGACTTTACATTCAAATTCTTTAAATACGCCCACTGAAAGAATTAAACATTGATTTACGGTAAGGTTCCATGCTTTGTAATGGCATTTTGACGTCCAATCGTTTTTGCGAGGAAAAACTATGACGTAGCGGCAATCCATCAATAAAAATTGGAAGGTATTGGAGATTCGAAGTACAGTACCAACTGCAAACAAGTCGTTGTCGATCTGAACGCAGATTAATGAACTTGTTGAAAAACGGTAGTTCGTGCTCCTTAAAACTATGACATAATGCGCTCTTTGCGGTTTTAGAACGCGAAAATTTCTCTCCTTTTTGATGATTCATCGTAATATTTTCGATCATCTGTTGCTGTAGTTTGGCAGTTCGTAATGGATGTCGTTTGTAAATTCTTTGCGATATTGGGCTGATAAAAATTTTCTTTCTACGTACAAAATGCTTGGAAAATTTTCTAAATAATGTTTTGATTTATTGTGTCATTTTAGTTTTTGTCGCACTCGCAAAAGGACATTATTTATTAGTTACAGCGTCATGTGCGAATTTAATTTTTTAAGGGCATTTTCATTGTTATTGATGTTGATAGCTTGCAAAATAGGTAACAACTAGTTAACGAAATTAAATTCTATAGCAAAGCTATTTCTCTTTTCTTAAAAAAAAAGAATTTCAATTAATTTGAGATTGTTTTAGTTGTTTCGTATTCTCAAAATTTTATCTGATAAATAATGCGATAAACGTTAGTTTCAGAAAAGTTTGCTAACTGCGCAACACAACTTCACTGCATTACTGACGTTGATAAACACTTATGTGTTATTCAAAGCCGTTTGCAATACTGATGAACAGTTCGTCTTGATTTCTCGATAATCTCCCTCAAAAAAGTTATCAATAGTGAGCATACTCGCAATCATCGCATATAGAATTTCTTTGATTATTTGTTTATTCAGTACATGAACTTGATTGCAAAGTAAAATCGTCGGTGCATGCGCGGCCGGTATTCTATTTAAGTTGGATTCATACAGTATCCGTTTTTTATCCGCTTTTGTCGTTTTTTTTACGCTTTTCTTCTTCATAAAAAAGTGATGTTCTTTTTGGTAAGCATTTTTATACGTATGTCCTTGTCCACACCAACCAGACAGTCACGTACTGGACAAAACTTTTTTCAAAAAACGTTTTTTACGACGGGTTAAACAGTCCTATTTTGAAATATCGCTCTCATCGTTTATCATAGGCGTAGCCAGGATTTTTGATTGGGGGCGGCCCAAACCACAAATCACACAGGTGAACACCAAGAAAAAAAGTCTTCACAGTCCGACTTAAGAGTCTTGATTGGGGGGAGGGTGAAATTTTGTTGGAGACCAATTTAGGATTGAGGGAGGGGACCAGACCACAACTTATATAGTGAAGACCAAAACAAATAAACAATAAGAACAGGTTTCACGGTCTGAAGAGCTGAATTTTTTTCGAAAAAAAGATGAAGAGCAAAAAAACGATAACGTCTTCACGGTCTCGTGTCAAGGTGAACACAAACCAAGAAAAAGATAAAAGGATAGCCGTTTTGGTCACAAATTTATCATTGCTGGCATTGCGATTGGGGAGGGGGGGCGGGCTCCCTGCCCCTTTCCCCCATGCTACGCTTATGTTGTTTATACACAAAATTTTGATCAATATGTACAGTAATAACACTCTACATAATGCACATAAGACTAATAAAAATGCGCTCGAAAAAGAGCATACTTTTTCACGAAGAAGCAAAAACCAAAAACAAAATGGAGAGAAACGGATTTTGTGTAAATTCGCCTTTAGTAAGAAAACATTTTAATTTTGCGACCAAAAATTACGCCATTAAAAAGTCTTCTGCTTTGAAAACGATAAATATATCGTTTAATTGATTTTGTACGGCTTTGAACATCAAAAGATATGGCTTTTTGTATGCAGTAGTTTTTTATTTTTTATTCTTCATTTTTTTTCAATCTTCACTTGAGGGGCTAAATTCCACAATTCCAGACTGAAAGAGATCCAGGTTGCGGCGAAGACCTATTTTTGGAGCTCACTCGGCATTTTATTCCGCGCACACCAAGCAAGCTTTGAGAGGAAACGTTGTTTGCAACAAATCCAATAATGAAAGAAAACTACAGTTTCTTGATTAGCAAAAAATCCAATAAAGAATATTGTGACTACAGAAATTTGTTTGAAAGAATTGAAAATGCCAAAGCGCAGTAAACTTGAGAAAACTGCATTTTAAAATTTTCAATGGAGCATTGTGATCAAATTTTTTTAATTATTTAATCGTAAGAGATAGAAAGAAAAAAATTTTAACTGTAAGAAATAAAAAGAGTTCAATATCAGCGCAGAACAATTTTTCTTGAGAAATTTGTAAAAATGTGAACCTAACGTAACTTACACTTTATGCTGAACATTCTGCTCTTTCTTTCATTTTAACAAAGATTAATAGATATTTTTGAAATCACCAACTTACATGTAAACGATCATTTTTCATACAATGAAAAAAAACAAAAGGACAAAGAGAGACGTTATCCTACGATCTTTGCTAACATTTTTGTACTTCGAAAAATCATGCCGCCACTTAATTACATTATCAGAAATTATACTTTATCTTGCCACAAGCATAAAATACGACATAGTTAAAAAACAATTTTTTTAAATTATATTTTGTATGTTTTGCAGTATCTTATACGCAAATAAGGTAGTGCAGAAAATTAAGCTCAACGAAAAACGTAATTTTGCAATCAAAACATAGTGTGTATTGAAAACGTTGAAGAAATAGGATACTAATCCATGAATGAGGGATATGAACTCTGCTGCGTTTTCATAAAAATTGTTTGACTTTTTCAGTTCAAGTTGACGAAATTATTGGTATTTTTTAAATTTCTGTTATTTAAGGTTTGTTAAAAAGCAAGTTTTTCAGCAAAAATTAAACGCCAAAATTAAACCTAAAACGAATGAATTTTTCCTTTTTTATGTAAAATGAATATGAGTGATGTAAAATCTTCTGCCATACAATGAAAAAAAACAAAATGCAAATATTTTTTCTTCTTGCTGTTTTAAAACTCATTCATTGGCGAAAACGTTTGAAGCTATTGTGATAAATTGGCTCTGATAAAACATCAGATCGGTTGAATTTTTCAAATTGGAACAAGTAAAAACTTTCAAATACGCTATTTCAAAACAATGATGGGTGGTTTAAAACTCTGAAAAATGATTGTAATTTTAATTTATGGGATGAATAAACCCTTTTGCATCAACAGCACGACAAGAAGCTAAAAGTTAGTGTTTGATTAACAGATCAAGAGCAAATCGCTTAATGATGATTGCGAGTGAAAATAATGTAGCCGACGTGATTGGTGGTTTTTCCGCAAAATGCATCCACAATATCGTCGCAAGTACAGCGTTATAATAACACTATGACAGTGCGAGTCATTGTTTAGCATACGCACGGCGATTTCGAAACTAAGTTGGTCCAAAAATCTATTTTTTACATTAATAACAGCGATTTTAAACTTTTATCTCGAACTGACGTCTAATTATATTTCTAATTTTTTGACTGTTATGTACCTACTGATATTTAAAAAACGTTACTCTAGCTCAAAATTAAAAATATCATTAGCGAAAACGTTTGAAGCTTTTATTTTTATTTTTAATTTTACTCTAGCTCAAAATTAAAAATAAAAGTTTGGGGGATCTATTTAGGGGGTTACCGAGGGGGTAGCACCCCCAAACCACGTCAAAGTATTTTGAAAGACCTGCTGATCTTAAAAACAATTAGGTTATTCAAAAAATTGACTATTGGGAGATTTAAGTAGGTGGGATGGTATTCCTAAATTAGGTCAAAATATTTTTCCACGCAAACGACGTTAAAGTGTATTTAACAACTTCATAGTGACGAACTTGTAAAAACATCTATCTTGGTTAAGTCATTTAAAAGTCAATTATTGGGGGCACACTTGCCCTAAGTAACTAACATGCCCTAAATAATTAACGTGCCCTAAACAATTATTTCACTTGCACATTGATGATTATTGCACTAAACAGTTAGTAACAAACCTTGACCATACTTTAGAAGCAGAAAACAGTGACCACCATGTTTAAGTTTTTGGGTTTGTTCAACTGTTTGGAATCGAACCCGAGTCTACCGTTGTAGTGGCGGACACTCTCCAATCACAATAAAACTTTCAATAAAAAATAGCAAAATTTTTTCTCACGTCCTTATAGCGTGCTTTGCTAGAGGAAATACTGAACTCTGACCCCCAAAACCATCCGATTATTTTGATACGTAGTTAAATTGGTTGGTCAAAAGAAATTGATACTCAGCCGCATCTCCAAACGGGTCGCTTTTGTTAGAACTTGTGTAAGTAATGACTCTTATGTTTTATGAGTCATACTTTAGGACTAGTGTCTTTTAGAACTCATGTCCTTTAGAACTCGTGTCCTTTAGGACTCGTGTCTTTTAGGACTCCTGTATTTTAAGTCTCGTGTCCTTTAGAATTCGTGTCCTTTAGGACTCGTGTCTTTTAGGACTCATGTCCTTTAGAACTCGTGTCCTTTAGGACTCGTGTTCTTTAGGGCTCGTGTCTTTTAGGGCTCGTGTTCTTTAGGACTCGTGTCCTTTAGGACTCGTGTCCGTTAGGACTCGTGTCCTTTAGGACTCGTGTCTTTTAGGACTCGTGTCTTTTAGGACTCGTGTCCTTTAGGACTCGTGTCTTTTAGGGCTCGTGTTCTTTAGGACTCGTGTCCTTTAGGACACATGTCTTTTAGGACTCGTGTCCTTTAGGACTCGTGTCTTTTAGGACTCGTGTCCTTTAGGGCTCGTGTACTTTAGGGCTCGTGTTCTTTAGGACTTGTGTCTTTTAGGGCTCGTGTCTTTTAGGACTCGTGTCCTTTAGGACTTGTGTACATTAGGACTCCTGTCTGTTAGAACTGGTGTCTTTAGGACTCGTGTTTTTTAGGGATCGTGTCCGTTAGGGCTCGTGTACTTTAGGGCTCGTGTTCTTTAGGACTGGTGTTCTTTAGGACTTGTGTACGTTAGGACTCGTGTCCATTAGGGCTCGTGTATTTAGGACTCGTGTTCTTTAGGACTCGTGTTCTTTAGGACTCGTGTTTTTTAGGACTCGTGTCCGTTAGGACTTGTGTACGTTAGGACTCGTGTCCTTTAGGACTCGTGTCTTTTAGGGCTCGTGTCTTTGGGACTCGTGTTTTTAGGGCTCGTGTTTTTAGGGCTCGTGTACGGGATCCATATTAAGGTATTAAAAAATGGGGAAAGAAATCTGAATCTCAGCAAAATTAAATCAAAGGTTTGCAGAAAACAATTAGCTTTTTAAGAAACCAAAAATGATAGATTCAACTCGCAATTGTTAACAATAAATTTTATCAAAAACAAAATGCTTTTTGGAAAACTTGCTCATTTTTTATTGTTGGTCAAACACGTTCTGAGAAAACGCGAAACTGAAAGAAAACACGAAATAACGAGATTCGTTTTTAGTTACAGCATGTCTCAAGCATGAGTTCGATTTCTCAGTATAAAAAACTATCTTCGTGCATAATAGTCTAAGAGCAATGTAGTAAATTTCAAATCAAATCAACCAAATCTGTCGTTATTCTTGTTGTATTACGCCGAAGCGTGTAACGGGTTGGCAGGGCCTATTTCTGCGTCATTGCACCCGCGCAACATAGTTTCCTTCAAAATGTTGCAGCGGTGCAACATTGTGTCTGATTTGACCCGCCCAAGATTTGAACCTCAAACCTACCGCTCCAGAGACAAACGCGTAACCACTCGACCAACCAAAACTAGCGGTGTTAAATCGGAGTAGTTTTTATTTGCAATAAAACTGTGGGCAACCAATTCAGGATTCGAACTCAGGATAAGCTACTCAATGCTGCTCTACTTCAGATTCCAGCCAAAGTTTACAAAGTAACTTTGAGTGAGAAAAAAACTAAATTAGTGTGAAGTGCGTTGCAACAAAATCGCAAAATATTTTTCATTAAGAATAAAATCCGTAATTCTCTATTCATATCTAATGCCAAAATCCTTAGATTCGGATCGCCTACGTCAATACGCAACAGTCGACCTTGAGGAAAACGATATGTAGATTTGTACTGCACTAATCAACTGTGCTTGCATCGTAGGTGCAACTGTGGATACCTCTCATTTTTTTCGAAATAATCAATTAACATTGTTTTTATGTCGTACATTTCTACCCTTTATTGCTGTCTTCCGCTTTGCTAGACTTTGCAATATATTAGAGAAATGAAAGTGACAGGCCTTCGGGGCAACCCGATTAGTAGATAATTATACTATAGACGATTGAGCAGCCGCAGCGCCCTCGGATTTTTGGTATCTTTGGATTAGAATCAGAACGTAAGATGATTATTCAAATGTTATTCATCTGGTAATCATCACCATATCAATGTTTATTTTTCGAAATAGTCTTAAAACAAAATTATAAATATAATACACTTAAATCACCTGTAATAATACCAAAAAATACAGAATATCATTGACGACAAACAGCATGCTCACGCAACGTTTGCAGTTATCGCTATCGATTTCCCTATTCGACTAATGAATGAGCTGATGTTTGGATTGAAAGCAATGAAACTCTTTCTTCTTTCGGTTGGCATTTATTCGCTTTTAGTCTGTGGTTAAGTGGTTTATAACTGAAGCAGAGAATGCAAAGCAAAAACATCACGGCGCATACGTAGATTAATCCACCAGTAATAGATGTTTCGTATATTATTTGCCTGCCAATGTTTATAAATAATAAGGCAGTGATATTTTGCAAGAAACCTGCAACTGACATAACAAATAATGGATTTATTGGGTATGTATGCTGCATTAAAGAGTCAATTAAAGATAATAAACATGCTCTTTTGCTGAACCCAGTCAGAAAAAACGATATTATCAATAACACAATTGTTTGATAATAAACACTTATTAGTGTTATAATGGAAAATATAAACACAAAAAGCGCAGCAATATTTGATTGCCAATAATAGTTTTTAAATTTGTCAAGGAGCAACCCTGAAAATATATTGGTCACCACGCATCCAAATGATACTGTGGCTATAAGAAAACCACTTATTTCTTCAGGCGTATACTCAGTAAAATTTAAGAACACTTTTGAGACAATTAACTCGACAGACAAATCATCGAAAGCAGTTAAATAATAGACTAGTGTTACTGCTATGTTAGCTGCAATAAACATATAATCGCAACACAAGTTTTTTGTTTTGATGATTAAATCTTGTAATTTTATGCTGTTTTTTTTCTCTTGACTTCTTTCAAGATATTGAGCTCGGGAAGGTGCTAGCTTTGGTTTTTCAGGTATGCATGTGCAAAGTAAAATCGAAGTGACAACACTGGTCAGAGCCATTGTAAAATAGATCCCAATATACACGTGTTTATCACATGGATTACATGCTTTGAATGTCGAATTTGAAACGATTTTCGAACCTTCATCAATTTTTGAATATATGTTTACATATCTGAGCAATTGCGGGGGCAAAATATTTGCTGTTATCACAGCCGACGATGAACCGAGCAATGCTATACCTGTTGCAATACCTATTTGAGTTTCATCAAACCAAAGCTCTGCAGTTGGCCCAGGTAAAGCAAAAACAATCGCGCCGGCAAATCCATTGAAAACTTGTCCCAATGTAACTAGGAAATACAAATGAGGTTGTAAAAATCCAATGATAATGAATGCAAATCCAACCGTAAGAAAAACACTCGATGTAATCATAGCTTTTTTGCAAGAAAGCAGATTGCTCAAAGCAAAACAGGCTATAACTGGCGAAGCAACTATTGTTCCAATTTCGCAGCTTAGAACCATCCAATCTATTGCAGCGTAGGTTGTATCAAAGTAAGCAACCATCACATTGTTTAAATATCCAAAATTTACGCAAGTAAACACATAAAGAAACATGAGCCAAACAAGTAAGGCTATTACAAACCATCGTTTTTTATAAACCTTTGTATCAGTTCCATGTAATTGCTCTTCATAATCCATGTTGTTTAAGTTATTTTTGACGGTATACGCTATATCTTAATGCAGAAATATAATGTATATTCAACTAATACAAGCTGAATTATAAACATATTAAACAGAAGAAAATAATAAAAGAAGACAGTAATAAAATAATAATGATAATTTAAGAATGCTGAATAAAACAACACTACTTATAAATCAAAAATCTAACCACAATTTAGCATAACTTTGCTAACATTTCATTAGTTTTTTTTCTGGCTTAAATTAACTGGCACCATTCTGCAACTCAGCCAAACGTATTGTCACGCACTAAGTACGGCCTAGTTAGGCTGAATATACTGTTCAGAGGTGGAGTCGAGGACACAAGGATCGAGGCCAAGGCCAAGGACACAAAAAAAATCCGAGGCCAAGGCCAAGGCCAAGGACAGCCTTTCCGAGGACAGACACTCTCGAGGCCAAGGACAGGAATGCTCGAGGCCAAGGCCAAGGACCAAGGACACAAGCGCAAGTGCTCTCCAAAAAAAAAAAAGGTCTTCACAAAAATTTGTTAGGCGATCTCCAAAAAAAAAAGGTCTTCACAAAAATTTTTTAAGCGATCTCCAAAAAGAAAAGAAAAAAAAAAAAAAAAAAAGGTCTTCACAAAAATTTTTCAAGCGATCTCCACTAAAAAACGTTTTCCAAAAAAATTTTCAAGCGCTTCACAAAATTTTAACAATTCAAAAAATACTGCTGTCCTCTAGCCGAGGACAGGCCAATTTTCGAGGACTTGAGGCCTCGAGGCCAAGGCCAAGGCCAAGGACTTCAAAATGTGTCCTCGAGGACGTCCTCGAGGCCAAGGACGTCCTCGAGAACTCCACCTCTGATACTGTTCAGCAAACGGCTCAGTTCATCCTATTTTTTGAGGCAAGACATTTTGTGTGACATCATAATAATAATAAAAACATTAAAACATTGTTTTTCTCGAAACATCTTCATCAGTTTGGCTTTTAGGTGCATTATCAATTTATGTACGTGATGTTCTGAAGCAGGATCGCTAATTCAATGGAATTTAGAGATCACTTGCATGTAGATCCGTGGTTCTCAACCTGTAGGTATAATTATCTCCAAACGAGTAGTTTGTCATTTAAAAAGGGGTAATGCAAATTAAAAAAAGAATAATAATACAAAGTATGGCTACGGTTATCGTGTTGGCCTACTAACTTCATCTTGGTTCGCTTCTTTTTGTGGTGTTATAGTTTAATACTTATCCATCACAGGGGCGACTAAGGTCTTTTATAAATTCTTTTGCTTTGTAAACAATTGATAGTCTAGTCCAGTAGTAAGCGGCCTGAGGTGAGCATTTGTTTTTCGGCTGGATTAGTATAAGGCCAATTTAGCTCTGAAAAATTATTAAGTTGCCTCAAAAGAAACGAAATTACAAAGAAGCGTTTCTGAACTTTGTTTTACCAGTGTTATTGAAAATTCTCTCCAAAAGCCACAGTCTGTGACTGATTTGTTTTAAAGTTTTACCATACATAAGAAAGAATGAAGCTAAGCAAATTAAAGCTGCATTTTGAATCTTGCCATGGCGGATTAACAAGCGAAATAATCAATTGACTACTTTGGCAAAAATCTGAGCATTTGAAAAATCTGCGCCATGAATCTAGAGAAATGTGGATAAAACAGAGCAATATTGGAGGCATCACATCGCATTGCTTAGATGAAAAAAACCTCATACACTTGGGATCTGTGACAAAACAATGACCTTATTTTTTGTGTATTGATTTTGAATTGCAAGCTACAGTATTACAGTTGCTGTTGTTTTTCTAGAAAAGGGTTAGTATTAATATGCATCAGAATATTTTAGAAGTAGCAACATACAAAAGATTACGAACCACAGAATGATGTAAATGATACATTGATACAGTATTGATCATTTTACAAAACGAATTGGTGAAAGTTGGCATGCGTGTTAAAAAAAAAATTCTCCTTTCAGTAGGTTTTAACAACTTAGCAATTTGTTTTGGTAGGGGCAACGCTCAAATTACAATCTATACAAATTAAAGTTGGCTGATAACAATACAATAGTAAAAGTTCTTAATTTGATTATTAAGACTCATAATTATGTTTTGAAGCAAACTGCTAGATGGAGAGGTAGGCTTACTGTAACACCACGTCTAGAAATTTATACTCGTCGACGTCATGATTTTACACCAGCATCTAAAACAACTGGTAGTTTATTTCTCTCGCAAATGATCAATTTTATCATGGATAATTTGTTTTAGCAAAAAATAGGAGTGAAACTCTGTCTGACAATAATCTTGAAGATCCGAACTGCTTTGATACATGCTTAGACAATTTCATTCGAAATTTTAGCATAAAAAGGGATACAAATTTGCACGTCAAGAATTACACGACAAAATTTAGCTTAATTTTTGGGATTTTTGTTTTCCATTTTATGTTGTTTTTTTCGCTTACAGGAAGTGGAGGCTCTTTGCGAATTCTACAGTTACTTCAGAGTTCAGAGAGCATGCAATATCTGTGCACATGAGTTTATAATTGATTTTTTGAGGGAAGAAAGCAAACGTCTGAACAAAGGTTCTTCCTGTAGCTAACTTTCTAGAAGCAAAACGAAGTTTGACGATTAGCAATGCATACCATAAACAAATGGAAGTTGGCTACTAGTGTCACATACAAATGCGGGAAAAAAGAGAAATGCTCACCACCAGGGCTGTAGTCGAGACCGACTCGTCCGAGACCAAGACCGAGACCGCAAAATTTTTCCGAGACCAAGACCGAGACCAAGACCGGTCTCGATCTCAATTTTGGCTTCGAGACCGAGACCGGCAAAGTTCGAGACCAAGACCGAGACCGAGACCGAAAAAATGACGTCATCAATAGTTTTTTCAATTTTTTGAAAAAAAGTTTTTGAAGCTCATATTTGCTCATGAGTTGGTTTTATGATTATATAAATTGATTCAGATGACAAAATGCTTTAGTCAAAGCGACGATTACTTCATCAAAACATTTAAATATGCCATTTTATGTAGATTTTCACCAAAAAAAGAGATCCTTCAACTAAACTTAATGCCTCTTATTCAAAGCTCGAAGCCTAGTCACCTCTATTTTTGTCAGAAATTACGGGTCAATAAAACTGACGCAAACTTAATGACATAAAATTACAAAAAAATTGTAAAAAGCTATTTGTATATTTGAAGTACCGTATTAAAGATATAGCTAAAAAAACGCAGCCAGGAGTTTCAAGTAGGAGGGGGGATTTCCTAGCGCGTAACTACGATTATGCTAAGAGATGGCTTAAACAAAACAATATAACTTTTACTCAAAAAATATTTTGTTGCAGGGTTGCAAACTCGATCGATTTTTATTTGAGTTCAAGTTTGAGTTCGGTCTATTTTAGCACGTCCAAGTTCGAGTTCAAAAATTTAAATTTTTTTGAGTTCAAAAATATCAATGGCTCTGCGCTATGAATATTTGCCACTACAAAATTAATGAAACAATAAATGATAATTTAAGGACTAGCATATGTTGTTTAGTATTCTGTTAAAAGTAAAATATAAGTTTTTGAATTCATCAAATACGATAAACAACGTACTTTTCTGTCACGAATAGACCGCACTAATTTGCTTAAAAGTTACTTTCACAAAGACTTCACACTTTTGCGTTGCGCTAACCTATTTAATACAAAATTTTGTATAAAGTTCAATTTGAAAATTATGTAACTGAAATTAATTTTGCTGCAATAACTAACCGCCGCGACTTTTTTCATATATCGTGAATCTTTTCAATCTCAAACTCATTTCTTATAAGTGCACATTTTTTGTCAAAAATTAAACTCTCAGATTTATTCCAGTGAGCTGCAAATATTATCCAAGTTTTGTACTTTTTCTACAAACAGTAGAGTAGACCATTGCTTCTCAATCTTTTTTCAATGCGACTTAAGTTTATTGAAAAAATCAATGGTGTAAAAGTTTGTGGCCCATGTATATTCTGATGCATAGTTTAAATTAAAAGCTATGTAGAAAAAAAACTTTTCATGATGACAGAACTGTGTTGAAAATCGTTCAAAGAAGTTTTCACCAAAATGTTTATGAATATTTGCTATTTAGCTTTCAATATCCTTACCAATAACACTGACATACTTGACCTTTGATTTCTAGTCTCCACGAGCACAAAGCTTCTTCACTGCGTGAATTCTATGCTAGTTGGTCGAGCGGTAACACGTTCGTCTCTGGAGCGGGAGGTGTGAGATTTAAATCACGGGCCGGTCAAATCGGAGACAGTGTCGCCAACGGCTCGCCACCGCTGCGATATTTCTCCGAAAAGAGCTGTGTTGCCAGGGCGCAATGACGCGGAGATAGATCCAGTAACCTTGTTACATGCTTCGGCGTATTACAGCGAGCATAATGAAAGATTAAATTTGAAAATATATCGTTTACTACTTTTAAGGGTTTTACACCTTTGTGATCTTGAGAAACTCAAAATTTCACTGCTGGAATTTTTTGTTACAAAAATGCAACTAGGGTTGACTACTATATGCGTTTATTTTGTTACTGTATTGCTTTCTGCAAGTTTTACTCTTTGTAGTTGTTTAAAAAAAACTACCCTAAAAAATTTTTAGGCGACCCATAGGTTGAGAATCACGGGAGTAGATAACTGTTAACACAATAATAGTAAAGTTTTCGCTATATAAGAGACAAATTTCTTATCACTTAATTAACTCAAGATAAAACGTTGCGTCGCTTTTCCACCTTAATCATTTCTTTTTTTATACTCCTAGCTCTTTTTCTAGGTCGCCTAAGCATAAAAAGTGGAAAACTGTTGGGAAAAACACAATCTCACTTTACAAAGCTTGATCAAAAAAAATATTTCAAAGGATTTTTTAATCTTTAAATTTCGTTTTACGAACTTGGACAGTTTTATTCGAGTTCAAGTTCGAGTTCAGCAAAATCATTTTTTCGTGAGCGAGTTCGGCAAAAATACCGAGTTTTTTCGAGTTCAAGTTCGAGTTCGCAGCACTGTTTTGTCGTCGCGCTCTGCAAACTGTTGTAACTTAATCGTATCACATCCGGAGGTTTGCCCCAGTCGCTAGACAATTTTTATGATTTTTTGTAAAAAAAATAACCATTTGAATCATATTTCGCACGTTTTTAGAACTGCTTAATAGGTAGGATTCTTAATTGCAAAAATCGTTAAGAACTTAATTGCTAAGATTCGGAAGCCGTTTGAAAGAATAAAATTGCTCAACCACTTTAGCCCCTCTTCTTTACCCGTACAGGTCAAGTCCAAGACACGTTTAAATGCTTGCATTCATGAATCAAATTTTGTAAGTGATATATGACTAAAAAGAGGAGAGCTGCAGCTCACTTTGCCCTCCTGTTTGCGTCACTTGCCATTTTACGTTTAGCTTCGGCCTAGACATCATGAACAAACAAAATCTGCCAATTTTAAAGTAGTGGGTTTGTTCGCTGTTGACAAAGAGACAAAATATATACTGTAGGTTAGCATACAACTGTTGTCAACAATCGACCTGTAGCGTAGCCAGGGGGGAGGGCGGGGGGGCTCGAGCCTCCCCATTGGCCTGAAAAATATGCAAAATAGCACGTTTTTAGTGCTTTTGAGGCCGATTTTTGCTCCAAAAATGAAAACAGCCCCCCCAAAGAGATTAGGGAGCCGAAGTTGTGAAGGACTTGCCGTTGTTTGGACCAGAATAGTGGAGTTTTTTGCTTCAGGAGCTCACCCAAAGCCGGTGAAGACCTATTTTTTGGAGATCACCTGATTTCGGCCAGAAAAACCCTTTGAATTTCTGATTTCGGCAGGAAAAACCCTTTGAATTTCAGGGAAGACCTTTTTTTTTGTTGGAGATCACCTGCATTCGGCCTAAAAAAAAAACCTTGAATTTTTGATTTCGGCCGGAAAAACCCGTTTGAATTTCGGTGGAGACCTTTTTTTTTTTGGAGATCACCTGCATTCGGCCGAAAAAAAACCTTGAGTTTCTGATTTCGGCCGAAAACAAACCCTTGAATTTCTGATTTCGGCCGGAAAAACCCTTTGAATTTCGGTGAAGACCTTTTTTTTGTTTGGAGATCACCAGTATTCGGCCGGAAAAAACCTTGAATTTCTGATTTCGGCCGAAAAAAACCCTTGAATTTCGGTGAAGATCCTTTTTTTTGGAGATCACCTAATTTTGACAGAAAAACCACCTGAATCTAATTCAAGACTAATAAAAATTTGGGTCAAGTTCGTTTTCGGTTGTATCAAACTTCCAAAAAAGCCCCCCCCCCCCTTTGCCTTTTGCGAAATTCTGGCTACGCGACTGCAATCGACAGTAAAGTAATATGTACAGAATGTATTCATTCTTGTTTGATAAGAATCAGTAAATTTTGAATTGTGACTGGCTGTTTTTAATTTTTGCCGATTTTCAGCCTCATTTGTTTTTTGATTTGTTCTTAAATTTTGAGAGCATTGACGCAAGTTTAGCGACTATGCTTGTAAAACAGTTTAATTCCCATAGCCTTGTCTACTTCGAGTTGAGGTTTTTTGCTTCTTTAGCAGCGTCGTCAAGTTGCAAAAGCGAAAAGACAAACTTTTTTTAACAACTGCTTGAACGACTACCAAAAAATTTGTCACTTATATGTGCAGCACTCTACGATCTCAAAATAGTAGCATTATGTACATCCTTTGACACTAAAACTTCTATCACATGGGGATCAAAAAAGTCACAAAAACATCTGCAGTGCTAGAATCAGGCAAGAACTCTGTAGTTTCGTTCCTCGTCATCAAAACTGCTATGCGTGAATGACGTCTTTTCTCAAGTAAAAATCCAGGTGCGAAACCACTTTGTCCTACCGATAATGTAACCGCTTCGTTAGCTTCTTACAACACTACATTTTACTTACAAAATTTACTCGATCTCGCTATTTTATTTTTTCTTACAAACATTACAAAATTAGCTATTTCATTTTACTTACAGAAATTACCCGGTCTCGAGACCAATTTTTGAGCTACGAGACCAAGACCACAACGATTCGAGACCAAGACCAAGACCGGTGCAAAACAGCCGAGACCAAGACCGAGACCGAGACCACAAAAAATTGGTCTCGAGACCGAGACCGGTCTCGAGACCTACAGCCCTGCTCACCACATCATGCTATTTTTGTCTTTTGTACAAGTTTACGTCTAGAAAGTTAACTCCAAAACCTGAATGACAATAACATACACGGCACATAATCCATTTGATAATAAAAAAAGATTTACTCAAATGATGGAGAAAAAATGATAATAATATTCTTCCAAATATAAAAAAGCAAGAAACTTTTTATCATCTGATCAATCCGAGTTTTAATCTGATTTTTGTTCTTCATTTAAAGGCAAAACTGAGATAATAATTTTTATTGTTATTTGAGAACAAAATGGAAATTCTTGATTATTTTTCTCCAGTGCAAACAAAAGTCATTACTTAAAATGATAAAGCAAAATAAATAAAAAAATTCCTCGATGTGTGGTGGTGATTTTGAAGATGTTCCCTGGTGATTTGATCTCATTGCTTGGTGAAATCGGTTGGCCGGCTTGTTCACTTAATTTAAATCCGTGATATTTTTTTCTATGGGAATACCTCAAGTCAAAGGTATAGTAATCGTCCCCAATTTACTGAAAAATTTAAAGATGCAATTCGTAAAGAAATTACAACCATTACGCATGAAATGATCCGCCTAATTGTAGACATTAGTGAACGCCTTCAAAAGTGTGTTGACAATGCTGGATCCCATTTGTTGTTGTCTATCATGTTATACTTAGTATTGATGTCTATCATGATATACTTAGTAAAATCTTAGAAAAGCATGCTCCTCTTGTTCAAAAATATAGCAAAACATCTAAAACGCCATGGTGGAATTCGGAATGTCAAAATGCTAGAAGAAGCAGAAGAGTTTTTGAAAGAGCTTTTAGGAAGAATAAATCTTTAGAAAATAAATCTAAATTTTATGCAGCATGTAAACAGGCTAATAAAATCTATTGCATTGAAAGAGAAAAATATTTCAAAGAAAAACTTGCAAATTGCAAAGGTAATGCCAAAGCCACCTATAATGTTGTGAATCAGTTATTGGATAAATTTTCGGGAAATCATCCGCCTATCACAAGCACTGCACAAGCATGCCAATTTGCAGACTATTTTAATGCTAAGATTGAACAAATATATAGTGACATGTCTTACCATAATTGCAATACACTTGATGTTGATATAAATGTAGTTAAATCTTCATGTGCTTCCAAATTTAGAAAGTTTGAACCGCTATCTTTAGCTGGTTTAAAAGCTATAATTGAGTCTATACCATCTAAAACATGTGATCTTGATCCACTACCAACCAGTATTCTCAAGAAGTGCATTAATTTATTAACCTACTCCCAGAAATTCATCATATTGTTAATCTTTCATTGAGTCAGGGTTATTTTCCAAATGTTCTCAAAAAGGCATGTGTTACTCCTTTGATTAAAAATGAGAACTTGGATAATGATAACATTAAAAATTTTAGACCTGTAAGCAATTTGCCTTTTCTTGGCAAATTAAAAAAAAAATGTGTTTTTCTCCAAATTAATACATATCTGTGTGAAAATTCATTGTATGGCTATTCGCAATCCGCTTACAGATCTAGCTATAGCTGTGAGACTGCCCTTGTAAAAATACACAATGATATTTTGTCAATTTTAGATGCCAAGTCAAATGCAGTAGTTCTTTTGTTTGATTTGTCAGCTGCTTTTGATACGGTTAAGCATGATCTCCTGCTTAGTAAATTGTCCGCTGAATTTGGTTTTTCTGATGTAGCTTTAGAATGGTTTTCAACCTATTTAAATAATAGGAGCTACTTTGTTAAAGGTGCTGGCTGTACTTCTCATACAGTTGATATTAAGTCTAGTGTACCCCAGGGATCAATTTTAGGGCCAGTGCTATTTAACTTGTATTTTAAAAGTGCTGAATTAATTGCTAATTCACATGGTCTTTTTGTGCATTCATATGCTGATGATATGCAGTGTTATCTTTCTTTTGATAAAGACTTTTCTGTAGACATGATTAAAAACAAAATTCGAGCCTTTTTGCAAGATTTAAAGCATTGGATGACTTGTAATTTTCTAAAATTGAATGAAAGTAAGACCAAAGTCATAGAAATTTTATCTAACCGAAACATTGAATCCAGAATAATTTCTAACATACAAATTGATAATAGCTGTTCTTTGCCTAAGACTAATGCTTTTGTCAAAATTCTCGGTGTAGTATTTGATGACAGACTGAACCTTGAGAAGCATATCAATAGAGTAGTTAGTACTTGCTATGGCAATTTACGTAATTTAGGCAGAATTGCATCTAAGCTTACTAAACCTCTAAAAATTCAGCTAGTTCATTCTTTGATATTGTCCCATATTGATTATTGCAATGCTTTGTTTTAAAACTTACCAGAATATTTATTGCACAAGTTGACAAAAGTTTTATATTCTGCAGTGAGATTTATTTTTGGACTTCGTGGTTCTGCTTTGCGTAAGCATATGCTACCATATTTGAAAAGCCTTCATTTTTTACCAGTTAAGTTTCGTATTAAATTCAAAATTGCTTTGCTCACACACAAGTGCCTGCATGGTTATGCTCCTACATAATTGAAAAATTTAATCAACTCTCGTTCTGTTTCGGAAAGATATAGCTTGCGTGTTAATGATGATAATTGGCTGCTTCAAACGATAACTAGCTTAAACTTTGCTAGATCCCAATCTATGTTTTCGTGTGCATCACCCAAAGTATGGAATTCGTTGCCACTATCTCGGCGTGAAATTAAAACTTTGTCCCTTTTTAAGAAACGTCTAAAAGCATTTTATTTTAATTTAGCGTTTGAGGATATTACCACTGTTTGATGCCAGTATTTTGCTGCTTATTGCTGTAGAATTAGTACCTCTGTTGAGTACTAATTTCATTTCTGTAAAGCTATTTGAATGTTACTTTGGCCCCTTAGTCAGATGCATTGACACTTGTTGGTGTTATCTCAAGGGGGATATAGATTGCAATTATTATCATTATTATAATTATTATTTGACAGATTTAATTTTTATAAAGTAATGAAAGAAAATGGCATTATTTGTTCTTTTCGAAAATAATAACACATTTTGTTTCTTTACTTTATTTGGCTCTTTTTAAACTTACAAATGCATCAGATCATTTTACCTGACCCTTGTAGTATTTTTTCAACATATTCTTTAATATTTAATAACATTTCAATCAATGCTTTCTTCAAAACAAACATGTTATACTATATTCTTTAGGGTGCTTATTTTTTCACCAAAAATTATAATTTTTCTTCTGCTTGTGTTTAAAGTGTTCATTTTGGAGGAAAAACAACATCAGCAAAAAAATTTTTGAAAAACATTAATACTGAGGGGTTCTCCGGAGCAGTAACATAAACCGTTGTGAGAATACACATTTTTGGTTGTAACTTTTGCATGTTTAAGAATAGCACTTTGATTTTGGTATTTGTGCCCAATAATTTGACTGAAAGAATGCCATTAATAGCAGCAAAAACTTGTTCAATTGTAACTAAGTTTATGTTTTGCAAGTTTTTTACATTTTTGACGACAAAAAATGTGCGTTTTAGCACAAAAAGACTCTTTTATGCTCAACAACATGCAAAACCAACATTAAAATAAGCAAAATCAAGGATGGCAGTACGGTACGATACATTTAGAATTTGCGTACAACGTACCTCGCACCTTGAACCGTACCAGCGTACCGTACTTCAGTTCAATTTTTGAAGCGTACCGTACCAACGTACCGTACCCGTACCGTTCCGAAAAAGGCGTACCGTACCAGCGTACCGTACTTCTTAGCAAAAATTGAAGCGTACCGTACCGTATTTACGTACCGTACCGTACTGTTATTATTGCTTTCAACTACTCGCAACTTTAACTGACTTTGAAATCACTATTCTATAAATCAACGATCTCAATTCACACATTTAGCGTCGGCTTTAGCAGTCTTTTGCCTCTGCATACAAAAACCCGGTGCAATGTGTGAAAAGTCTGGGATTTTTAATTCAAACAGCGTACCAACGTACTATTACAAAAATTCAAACCCGTACCATTACAAAAAATGTGTACCGTTCCAACGTACCGTACCCTTACCATACTAAAAAAAGGCGTACCGTACCAGCGTACCGTACTTCTTAGCAAAAATCGAGGCGTACCGTACCGTACCAACGCACCGTACCGTACTGCCATCCTTGAGCAAAATTGGCACTGAATGCACCAGTAGTAAGGAGTTACATACACATATGCAGGCACCACAATGTTAGCAATTAGCTTTTGGCAGATGGGCATTTGGGTACAAGAGACTTGTCTAGTAGATTTAAAAAGGTGTCTTATAATGCTAGTAGTAGCATCAAGATCTTGACTGTAAGGAAAGAGATAAGCCATCTCTATTCAAGTATCACAAACTTTCTGCAATGGCTTCTGTGTACTTCTGAATTCTATCGATCAACTTAAACCAAGATAAATTGAACAATAAAAATTTGTTGCATGGATTATCCACAATCTCCAATAGAACTGCATTTGCAAACCACATAACAATAAACCTAAAACTTTCCTACATTTCAAGTTGCGGCATTGATGTTTGATATTATTGTAATTAAAATTTCAACTAAATAACTGCTAATCTAAAAAAGCTAACGTTTGAAATAACGTAACTTTACCAGCTAGCAAGATTTCAGTAGAGCTCCAAATCTTTTCAAGTTCAAAGTGAGCTTTTACCCTAAAAGTGTATAGTACAGGTAGATCGACAGCACAAGTGTTACCACGTTGTACCTAGCTGAACCACTTAGAAGAAACAAAATATTCAACGACTTTTTTTTGATTACATAAACTACTATTCTCATTCATATATGTACTGGTAATCAACGAGCTGATGATGCCTGAATTTTGAGATTTATAACTTGATTGGCTATTAGTTTTTCAATGTGCTACGATGTCCTTACGGATTTAAATTATTTTTAGCTTGAATCCTTTGTGTAATGCTTTGAGATGTTCAATTTGATGTTGATGAAGTTGTCATGAGGTATAGCATTGTGAACAAGCGGTTGTTCCATACAGGCATAATATGGCATGATATGAGAATTACTACGGTATGTTTTTAGGTAGATCCAAACAGGCAAAGAATGGCGTACTATGTTTTTAGGTAGGAACAGCAATACCACCTACTATATTGTACTGAATTTGAAAAGCTAGGTGTTTTGATTAATCTGAATATCTCTACAGAGGAGCTTCGAAAAATTGTTTTAAATAGCTTAGTTTTATGTTTTTTTTAATTGTTTAAAATTTTACATTTATTGACTTCGCTTCACTTGAAAATTTGAATTGCCTGGCAATATTAGTATAGGGCAAGGGTAATTTTAAATATCATTGATTTTGAAAACATTAATGTGCTTAACCATTGTATGAAACAATGTGCACTGCTACAAAAACATTGTCTAGTGCATGTTCTAAGCAGTGATGCATATTCTAATCATTGATGGAATTCAAAAATTTGCTGTCAATTACGATATTTGTTAGCTAAATTATAACATTGTGGTACCTACTGATGTGTATGTAACTCCTTACTACAGGTGCATTCAGTGCCAATTTCGCTTATGTTAATGTTGGTTTTGCATGTTGTTGAGCCTAAAAGAGTCTTTTTGTGCTAAAACGCACATTTTTTGTTGCCAAAAATGTAACAAACCTGCAAAACATAAACTTAGTTACAATTGAACAAGTTTTCACTGCTATTAATGGCATTCTTACACTCAAATTAGTGGGCACACACACCAAAATCAAAGTGCTATTCTTAAACATGCAAAAGTTACAACCAAAAATGTGTATTCTCACAACGGTTCATGTAATTGCTCCGGAGGACCCCTCAGTATTAATGTTTTTCAAAAATTTTTTTGCTGATGTTGTTTTTCCTCCAAAATGAACACTTTAAACACAAGCAGAAGAAAATTATAATTTTGGTGAAAAAATAAGCACCCTAATAGTCATAATCATAGTTATGTTTATTTAACACAAAACAACGCACAAAAAACAGAGTTGAATTGTGACATGAGGCTACGAAGAGATCTCTCGGTCATCAAGTCGAGCAGCTACCTATGAAGTTAGTCGATCATGCGGCGCGTATGTGTAGTTTATTAATTAAAGTATAGCAATGAAATAGGCAACGAGAAGCGCCAACAGAACCAGCGAAGACCACACTAGCAAACCCGCCTCCACCTTCACGGTCAGATATGTTCCACCATCAACCAAAACATTCGAATAAAAATTTTGTTTGGTAAAACAAAACGAACCGGAGCGAAGAGACGCAAAACCTCCAAGCCAGCCTCCAGCATTTCAGCAGACGAATCCTTACGCGGTATAGCGACTGGTTTGACAAAAATTGCAGAAGATATAGTCAAATGAAATTTCCGAATAAAATAAAACTGAAAACATCAGGTATAATGTGTCGGCAAATTATTCTTAAATTGTGTATAAATCAATTAAAAGATTTTTTTTTATTTCTGGAGGTACACAGTTCCAAATTTTAACTCCTCGGAATTTAGTATTTCTCTGTAATTTAAGTGTTTAATATCAGGGTAGGCACAATCATATTAGGATGATATCAACCGTCTTGATTGTGTAGGTGCCGATGCAACTGAAGTAAAAAAAAAGAAACTGGGGAACAAGTTTTTATGCCTGTACTTGTACAGAAAGTTAGCTAATTCACAGGTATATAATTCATTTAACTTAAGAGCATGCAGTTGCATGCAGCAATTAGCTATATTGTCTCGCGAATGAGTTCCTACAGATATTTTAACTGCTCAATTCTTGAGTGTAGTTAGCCTTTTTATGTAGGTTTTATAAGTGTTTCCCCATGCATCTGATAATTCCATTTAGGAGATGAAGGTGAATTAAACAGTAATACAAATTTGTAAAGCTTTAAAAGCCAAAACATGTCGTAGTTTGGACAAAACCCCTATAAATCCTGAGATTTTACCAAGTAAATTAATACGATTATCGAAATTTTGTCGTGAGTCGATCGTGACACCTAAGTACTTTATAGAGTCTTTAACTTTTAATGGAGTTTCATACATGTATTATTACACCTTAATGCTCGGAATTTGATGGGTACTTTTAGGTGCTATTATTATCGATAATTGGAACGACCGACGCTCGCGTCGCGTGTTCCTCTGTTTTTACTTGGCCATTTTCCAACTAACGAGTGCGAAATTTCAGACTTTCGCTTATAACTCGAAAACGGTTGGGTCTAGCTACATGAAATTTTGACAGCAGTTTGAGATTAATGAGTTGTATGTTTGTACACAATTTCGAGGCAATAAGTCACGTGACTTCGGTTTTAGGACCCGAAAACCGCCCCGCAAGTTTGGCATAAAAAGCGGTCTCAGTCAATAACGGCTTAAGTACGGCAAAAAATATTTCATAGGGTTGTATGTCTTAAGATACACTTTCATCCCAACCAACCCACTTTTGGCCGCGATGAGGTTTATTTCTTTTTTTTTCCTTTCTTTTTCCTTTTATTTCCTTTTTTTTCTTCCTAAATCTTGTACGCTCTTCTTCTCCTAAACCACAAAACATGGAGACTAAATTTTTGTGTAAAGTTGTTGAGCTGTAAACGCAATTTTTTCTCCGAAATTGTTTGGGGCAACTCCACCAGAAACCCACCCCAAAATGGGGCTCCAAAAAATCAATTTTTTGATCGGATCAAGCTAGGGTGCTAGTTTTTTTTGACATCAGTAGATATTCAGCAGGCAAATATTTTGACATAGTTTGGGGGTGCCACCCGCCCGGGGACCCCCCCAAATGGACCCCCCAAAAATCAATTTTTTGAATGGCTCAAGCTAGAGTTCTACTTTTTTTTGATATCAGTATAGATATTTACCAAACAAATATTTTGACATAGTTTGGAGGTGCCATATTCCCCGGGGATCCTCCCAAATGGACCCCCAAAAATCAATTTTTTGAACGGCTCAAGTTAGAGTGCCAGTCTGTTATGATATCAGTAGATATTTAACAGACAAATATTTTGACATAGTTTGGGGGTGCCACCCCCCCCCCGGGAACCCCCCGAAAAGGACCCCCAAAAATCAATTTTTTGAATGGCTCAAGCTAGAGTTCTACTTTTTTTTGATATCATTAGATATTTAACAGACAATTTTTTTTGATATCAGTAGATATTTAACAGACAAATATTTTGGCATAGTTTGGGGGTGCCATCCCCCCGTGGACCCCCAAATGGACCCCCAAAAATCAATTTTTTGAACGGCTCAAGCTAGGGTGCCAGTGTTTTATGATATCAGGAGATGTTTAACTGACAAATATTTTGACTCCACTTTTCTTAAGGTTCCATAATCAGACATTTTTGAATAATTGCTGATTTTATGGGAGACAAAAAGTACTTTTGAGCGTCACAGCATTAGCTCTGCTTCGGTCGTTCACTGGGTTTACTGGCAAACTCCCATCTAGTTTTATTTGTTTTAGTTCACTCATAAACATTCTGTAATTCAAGATTCATTTTTTCGTTTAGAATCATTAGATTAGTTTCGTGGATTACCAAGCTTGTGTCGTCAGCAAACAGACAATGAGGTGGAGCTTAATGCATTTGGTGAATCGCTTACATAAATAAAAAATAATAACGGGTCTGGAGTACTTCCTTGTGGACGCCAAAATGATTTATTGCTAGCATGGATCGAAAGTTTTGATGGGCAACATATTGATATCTATTGGGTAGAAATGAATTTATTAGTTTGTACGCTATACCTCGAATACCATGATGTTCGAACTTATGTAACACTAAAGGATGATAGACCGTGATAAATGTCCCTGTAAAATCGAATATAATTAAGCCTGTATATAGACTATGATTGATGTCATGAGCAGCCGCTAATACATCTACAATTGCAAGGCTAGTAGACTTATTACTTTGAAATCCGTGTAGTGTTTTTGTCAGTATAGAGTGCTTTCAAAAAAATGTAGTTAAACAACTAAAGATCAATTTTCAAAAGATTTTTGCAAAACAAGTCAAGATGGATATTTGCCGATAGTTGGTAAAATTTTGAGTATTACTTACCCGATTTAAAAAGTAGAACAATTGTGGCAGTTCTACAACTTCGCGGAAATATACCCAATCGAAAAGCATTATCAACAAAATAACACAAGGCTGGTGCTAGAATGGTAGAAGCTATTCTTTAAGAAGATAAGGCGATAAATTATCATGACCAAAGGATTTATTCAATTTCAGGAAATTTATCATATTTAGCACCTAATTGATACTAGGTGGTTCCATATAAATCGAATAGCTTACTCTCCTCCAAAAAAATTGTCTATAAGTTTCATTATTGGTTAAATTTATTAAAGTTTTTTGCCAAATTTTTTCCGACATTTGAAAAAAATTCGTTAAACTCCTCTACAATTACATGCTGATTAGTTATTTTATTACCTTTTAAATTTACAGATTAAGGTAGAATTGTGCACTTTTTTACCAAGAATTTTTACCAAGAAGCAAAGCTCGAAGTAACTCGCAGTGGCGGATTTCAGGGGGATGGGGGGGATGCATCCCCCCCACCAGCCTAAGAGTAACGATTTTGGCCAAAAAATCAGCCTCTATTTCGAATAATTCTGCTCCATTTCGGGATGCATCCCCCCCCACCAGCCCAACCGCAACGAATCCGGCCGAAAACTCACTCTCAATTTCGGTGAAGACCTTTTTTTTTTGGAGACCACCTGATTTTGGGCGAAAAAAACGTTTGAATTTCCGATTTCGGCCGAAAACTCACTCTCAATTTCGGTGAAGACCTTTTCTTTTTTTTTTTTTTTTTGGAGACCACCTGATTTTGGGCGAAAAAAACGTTTGAATTTCCAAATACGGTCGAAAAATCACCCTCAATTTCGGTGAAGGCATCCGAATTTTTGAGGTTTTGTGCTTAAAATCCCCCCCCACCAAAATTTTTTAGATCCGCCACTGGTAACTCCCATGTCTTTCTAGGATTACTTGCGTATTTTTTAAGCTCATTCTCAGGGCCTCCGAGAGGGGGTGCAGGGGAACAATGGGGATGCAGGGGGACAAAGGGGTGCCATCCCCCCGGGACCCCCCCAAATAGACCCCCCAAAAGTCAATTTTTTGAATGGCTCAACTTAGGGTGCCAGTTTGTTATGATATCAGCAGATATTTAACAGACAAATATTTTGACATAGTTTGGGCACTGTGGTTTGGAAGTGCCACCACCCTGGGAACCCCCCAAATGAACCCCCCAAAAATCAATTTTTTCTACGGCTCAACTTAGGGTGCCAGTCTGTTTTGATAACAGCAGATATTTAACAGACAAATATTTTGACATAGTTTATGGGTGCCATCCCCTTGGGGATCTCCAAATGGACCCCCAAAAATCAATTTTTTGAACGGCTCAACTTAGGATGCCAGTTTGTTATGATATCAGGAGATATTTAACTGACAAATATTTTGACTCCACTTTTCTTAAGGTTCCATAATCAGATATTTTTGAATAATTGCTGATTTTACGGGAGACAAAAAGTACTTTTGAGCGTCACAGCATTAGCTATGCTTCGGTCGTTCACTGGGTTTACTGGCAAACTCCCATCTAGTCTTGTTCATGACGTTGCTCAGAGGTTGGAGAAATTTTCAATGTTTGTGGTGCTGGCATTAGGATGCTGGTGAACGGCTCCTTTTTCTATCTTTTTTTCTGTATTATTATCGAGGCTTAAATTTAACCATAAATCTTCACAACCATTACGGTTCAAATTAAGTTCACGATTTAATGTAAATTGAAATTTAGACGAAACGTAAATGACAACCCCGGGTCCACGACAACTGACCGCGACAAACTGACCGCTAACAAACTTACCGCGAACAAACTGACCGCGAACAACGCCGATTGGCTGAGATGAGCGATTCTAAATATATTTTTACTATCCCCAGAGCCATCTTGCCCAAACCCTCACTTTGTGACGAAATCACTGCGACGATATCAGTGACCAAATCACCGTAACAAAACCGTTGGTTCGCGGTCAGTTTGTTCGCGGTCAGTTTGTCGCGGTCAGTTGACTTGTCTCGGACAACCCCACGTGATTGATTACTGAATCAGAGTGGACAAAATTATTACCAGATATTGAAATGGTAATTAAATGGTCTCCTTTCAATTGCGTTAGAAAAACGTATTCTTCCCTTCCGTGATATGCCCCCTCTTTTGTATTCCCAACTATTTTGTTACCATCAACACATTTATATCACATTTGCTTTGCAACAAAATAACATTTTTACAAAATACATGTTTATCAGCCATGCTGAATTGGCTCATCAAAATTACTTTACTTTGACCTCATTGAAGCCCAATAACAACACACGAGAGAGGAGGATGTTATTCGTCGTATGTTGCCAGAAAGGAGAATTTTGAAATAACTTCATCATTTCTCGTGGCTCTGTTTCAATAATAATACAGTCAAGGTCAATATAGGCGTTCTAACATATTCAAAACAATTTTTAGTTAAATTAAAGTTCGTAGAAAAACAATAAACACACCTTGACATCTCAGCAAATACCCACAAAATGTGAATGCAGCACTTCTCTTACTTTCAGCTATTGGTTTCAGCTTAAATATAGTTAATTATAGGTTATCACTCTTACTTTCAGCTTAATTATAGGTTATCTCTTGAAAAATGTACTGATAAATTTAGTTTGAATTGGAATTGCTGACTAAAGTAGAATCCTCGGCTATTATTTTCTTCATCGAACATCGCTTTTCTTAGTCTGCGAAAAATTTTGCGAAATCTGTCGTTTGTAAGTAGAGTGGAGCGGAGTGGCTAATTTTTACGCTCCGGCTCCACTCCAATATTTCTTTAACTGACTCCGGCTCCAATCTGGCTCCGAAATTTTACAACAACACTCCGCTCCAAAATACTCCGAGACAAAAATACGCTTCGACGAAAAATTCAAACCAATTTTCATATTGCTCAATAGCTTGGTATAAGCCTAGCCTAGCTACATATTCTGATATTCTATATCCAGAATGCAAAAGTAGTTACTGATTTTACTACCAACTATCATTTCGACTTAAAAGACTGCTTTAAAGTCAGACTCCGGCTCCGATCCGGCTCGTAATTTTTTTAAAAATTGTCACTCCGGCTCCGCTCCGGCCCCGGCGTAAAAACGCAAAATCCGGCTCCGACTCCGCTCCGGCTCCGGCTCCAAGCTCCACTCTATTTGTAATATTACAAATTTTCGAAATGCAGGGTTGCCAATGGTACGGAGTCACACGAAATAAATCGTATTTTTGCAAATAAAGGGAGTTGCGGAAAAAGTTTTGGAGGCACTACTTTATGACCCCAAGTAGTTCTCATTTCTTCAATAAAACCAATTTCGAGCGGTATCTTTTTAAGAACAAAATTTATATTTGCTTAAGTTATAAAGCTATAAGTTTGCATTTAAACTGTTTTCTTTCTTTGCTTATTTCAATTATTTGAGTGTAGTTTCGAACAGAATGGCTGTGCGATGCCTGAAAGATTTCAAACAAAGAACAGTTTGAGATCCATACTGCCTTAAGCTAAATAAAAGCTTATTTAGGTACTTAATACTTTTGCAACATTTTGATTAAAAAGACAAATACTTTGACATGGTTCGGGGATGCCACCCTCGTAAATCTCCAATGGAACCACCAAATTTAATTTTTTGAACGGCTTAAAAAAAGCAATTAGGTCCAAAATTTTTTTGCTCGGTTTTCTCTCAAAATTTTTTGACAGATCTGAATACTAACTTCACCAAAAGTGAGCTTTTTACGACCTTATGTTCTCAAGGTTCTGTATGACAATCTAGACGTACCCGTAGAAAGGCTTTTTCCACTTAGAAAATTTCCCAGAGGTGCCGACTACAAATAAAATTTCATAAAGTTACTGCAATTTCGTAACTCTCAGTAAGCGTTTTCGGCTGTGTTATTGTCAAAACAAAGTAAAGGCTCAGAATTGTAAATTAGTTGATTTTTACATAAATTCAAGCCGATTTTCAAAAACTTAATTTTTTGTAACAATCCTAATAAAACGGCAACACTGAAATAGGAAAAATTGTTATCTTTGCATGCAGTATCTTGAAAATAGGAATACGTAGAATGTTCAACTTTAGTGAGATGGCCTTTTAACCTTTTTCTAACATTTTGGTCAACAGTAAAAAGCTTGACTAGAAAACGCCTTTAAACCAAAGCTCAATTTTTTTATCATTAAATATTCAATTGGCAAACATTTTGATAATTTGGGGTGCTGCCACTATGAGGATCCGAAAATGATTTTTTCAGTGGTTTAAGTTAGAGAGCTAGTTTTATCTTATACCAGTAGAAAGGCGCGTAGTCAAAAATCTGCATTGGGGGGGACAGTTATGGGGGTCTGCAGGAGGAGCCTCAACCGCTTGAAAATTTTGAATTTTTTTGGCAAAAATACTTTAAATTTTGGCCTATAACATTTTGATAAAAATTAATGCAATTAAAACGTGGCATAGAAATTAGCAGTGCAAAAGCATGATTATACTAGTTGCATAAATGGGCTATGTTGGAAGTTGATTTGCTAGAATATCATTTCTTTTATTTAAAAGCTGGTAAATCATGAACTGCTATACCACTAATTCAAAAAAACTTGCTAAGTATAATCTGTTTCGTTCATATTTTGTGATGGATGGAGTTTGAATTCAACCGATTTAAAAAAGTGATCGACAGCGTAGGTCAGAGCGAATATCATAACATAACACAGTTCACGTCAAAAATTAAATTTTAAAACCCCACAGCTTGTTTCACCCGTAATCGGGATCATCAGGGGTTATCTGCCAAAAGTAACACAGAGTTTAAAATCTAAAATCAGAAACCAATAATTTAAAAACTTAAAATTTTAAAAAATTAAAAAATTAAAACTGTTCCTCGTTTCAGTATCAAGGCCATATCCAGCTTCTGGGTTGCCTAAAGTACACCCAACCAGCGGAGAAAACTGAACTTGACTCTCCTTAACCCAAACAGTGTAAGCCACTAAGGAACCGAACCTAAGACTCAGCGCCGGAACCGAGATAACAAGGCTAGTATGTCTTCACAAAAGGCTAACTTGACACAAAACCACGGCTGCAGATAGAAACATACACTCAGAGTTAGTACCCTAATACTAGGCTACTCTGCCAACGACTGGTAAACAAACACATTTAAAAATCGCAAAAAGTTGAAATGCACAGAGACTAAACGGATTAAAAACAAGAGAGTGGAGCGATTTGTATATCGAGTGAAGCGATTAACCACAACAGAGTTAAGGAGAGTCAGGTTCTGTTTTCTCCGCTGGTTGGGTGTACTTTAGGCCGCCAAGGAGCTGGATATGGCCTCGATACCGGAACTAGGAACAGTTTTAATTTTTTAAATTTCTTAAACTTTCAAAATTTTTTAATTTTCAAATTATTAGATTTCAAATTTTAGATTTTGAACTCCGTGTTACTTCTGGCAGATACCCCTGATGATACCGATTACGGGTGAAACAGACTGTAGGATTTTAAAATTTAATTTTTAACGTGTACTGTGTTGTGGTATGATAGCCTATATTTCATAGTGAAAATGTAATTTGGGGGGATAATGGATGGAAGTTTGAGAGAAGTGATAGGTAATTAAATAATACTGATTAGCCCTTCCTCCCACCCTATTCCTGAGCTTATATATTTTTGATGAAACCTATGTTAAGCATTTTTCAATTAGCGGTCAAATTTGAGTATCAATCTTTGGCAATTATTTTTGACAAATTAGTGTCCTTCCCCTTTTTCAAAGTATGCTTTAAATCATTTCTGAGTCTACTTCAGCGCAAAAGCGGTCCCAGAAGTGCTATTTTTCGTATTCTTCCTAAAAACGTAGTATTTTTCTTATTCTGCATTTTGGGGCTACTAATCCTAAAAGACTTTCCAAACAAATCCTTCAAACTAGATTTTACTGAATGATTTTTTAGGATGATTACAAATCTAATACAAACCACTTATAATACGGAACAAAACGTATTTCCGTACCGAAGTAAGCCAAAATATCTACAGCAGCGTGGCCTAGAGAAGAGGAAAGGGTAAAGGCGTCGTTTCTACGACAACTCGTTCTGATTGCATGATCTAAGTTCAACTTGCACCCTGGTAATGCTCTTAAATTACCTTTTTACGATGATTATCTCTGCTTCGTGTCTTCAAACAAGCACCGCATTCAATGGAAAAAAATTCCAAGGAATTTATCGGAACATTGGCTACTAAAAACTTCTAAGCAGGTTCAGACTTCTCCGAACACGAAGTACTCACAGCTATAAAGTTTGCGGATAGTTTAATTACCGTCGGATACCATCAGGCAACAAAAGAGCAAAATACTCTTCATAAGCAACAACAGCTACCGTACTATATTGCACGTAATTTTGTACCGTACTATAAAATTTATCTGAACCGAAAAGCATCTTCTTCAACCTCCTGCAGATTAGTCTCAACTGTGAGAACTAACATACAAACTGTTAATTTGTCGCCTAAAATTGCATTTAACTCAACTGAGCAAATTTCACGCGATGCCTGCATAGTCATAATTCATTTTTAACTTCAACGAAGCTCTTTGATAACTGTAAAATCGCTTACTAGAATGCTTCTCGTTTTATTTTTAAACTTCTTGGCACGTTAAACGACCCATTCATGTCCGCCTGTTTACAGTGTTTTCGCAATAAGCGTTTGATCTAATCATGTTGCAAAAAGTTAGTTTTTATAGAAATTTTTCCTCAAAAGTTGCTAACTGCTGACACGTTTAATATCTGGGCGGCACGAATACACGAACATTATACATGATTCAAACTTGTTTTGTAGGTCTTCAGAGTACGGTAGGTGGTAAAATCTTTTTGCGTGAATTGCGAGAAAATTAATGTCAAAATAGTGTTACCGTATATACTGCTGTATTGCAAGCTAGCTATAGTAATGTAGCTGTTATAAACAGAGTTAGATTATACTGTAAAACTGCAAAATGCTAAGATGCCAATGTAATGAATGAAAAAACATAATTTCTCAATAAATCTGTTTTTGATCTTGGAAATTGTGTGGACTTAACGCTACTTTAAACGTGGTATTAGTCGGTAAGGGAGGCAAAAATGCCCCCTCTTTCTAACTTCTAAACCAAAAGTCATGAGAGCCCCAAGTTTGACATGCGGGTTGGTGTTCACCAAAATTTGGTTTTGAGTTGATGACGTCATCATTGTGACGCCACGTCCATATTTTTTTGAAAAAATGACGTCACTTTTGTGATGATGTCACTGGCGTTTCAAATCGTGAACATAGGTTTGTATTTTGATCAGGCGCGTAGCTGAAAATTCGCAATGGGGGGAGCGGTTTTGAGGGTCTGGAGGCGAAGCCCCCAGCTGCCGGAGGCTGGAGGTCTGCGGGCAAAGCCCCTAACCGCGGGAGGCACGGTTTTTTTTTCATAAACATGGTACTTTTTTGGTGTAAATTACTTTGTATAACACTAACTACCTGACTTTGATGTTGCTTGGAGCTGCATAATTGAATTTTCACTCTGGGTATTAGTTATTGACCAACTTATTGTGGATGCTACTAAATGAAACTTCTGTCTTCTCCATACTGAACTAATTTGGGTCACATTGTTAATGGAATGTATTTGGTATGATGACATTACATAATTGGTATGATGGGCAATTGTTTTTTCTTTTCTTTTTTTACCGTGGCACAATTGTGCTGAAACGGTACTTTACTATCGTTACAGTATGTGCTTTTGTAAATATCTTCGATGTGAAAATAACGGACGCGTTGCGTTCATCGGGATAGTTATTCATAAATATTTGATATTATTCATAATATTTGATATTTGATATATTTGATACTAATATTATCATAAATTCATAACCACCTCCTACTACCGATGAGTTTATTTATTGATTTGACGTTTCACCTCCCAACCGGGAAGCTTCTTCAGAACACTTTTCAGCAGAGTTGCCTTTGCAATTACAAAAAGATAAATGAGAAAAAAATAAAAGCAGAAGATAGGTAGTAGTAAAAACATACGAACATCACAATACTTTTACTATTATGCCCAAAAACATTAAAATGATAGAACAATAATATTAAATAACTATTGAAAATTATATTGAAATAGCATTATATAATATGGAAAAACTATGTGACTAACAGCGTGAAAAAAATATTGAAAAAGTATGTCACTAACAGCGTGAAAAAAAAGAATATTGGAAAAATTGTGTCACAACAGCGTGAAAAAAAGTAATAATCATAATAACTAGGCTACTTCACTAACAGTTTGAAAAAGTATAGAAAAAATATATCGCAAAACATTATGTACTAGAAAAGGTTTTTAGCTCCTCAGAGATAAATATATTGAAGGAACAATTAACCCATGATTGCGATTTAAAATGTTCAATTCCAAAGACTTAATTGGTTTATCAAATAACCTTCCGCTATCCGACGCTTGTGCCAATGTGGTTCCCTCTTTAATATTTTAGCATTATCCCAATCTTTAAAATGATCGTTTTCTGCGACATGCTGACTCAGTGCAGATTTTTTTCAGGTCGAAATTCTCCACTGCAACAATATGCTCAAGTTTTCTAGTTTCTCAGCTTCGGCCTGTTTCACCGATGTACACCGCATCGCAGTCACGACAAGATATTTGATAAATATGGCCCGACTTTTCCTTGTCCAGAACTTGGTCTATGGGCTTACAAAAAATATTTGACAAGACACAAACAGGTTTCATAGCCACCCCCACACCAACTTGCTGCAAAACACACTTAATAGGTTCGGTGAGATTTTGCACGTAGGGGACCAAAGCCATGATTTTTGTTTGTTGAGATTCACTTTCAGAGTAAGCAGGCCGTCGTTTGCGATAAAATCTTGGATATCCATTTGTAATCAAGGTGTTGTTGATCGTACGTATTTCATCTTATTTGAGCTCGTCCTCTTTTATTAATCTCTCAGCTCGGGAGAAGAGAGTTTGGGGAATGCTAAGTTTTTGTTGAAGTGGATGGTGAAGGAAGAAGGTAGGTATCTGCCGGTATGAGTTGGTTTTCTGAATACTGTGGTTTGTAGCGATCCTTCTGGAGTGCGAGTAACCAGTACATCCAGAAAAGCAAAAAAATTTTCATGTTCTTCTTCTCTAGTAAACTTGATGGAATTGCATATGGTATTCAAATACTGTATTGATGGAATTCTTCCGTGTAGTTTGATTCCATGATACAATATACGTCATCAACATAGCGAAACCAAACACCAGAAGGGGAGTGAAAGTTGTTGTTGGCCCTTTCTTCTAGCTTTTCCATTGCCATGTTTCCAGTGATGGGAGATAAGGGCGAACCCATTGCCAAATATCTGTTGTTATACGGTTTGTTGGAAGGTGAAAGAGATCGAACAAAAGCAGATGTCCAATGCTTCCATTAATTCAGGAACGCTTAGTGTGGTACGATCCTCTAAGTGAGAATCACTACTAACAAGTCTATCAAACACAATTTGCTTTGCCAGATCAAGGGGTTTGGTGGTGAATAAACTAATGACATCAAACGATACTCGTTTTTGCGAATCACTTATACTAAAATCTTTGATACTTTTAACAAATTCTGTGGAGTTTTTGGTGGTGAAATTGGTTTTGCCAGCTAAAGCACTTAAAATACACGTAAGACACTTGGACAAATGATACGTAGCTGAGCCAATAAACGACACAATTGGGCGCAAAAATATAGTTGTCTTGTGGATTTTTAGAAGACCATAAATTCTAGGAAGCACAGAGCCACAGTTTTGAGGGCTTTTGTAGTTGGAGAAGGATATTTTTTCTTCCTGGCTTAACTTCCAAATAAAGAAATTAAGACGCTTTTCGATAAGTGGTACAGGATTTCTTGTAAGAACTTTGTACGTTTTTCTGTCAATCAATAAAGGTGAATTTACACAGTATCCGTTTTTCGTCCGTTTTTGTCCGTTTTTTACGCTTTTGCTTCTCCGTGAAAAAGTATGCGATTTTTCATCCAGGTTTTTATGTGTCCATATTCGCACTAACCAGATAGATAGTCACATACTGGACTAAAGTTTTCCCAAAATTTTTTTTGTAAAGGGGTAAAAACTCTATTTTGAAATATCGCTCTTATTGTTCATACACAAAATTTTAACTATATTTACAGTCTATTTAGTGCGGATATGGACTTACTAACATGCGGATGAAAAATTGCATACTTTTTCAAGGAGAAGCAAAAACGTAAAAAAACGGACGAAAAACGGATACTGTGTAAATTCACCTTAAGGCCATCATTTTCGTGGTGTAATTGCTCTTATTCATGACCACAGTACAGTTACCTTTATAGCTTTCAGAATAACAATATCGTCGCAAGATTTTAATTCAAATGTGGCTTTCCGCTCTTGTCGGTAAGATTATCCGGTGGTGGAGAAGCGCCCTTTAAGATTTGTGCAATCTTGGCTCTTGCATTATCTACTAACGGTTTTTTATCACGTGGCACTATAGTCGCGAGCCCTCTTCCACGCCACACACTATATCCAAAATAGGAATTTCTTCTGGAGCAAGCGCGAATTTTGAACCCTTGCTCAACAGCGCAACCTGATCATCCGTGAGGTTACGGTCCGATAAACTTTTGACCCACTTTTTTTGCACAGAATCGTTTTCTTTTGCAGGTAAAGGCGAAAGTAGGCAATTTAATTTATCTCTTTGCACCTCTTCTGAATTTGCTTGTATTAGTCGAGACTTTTGTCGCGTATATAAACAAAGATTATTCCATTCTGTAGATGTCAGCAAATTCTCTAGTTTGTTTCCGAGATCAAAAATTTCTCTTTTGCACATATTAGTCTTTCTGCGGCTGTTGGAAATTCGTAGTTGCAAAAATTTTCATGCCATTTTCCTGGCTCGTTTGAATTCTTTGCGACTTTTTATGGGCGAGCGAGACCTTAAAATATCTTCGATATGTCAAAGAACGGTGCTTCCTTTTCGTACACTTGCATATTTCGGGGGTCCTATGCTTCTTTCTGCACACTTGATCTTGCGAATTTAAGAGGGGATAAGAGGGCAATAAACTCCAAAAAAAATTTGACAAACAGAAAATAATTTACTGTCAGTAGAAAAAAGTAATAATATTGTTTTGTACATTTTAGCAACTTTGCTCAAAGTTAAGCCAAAATTTAACAAAATTGCTTTCGGTTGAAGGGTAAAAGGGGATAAAACTTTTCCCAACAAAATTATTCCAGTGTGTTAAATGTGATTATCTTTTAGCAAAAATTAAACATTTTGTCAGCGGCTTGGGCATTGGCCTCCACGTTTTTGGGTGGTTGAGGGCTTGCACTCACAGGTCCCGAGCGTGGCCCGCTGAAGAATATTTTGTATATACTAGCGCTGCAGTACTGCTAATTTTATTTTCCAGTAACTGTTGTTAACTGCTAGTGGTTAACTCTGATTACAAGTGATACTACGACTAGATTGTCATGTTTTGTTAGGAAACGTAAGGGAACAAAATGGGGCCTTATTAGGAGCGCGTGTTCTTACTGCTGCCCATTTCCGCAATTTTTTATTTTGTGTATAAAACGCATACAAAACTTCAGCTGGTGTTATGGTTTTAGTCATAGGTGGGCAAGTTAATGCAAAACGTTAGCTTCGTTAATCACTAGTTCGGCAACAAACTTCATACCACCGTTAAAGTTTCTTCGTTAGTTTCAGCTTTAATTAACGGTAGATCTTCAATAACGGAAGTTAATGAAGTCCGTTAATTCGTTAACATTTGGCGAGTAATTTACATTTGAAAAAGAGAAAACAACGTTGGTTGACAAGTATATTGACAATTACAACACCATAGGAATCACACAAGTGAGCATCCGCAACCGGTTTCGTTCTTGTTCAAGGGACTCATCCGGTGGAGAGACAAAAACAGCCAGGTACATCAATGAAAAACCAAATTGAGCAATGCAGCAACGGAGAACAGAGCTTGCAAACCAACATTAAGCATAGGCATCACCACAAGCGAATGTTCCTCGTCAAAAGAACATTAAGCCACAGAGACCCCAAGTAGTTTTTTTTTTTCATTTGAATTGCAATAGTTCCCCGCCCGGAAGACTGATATCTTTGGTACTCTTGTGGTCCCTTTGGTGGTTTTGTGTGGTTCTTAATTTACATTTCTCCTTATTCACTCACTTCTAGAACACGTAATGACAATGTTGAACTGATTGTAAGGAAATATTTATTGCTATTGTGGTCTTTTTGTGTTTTGGAAGTTACATCTTACAGTACAAAATAATTTCATGAGTAAAAATAGGTTCAAATGCACTAACGAAACTGCAATCGAAAAATCTTTGGAAATTGCGAACAGCGGTAATTATTAGACCCGTGAGGCTGCAGCTTATTATTTGATACAAAAAAAAGCTCCTTTCTTCGCTTTCTTCTATAAAACTCGTGCTAATGCGCAACAAGTGTTACTAGTGCAAACTGGTTTGCACCACCACGAGAATTGAATGGTGGAAGATATAACGACGAAAACCTTAACGGAAGTTAATTTAGTCCGTTAACATGAAACAACTTTTCAACTAATTAAAGAGTTAATGAAAAAGTTAGCTTCGTTACTAACGGATTAACGATTAACGGACTTGTGTCCACCTATGCTTTTAGTATATTGGTACCATGAATCTACACAAATATGGTACCAAGTTTCAACCGATTATCAAAAGTAGTTTTGCAGTTAGAGTAACAATGTGTGAGGTGGGTCTTATTCGGGTCAGGTACCTTAATTAGTTGCCTGCAGCGTAGGTGTATTCGGTAGAGTTATCGGTTAAATTTGTAGTCTATAGCCTAACTTTATTCGATAAGGATTTCAGTTAAATCAAAAGCCTGTAACCTAGTATTAATTGGTAAAGATTTCAGTCAGTTTAGTATACTGAGACCTAGAGTTTTGTTCGGAAACGATCTTTGTTAGAAAGAATTAATTACTTTAGCATAATTTGTTGGGAAAGATTGCTATGAGACAGATTTAGTTTCATCAGCAAATATTTAATCATTTTGTTGGTGAAGTTTTTTTTTTTTTGGTAGTTTCATCGCTGTCATATTTGTCATTTTGGTCCTGCTAAGCCTAACTGATGAGCCTTAAAATTAGGCGAAACAGCTGTCTTAGGCGTACAACTGGTAATTTTTTTGTCTGCTTTTAGTAATGTCTTCTGGAATTTTGATATTTGTTCGATTGCTTTCGTAATGTACCTTTAAAATGGTGTTCCCTTTTTAATTTTTGTTTTACAGTAAATTGCGTTGCGTGAAAATGAAAAGGTGGAGAAATGGCGGAAGCTATCAAAGTGTGGAAGTTACCACACAAAGGCTGCCTTCAAATAGTTTACATATAATACAGAGAAGCATGCACAGTTTTTTGCTTTTGAGAGATAAACGTTTGTCTTGCTCAAAAAGGCATCAGTTTATTCTTAATTACACTTTTGAAAGAGTATGCATGTAGTTACAAATCCAAATCGGTTTCAAATTTTGCTATCAATTTTGAACCACAAACTTTGAACCCAACACAAATGAGCTTTTGCCCTTAAAGTAGCTGTATATTTTTCTGAGGCGAAAAGATTTATCATCAAAACAATAACACAGCTTGCTTATCACAACGAGTATACAATCGTGATTCAAAGTAGAAACGGAGCACTTTACTACAGGAAGCACGAAATTGAAGCTATACTCAATTTATATCTGAGTAAAGAGTTAGACACTGCATATAACGAAAATATCGCAAACACAGAAATTGAGAATGGTTGCCTACAAAAACTTATAAACAATTTTTGTAACTTAACACAAGTATTCAGAAAATGAAAATTTATTATTTTAAATTCCAATCGCAATAGTTTTTTTTTTCTTTGGTTACATTTTGTCGTAAATTTGCTAATTTCGAGATAAATCTACAAAAATTGTGTAAATAAAGCACAAATATTATTGGAGTTGATTAAAATAGCACATTTGCTACGAAATTGAAACAAAGTACGCTTAATCTGTTGAACTAGTTCGTAGTTCAATTTAAGAGCAATTTAATTTGTTTTTGGTTAAACAGAACTCAACGAAGTAGAACAGCGCGTTGCGGTCGAAAATTTTCGTTGAGGCGTACTTTTCAATCAGTTTGCTCTAAAAGGCATTAAAACAAAAAAAATCTTTAAACCACACAAAACAAAAACACAATAGCAAACAAAATTATAGGTACAGTACTGCTAATTAGAGTGGCTTTTCAATCTTACTCTCATTTCTCATATTTTTCGTTTTTCTGCATTATAGTTTTTTCAATGTTTATTTGAACAAAAATTTCAACACTGAAAAATGAAAAAAAAATGACCATACTGTATTTTTTATTTTAGAAGCAAAACGCAGAACAATAGAGCAACCGACTCTAATAATCGAACAGTTTTTGCTAATTATAGCTGTTATTCCTACAAATGCTTTGGTTGATTTGTTTGTAGACCAATTGAGCTTTTGTAAACGGATAGACTGCTGTGGAATATATATTTGTTCCGTTGTCTTTGTCGTATTCTTTGTAGTCGAGTTCGCGTAGTACCGTCCAACCTCTTTTAGATAGGGACGAACAGAAGTAATCGCTAATTGGAGTCGCAATTACATATTTACATCCTGCCTTTATCGCAAGATTTTGTGACATTTCCAGAAGAAAAGAAGCTATTCCTCGACTTCTGTAATGAGAATGGACAGTAACCATTCCGGGAAAAAAGGCTTTTTCTAAGTTAAGAATTTTAAACACGTTTTCTTCCAACTTTTCAAAGAATTCCAGCAATGCTTGAAGTTGAGGTGTTGGATGTAACCCTTCATTTTCTAATTCTGGTCCGGTAGACTCTAAATTATTTTCTTGGACACTGCCTAACATCACTCCTACCAACAACTTTGATGATTTTTCGTAAACGCCAATCGACCAATTTTGACTCATTTTCAATCTTACTCGAATGGCGTTGCATTTTCCAAGATCTTGTATTTTCCCATAAATATGTCTTTCACTGTCCTGTGAGTAATGGACGTCAATGAACTTGAGAATCTCGTCTTCATCTGCAACGCTAACTCTTTTCACTTCAAAATCGGAATCTAGCGACATTTTTCGTCGTTATTTCAAAAACGTTAATTCCTGTCTCTGTAAACGAGATAAATTTTGAAAAGTTTGAAGCGTAATCAGCTGATTTTGTTTCGTGCAACTACGTAATTTAATAGCTGCATGAACGCAAAAATTTTACCAATGCAGAGTTTCAATGAAGCTTTTTGTAATTTAAAGCCGAAATATGGCCTGGCTAAAATAGAAATAAAAAACAGCAAAAAATATAGAGTTTAATATCAAAAATAATAACTTTTTAGTTTTTGAAGTTATAAACTTTTAACTTTCTCTTTAAAAAAAAAAGAAGTCAGCTCCATGATCACCCGATTAGTTTCGGATCAAGGCTTGTTAACCTTTATCACAATATACGTTGACATTTGTAAACATTTTTTTTTTGTTTGATTGCACTCACCCCCTACGTGCTAGCGCAGCTTGATTCACTGACGAAAGAAAACTTCTTTTTAGGTTTCTACTGCAGTGATTTCAAATTTCCAAAATGTTACTACAATGAGTTATTTGCGTTTTATCTTTATCGGAACACCTGTTGACAAATGTCAATAACAAGAAGCAGTAGCAGATCAACAAACACATACTGCTTTTGAGATTAAAAATTACTATGAATGACTGTTGCTATTGTTGTAACTAAATAATTACTGCAATTACTTGGTCGAGCGGTAACGCGTTCGTCTCTGGAGCGGGGGGTCTGAAGTTCAAATCTCGAGCCAGTCAAATCGGACGCAGCGTTGCCTACGGCTCGCCCCAGCTGCGACATTTTTTCGAAAGGAACTGTGTTGCCTGGGCGCTATAACCGGAGATGGGTCCCGCTAACTCGTTACACGCTTCGGAGTATTACAGCGAGTATAATGATAGGTTTGATTTGATTCTTACTGCTAATAACCAGCTATTGTTTTAACACAACTGCCAGCAATCGTAAGAAATTTGCAATTGCATTTAGTGAAGTGATTTTTGGCTGGAGGATGTTGGGTTTGTGTTCTTGTGTCTCAGACTTAGGAACAGCCTAAGTACATTTCAAAATACTTAGCTAGCTATTAGTACCTGTCAGAATTTAGAACATAAAATTTATCTTATTACTAGGAGATAGTTATACACTGCACTACGTTTGAAGTAGGCCTACTAGCCAATGCAATCAGTGCTGCCGCCGAGGGTAGTCTCGGCCTACCTTCCTTTTTTTGTCAGGGTTGGCTCAGAATGTGACCCTTACCCACTGAGCGTGATTGTAATTGACGGAAACTTTCGAAAAAAAGCTAGGCAGTTTTGGAGAACACCTTTTTTTGGTCTTCACCTAAATTAGACAAAAAAAAAGACTATATACTGAATTTTGGTGATGAACTTTTTTCCTAAACTTGACAAAAGAAAGCCACTTAGACAAGACTCGACCCAAATCTCTGACAGGAGGTGGCGGGAACCCAGTGGCGTTGCTACGGATGGTGGCACCCGGGGCGGGATATCGTGGTGTCACCCTTTTTCGGTTCAGAAATAGGTGAAGGCAAAAATAAAAAGAAAAAAGATCTTCGACTTAAAAATAGTGGATTTTTTGGTCCAAAAATTGGTAAAGACCAAGAAAAAAAATGTCTTCACTGAAAAATTACTGAGTTTTCTGAGCAAATGATATTGGAGACCAAAAAAATCAAAACCAAGCTCTTCACCACAAATCACTGGAGTTATGGTTTTACATCATAATTTGGTGTTACCCCAAAAGATGTCACCCTAAAATGGTGTCATCTGGGGAAGGTCGCCCCTCCCTCCCTAGCTACGCCACTGTCGGAACCTACCCTTTTCGTGGTCCGAGCCAACCCACTTTTGTTGTCAGGGCCCAACCCACCTCCTTTTGTCACGAGTCTACCTACTTTTTGTTTGAGAAGGCAGCACTGAATGCAATAGTTCTATATACGATTGCTTGCATAACATCTAGAATTTTTTCCAGCAACCAAGTTTTCAACCAAAATTTGAGAAGTAAAACAAAAGTACTTCCTAAAAAGATGGAGTTTATTGATATTGCTTTTTACACCATAAAACGTACAGTTTAAGGCATCAAACGGGGAAGATGTTACACACTGACAGATGCGGAAAGCATATTTGCTATGAATGCTTGGTTTGCTTGCAACAGAGAAAAATACCAAAAAAACATATATTGCTTAGAATGCTGAGCAATTCGAAGGTGCACTACGTGTTTGTGTATTTTTATGTTTGAAATACACCCTTCGTTTGTTGAAATTTTGTTGTACTTCAGCTAAAAGCTAAGCAAGCTCAAATTATTCCTTAAGTACGAAGCATACCCTAAATGTTAGATTCAAGATTGTAATGCTTTATCACAATCAAATTAATCGTACAATCAATCATAGGCTAAGCCAGGATTTTTGATTGGGGGGGGCCCAAACCACAAATCACATGCAATGACGTCATCAGAAATTTTCGAAAAAGTAACTTTTTGTGGGGCAAAGATATCGTAGAATGGAAGATCTGAAGCCGTAGCCTGATGGCACTTAGCCAGGATTTTGGTAAAGGGAGAGGGCGAAAACTAATTGTTGAAAAGTGTAAAAGTCTAACTAGGAAGACGTGTTGAGTAAGCTAGTGTACTCAAACGTATCACAGACGGGGGTCTGGGGGCAGAGCCCCCAGCCGCCGCTGGCTATGGGGGTCTGGGGGCAAAGCACCCAGCCGCTGGGCGATTTTTGTAAGTTTTTGAAAAAAAAGCTATTCAAAATCCCATTGGATCACATTTTGCGCGAGTTCGGAGCCATTTCAAAGAACTAGATTTTTAACATTTCAAAGCCAATCGAAAAAATTTAGTTGTTCAATCCTTTTTTTGCAATTAAATCCCAAAACAAGCTTAGAATCTTACATTACGGTGTAAAATTTTAATTGTAAGTGATTTGGTCTATAGGGGGAAGTAACGAACATTGCCTCCTGCAATACTTTAGGAGTAAATAATTAGGTTTATAATGACGTTAAACGAGGGCCTGGGGGGGCAACTTTTAGGTCAAAACTCTTAGATTTTTCACAGGTTTTGCATATAAATTGTTAAAAATTTGCATTAAGGGGCCCCTGGCTGGGAACCGTGGTCGTCAGTCAGGGGCCCTTGGGCTCCCTGGTTGCCAATTAGAGGCCCCGTAGCCCCTTGCTTGTCGGTTAGGAGCCCAGGCCCCCTGGTTGTTAATTAGGTGCTCTGGGGCTCCCTGGTTGTGAGTTAGGGGCCCCAGGGCTCCCTGGTCGTCAGTTGGGGACTCCAGGACCCCCTGATTGTTGGTTACGGGCCCCCTGGTTGTCGTTTAGGGTCCCCCTGGTTGTCGTTTAGGGTCCCCCTGGTTGTCGGTTAGGGGCCTGGGGCCCCCTGGTTGTCAGTTAAGGGGACCCCTGGTTGTTGGTTAAGAGCCCCTTGGTTGTTAGTTAGGGGCCCTGGGGACCCCTGGTCGTCAGTTGCGGGCCCCATGGTTTTCAGTTAGGGATCCCGGACCCCCTGGTTGTCGGTTAAGGATTCCAGGGCCCCCTAGTTGTTATTAAGGGTCCCCTGGTTGTTAGTTGGGGGCCCCGGGTCTCACTTGTTGTCATTAATATTATTCTTAATTACTGTTATGTGTGTAATTGCTGAAAAAAAAAAAACTGCAACTAAGCATCGCTAGGCTATGTTGTCATAACTTTTTGTCGTTAGTAGTATTTTGATTGGGGGGGAGTCCGGGCCCCCTGGGCCCCCCCTGGCTACGCCTATGCAATCAATGGATCGCGCAGCGCGATCAATCGATTGCGCTTTAAGATTGATCAATCGCGCACGTCCAACACTCGAGGGCAAAATATATACTTGAAAACATTGAGGTTTAGCATTGAAAAACACGTAACAACGGCATGTTGACAATAATTGTCAACATACATTCCGATTAAGTTACCCAAAAACACTGTTCTGATAAGGGCTAATGCAAAAAAGTGCGTTAATCCTTCGTCTTTCAAATGTAGAAAAAGTGCGTACTTTTGTGAGTCAAAGATCAAGTGCCAAGGTATATTTGCTAGCTTGGTTTTAATTGCTACGTCAAAAAAAAGTTGTTCAGCAACAATTTTTGAGTTTTATAGTTGCTAAAAGTTGCTTTGATTTAGAAAAAGCTCAATATAACAATTTGGATGAACAAACTGAATGCCGTCAAGTATGAACAATAGCCTTCCTGTAGTTTTACTTTACCACCATCAGCAAGGGTGGGCTTTTGTATTTCTCAGTTGTCAGCTATTCGCTTTTTAGCTGCTCAAGGCAAGAGATCTTGATAGCTCGACTTTTATCAGTGAGGAACAATTAATGAAAGTCGTAATCAGTTTTAACTAATAAAAAATAATTAGATGCTGAGCTAAATATTATCGAAAGAAGCAAATAAAAAGAACAGACTAGGCTTGTAGAAATTATTATGTATTTCTTTCCCTTGGTCCTACTTGTTCAATGTTTGTCATGGTTTAAAAAACATTCAGTATTGTAGGCTAAAAGCTAACCACTGACCTTGTGAGTAGTGACCAGTATTAAAAACTGACAGAGCTGGGAAAATACCCAATTTGGTCCGTAATCATTAACCATAACCCAAGGGTTCATGACAAGCTCTTCGTTATATATTGAACGCTCGTAATTTGAAAAATAGCGAAAAATGTTATTAACATGCTCCAATAATATCCATGACCGGCAGTCACCTTACGGAAATTGCAGCGAAAAATTCCTTAACTATCAAAAGTTTGCTTTTTGTAATTTCCTATTATTTGCTCTTTGTTATTCGTTGTTTGCTATTCGTTATTTGGACTTCGAGCGAACGCTTTGGACTGTTGCTTTTGTTCGCAGATTTTGGTAGATGAAGATTGATTTGCTCATAACTAGTAAACGGTAATACCTGCCCGACAAAGTCCAATCTCGGACCTTGACGTGGTGTTGGGTGGAAACGGTGGAAACACTGGCAAATGGAGGCAATGGCAACCGGCCAATGAAGATGGGCGAGTTTAAGAAGTGCAGGAATTAGCAACCAGGCTATAGCGCAAGCAAATGCTTGATACTGCGAAGTTGTGCCCTCTAGCTATCCGATCCCTGACTCAAAGGCCAACAGGAGGCTGCGAGCTAATATGGAGACAGGCAGTGATAGGGCTTGAAAGGCCAATATTGTGGCGGAATGTCTATGCCAGTACAGAATACAGCGGATAAAACGCGCTGCCTTGTCGCAGCCACAAGATTAAAAGGATTCTGGTCCTAGTCGAGTGAACTTCGTGTCCATCAGTTTGTGAAAATCCCCGAGCACGTGTAGTTCCAGATGGCAACTGGGTAGTGGTCTGCAGCTGTATTGGAAGGGCTCCGCCGAGGCCAGTGCTCCAGAGATAAGTCTGTCATTTGCAGTGTTGGTATGTCGCCATCGCCAGAAATGGCAGCTAGTAGCCTCCGACTTGTCTGGATAATCTGGTCTTTGGAACTTTTTGCAGTTTAAAGAAAACCAACACTATGACTATGTTTAATGTCATTAGATCAAGAAAAGTAACACGGATCATACCCCTAAGTTTAGAAGAACTGGCACGGTCACAACCAAGATCCAATGAGTTTTTGAGTGACAATACCTTTAAAGATATTACTCGGCCATGTGCACGTTCTAGCCCAAATGCCGAAAAAACATTAAACCTGAGTCCTCAAGTTGAGAAGGTTTCTTTGCGTAAGGAATGGGTCTCAGAAGCTGAGGGTACAGCAAAAACGGTAAAATCGGTTTCGAAACCGAACACCACCTTCAACTTACCCCGTAGAACCTCATGATCCAAGTAATTTTTCGGAAGTTGCTTGCAAGTCTAAGGTGAAGCGGGGGAAAAATCAAATACAGCCACTATGGTACCTAAGTTATCCTTACATAATTTAGAGTGTTGGCAAATCGAACAAGCAGACGTAAAGCTGCTGGCTACAACATGGGTGAAGTAACAAAAAACGTAAGTTCCGGGTTAGTGTTAGCTCAAGAACCATGGACGTTTGCGTGGTGGGCAAGTTACTTCGTAAAAGTAACTGAGTTACAGTTACATGGTAAAAAAGTAACTAAGTTACAGTTACCATTTTGAAAAAGTAACTACTTACAATTACTTTTCATAAACTTAATTGGAACGACCGACGTTCGCGTCGCGTGTTCCTTTGTTTTTACTCGGCCATTTTCCAACTAACGAGTGCAAAGTTTCAGACTTTGCTTATAACTCAAGAACGGCTAGGTCTAGCTGCATGAAATTTTGACAGCAGTTTGAGATTAATAAGTTGCATACTAGTACCAAATTTCGAGGCAATTAGTCCTGTGACTTTGGTTTTAGAACACAAAAACCGCCCCGCAAGTTTGGCGTAAAAAGCGGTCTCATTCAAAAACCGCTTAAGTACGGCAACGAATATTTCACATAATTCTATATCTTGAAATATCCTTTCATCCCAACCAACCCACTTTTGGCCGCGATGAGATTTTTTTCTTTTTTTTTTCCTTTTTTTTTCTTCCTAAATCTTGTACGCTCTTCTCCTAAACCGCACAACGCCAAAATCTAATTTTTGTGTAAAGTTGTTGAGCTGCAAACGCAATTTTGTCTCTCAAAATTTTGGGGGACGATTCCCCCAGAAACCCCCCAAAACGGAGCCCCAAAAAATCAATTTTTTACCGGCTTAAGCTAGGGCGATAGTTTTTTTTTATATTAGGAGATATTTAAGAAACAAATATTTTGACATAGTTTGGGGGGTACCACCCTCCCGGGGACCTCCCAAATAGTCCCCAAAAATCAGTTTTAGGAACGACTCAAGCTAGCGTGCCAGTTTTTTTTTTTTTTTTGATATCAACCAACACTTAATAGACAAGTATTTCGACATAGTTCGAAGGTGCCACCTCCCTTCAGCCCGGGGATATTCTCCAAGATGGACCCCAAAAGTCAATTTTTTGAACGGCTTAACTTTGGATGCCAGTGTTTTTTGATAACAGTACATATTTTACAGACAAATATTTTGACATAATTTGAGACTACCCCTTGGGGACCTCCTGCATGGACCCCCAAAAAATCAGTTTTCTACGTCTTAATTTTGGGTGCCAGTTTTCTTGATATCAGCAGATATTTAACAAATATTTTGACATAGTTTGTAGGTACCATCCCCCAGAGACCCAAATGTTACCCCCAAAACTCAATTTTTTAAAAGGCTCAAGCTAGGGCGTTAGTTTTTTGATATCAGCAGCTGTTTAAGAAACAAATATTTTGACATAGTTCCTACGGCTTAGGCTTGGATAGAATGTTTTTAATATGATCAGTCACTTTGTTGTCAATCAAATATACAGGGTGTCCATAAAGTCTTGAACACTTTTCAAAATTGTATTGCTAAATAACTAAAGCAGATAAAATCACACAGTTTTTTGCAAAGTAAAGTTTGTTTATTAAAGTTTTACGAATAAAAATTTCTAGCAGTTTAAGTAATAGCCATATTTCAAGAATTTAATTTTCCATGCTATTCATAGACTTCAACATGTGCTCCATTTGTTGCTCTCAATATGTCAAGGCGATACTCAATTTCGCGTTAAGTGTTCTCCAGCATTTCTTCGTTTACTGTGGCGAGAACCTCAATTATTCGTGACTGCAATGTTTTGACGTCACGTACTGGCGTTCTGTAAACTCTGTCTTTTACATAACCCCATAAGAAAAAGTCTAAAGGGGTAATACCTAGAGATCTTGGCGGCCATGGTGTTGGGCCATTTCTTCCAATCCATCGATTTGGAAAAGTTTCATTTAAAAAGTCACGAACTATCAAACCCCAGTGTGGAGGGGCACCGTCTTGCTGAAACACAACCCTCGGCTGGAACTCTTCTAACTGAGGAACAACGTAATGTTTTAGCATATCCAGATAAATGTTTGCTGTAATGGTGGATTCAGCAAAAATGAACGGACCAATAATCTGGTTGTGCATTAAACCACACCAAACATTGATTTTGGGACTGTCTCTTTCTCTTTCTAAAACCTCGCAAGGATTTTGTGAACCCCATATTCGAATGTTATGCTTATTGACTTTCCCGGATACATGAAAAATTGCTTCGTCGGAAAAACACACACTGTAAAGGTAGCCATTGTCATCATCAATGCGCTGAAGAATTTCTTCAGCGAAAGCTGCTCGGCGAGGGCGATCATCCGGCTTAAGAGCTTGAACAATTTGTAACTTGTAAGCATGGAGCCGAAGTCGTTTATGCAAAACTGTGTGAACTGTGCTTCGAGGAATAGCAAGTTCATTTGATGCAACACGAATTGATTTCCTTGGGCTGCGATGAAATGCTACACGGACAGCATCAACAGTCTCTTCATCAATACTTGGCCTACCTGATCGTTTGCGATCCAAAATGCTGCCGGTTTCCATAAAATTTTTAAACCATCTCTTAATGCTGTTAGTGTGTGGAGGGTCTTTTCCAAACTCATTTCTAAATTTACGTTGTACTGCAGTTGGTGATTTCAATTCATTGTACCAAAGAACACATTGTGCTTTTTGTTGAATGGTCAACATTTTTCATAATTTGTTGCAAACTTACTACTTACTCCTTTATTAAAAATGACTTATTTGTACTCACTTTAACAATAAAATAACCTGTGAAAAATAAAAAAAAAACTTTATGGTGGTATAATTCACTGTCGAAAATCTAAAGTTTCTACCATATGGGGTTTTTGAGATATTAAATTTTTAAATGTGTGCAGGACTTTGTGGACACCCTGTATATTGACAATGTTTGAAATTCCAAACCCTCTTTTAAATCTTCATGTGCTCCTAAATACACTTGATGTTGATATAAATGTAGTTAAATCTTCATGTGCTTCCAAATTTAGAAAGTTTGAACCGCTATCTCTAGCTGGTTTAAAAGCTATAATTGAGTCTATGCCATCTAAAACATGTGATCTTGATCCACTACCAACCCGTATTCTCAAGAAATGCATTGATTTATTACTCCCTGCAATTCATCATATTCTTAATCTTTCATTAAGTCAGGGTTATTTTCCAGATGTTCTCAAAAATGCATGTGTAACTCCTTTGATTAAAAATGAGAACTTGGATAATGATAATATTAAAAATTTTAGACCTGCTGGTAATTTGCCTTTTCTTGGCAAATTAAAAGAAAAATGTGTTTTTCTCCAAATTAATACATATCTGTGTGAAAATTCATTGTATGGCTATTCGCAATCAGCTTACAGATCTTGCTATAGCTGTGAGACTGCCCTTGTAAAAATACACAATGATATTTTGTCAATTTTAGATGCCAAGTCAAATGCAGTTGTTCTTTTGTTTGATTTGTCAGCTGCTTTTGATACGGTTAAGCATGATCTCCTGCTTAGTAAATTGTCCGCTGAATTTGGTTTTTCTGATGTAGCTTTAGAATGGTTTTCAACCTATTTAAATAATAGGAGCTACTTTGTTAAAGGTGCTGGCTGTACTTCTCATACAGTTGATGTTAAGTCTGGTGTACCCCAGGGTTCAATTTTAGGGCCAGTGCTATTTAACTTGTATTTTAAAAGTGCTGAATTAATTGCTAATTCACATGGTCTTTTTGTGCATTCATATGCTGATGATATGCAGTGTTATCTTTCTTTTGATAAAGACTTTTCTGTAGACATGATTAAAGAAATTGGAGCCTTTTTGCAAGATTTAAAACATTGGATGACTAGTAATTTTCTAAAACTGAATGAAAGTAAGACCAAAGTCATAGAAATTTTATCTAACCGTAACATTGAATCCAGAATAATTTCTGACATACAAATTGATGATAGCTGTTCTTTGCCTATGCCTAATGCTTTTGTCAAAATTCTTGGTGTAATATTTGATGACAGACTGAACCTTGAGAAGCATATCAATAGAGTAGTTAGTACTTGCTATGGCAATTTACGTAATTTAGGCAGAATTACATCTAAGCTTACTAAACCTCTAAAAATTCAGCTAGTTCATTCTTTGATATTGTCCCATATTGATTATTGCAATGCTTTGTTTTATAACTTACCAGAATATTTATTGCACAAGTTGACAAAAGTTTTATATTCTGCAGTGAGATTTATTTTTGGACTTCGTGGTTCTGCTTTGCGTAAGCATATGCTACCATATTTGAAAAGCCTTCATTTTTTACCAGTTAAGTTTCGTATTAAATTCAAAATTGCTTTGCTCACACACAAGTGCCTGCATGGTTATGCTCCTACATATTTGAAAAATTTAATCAACTCTCGTTCTGTTTCGGAAAGATATAGCTTGCGTGTTAATGATGATAATTGGCTGCTTCAAACGGTGACTAGCTTAAACTTTGCTAGATCCCAATCTATGTTTTCGTGTGCATCACCCAAAGTATGGAATTCGTTGCCACTATCTCGGCGTGAAATTGAAAGTTTGTCCCTTTTTAAGAAACGTCTAAAAGCATTTTATTTTAATTTAGCGTTTGAGGATATTACCACTGTTTGATGCCAGTATTTTGCTGCTTATTGCTGTAGAATTAGTACCTCTGTTGAGTACTAATTTCATTTCTGTAAAGCTATTTGAATGTTACTTTGGCCCCTTAGTCAGATGCATTGACACTTGTTGGTGTTATCTCAACGGGGATATAAATTGCAATTATTATTATTATTTTCCCACAAAATGTTTCTAGTTAATTTCTTAACGGGAAAGTGAAAGATTTTTTTTTGAGAATCTCTTTGTTCAACCTGCTTTGGTTGTTCACTGAGATTGCTTTTCCAGAGGTGGAGTCCTCGAGGACGTCCTCGAGGACACATTTTGAAGTCCTTGGCCTTGGCTTCGAAGGTCAAGTCCTTGGCCTTGAGGCCTCAAGTTCTCGAAAATTGGCCTGTCCTCGGCTCGAGGACAGCACTAGTTTTTTAATTGTTAAAATTTTGTGGAGCGCTTGAAAAATTTTTTGGAAAACGTGTTTTCGTGGAGATCGCTTGAAAAATTTTTGTGAAGACCTTTTTTTTTTTTTGGAGATCGCCTGAAAAATTTTTGTGAAGACCTTTTTTTTTTTGGAGAGCACTTGCGCTTGTGTTCTTGGTTCTTGGCCTTGGCCTCGAGCATTCCTGTCCTTGGCTTCGAGAGTGTCTGTCCTCGGAAAGGCTGTCCTTGGCCTCGAGCCTTGTGTGCTCGACTCCACCTCTGTGCTTTTCAGCAAGCTCCCATCTAATTACCGGTATGAATTAAGTATCGAAAATGTTGATTTTTTACTTTGGCACCCGTATTAACAGATTTCTTTCTCCATTCATTTTCTAATTTTCGTGTGGTGCTTCTGCACAAGCTGCTTATGGCTGTTGTTGCTGTTGTTACAACAAAAATGCACAACGTACGTAACACATATTATTGAGGGATCTGTAAGTCTTCACAGAAAATGACCAAATCCCTATTGTTGTTGGAACCGAAGCAAAAGCACATCACACTATATGGGGATCCTCCGATATAAACCCTCAAAAAGAAGACCTGCTCGCTTATTGTGCTATGGTGCAGACCTGAATTTCTGTAATGTAGGTAATAAACCAACATTCAGAACTAAATCGCATGAAGAGGTTCTAGACATAACCTTTATGAATCGGTGTGCTTTGGACCGCGTAGTTGGCTGGCATGTCGGAAACGTACCATCACTTTCAGACATAGGTGGGCACTAGTCCGTTAACGTTAATTCTTAAAAACGAAGCTAACTTTTTCATTAACTCGTAAATACGTTAAAGAGGTTTTTCATGTTAACGGACTGGATTAACTTCAGTTAAGTTCTGTTAATTTCCGTTAAGGTTTTTATTGTTAATATCTTGCACCATTCATTCATCGTACCAGTACAAACCAGTTTGGACTGGTAACACTTGTTCCGTATTAGCACGAGTTTTATAGAAGAAAGCGGAGAAAGAAGCAGTTTTTTGTATCAAAAGCTGCAGCCTCACAGGTCTAGTAATTATCGCTGTTCGCAATTTCCGAAGATTTTCCATTCGCAGCTTCGTTAGTGCATTTGAACCTATTTTTATCTCGAAATTAGATTAGACTGTAAAATAGAACTTCCCAAACACAAAAGACCACCATAGCAATTGATATTTCCTTACAATCAGCTAAACAACGTCAGTACGTGTTATAGAAGCGAGTAAATAAAAAGAGATGTAAATCCACGCAAAATATTAACAAACTTTATTAACTTCCGTTAATTAAAGCAGAAAATAACGGATTCACGTTAACGGAGGTGTGAAATTTGTTAACGGACTAGTGGCAAACCCGGCGCCACGGGAGGCATTCCGGGGCCGTGCCCCCCGATTGACTGCTTGTGCCCCCCCAAACGAAAATAGTGCCCCCCCCAAGCGAGGACTGTGCCCGGAAAAAATTAACAGGCTTGGGGCTACTGGAGTGCAAATCGAGGCCCAAATTGGTGTCTGCGACCGGTATTTTTGTATTTTTGTGGACGGAGACTGGATTTCATGACATTTTTGGGATGAATACCTTTTTCTTTTTTTTTTTTTTTGAAGACCACCTGTTTTCGGCGGAAAAAACGTTGAATTTCTGATTTCGGCCGGAAAATCCCTTAGAATTTCAGGGAAGACTTTTTTTGAGATTACCAGTTTTGGCCGGAAAAATGTTTTAATTTCTGATTTCAGCCGGAAAATCCCTCTGAATTTTTGGTCTTCACCTAGTTCATTTGATCCAGACTGGGATAAATTTCTCTTGCCCCCCGTGCCTTTCTCGAATTCACATAAATAAACTTCTCGTGCCCCTCCAAAATTTATTTCTGCCCCTCCCCCCCCCCCCAGTCACGCTATCCTGGGGCCTGGCCTGACTAGTGGTTAACGAAGCTAACGTTTTACATTAACTTGCCCGCTTATGCTTTCGGATCATAAATGTATTAGGTTCCAGGTTAAAAGCAGAATCCAAAAACAGGCTAAAATGTTTCAAAATGATCGTCTCACATGCTGGAACAAGTATGTGAACGAACTCGAACAAAAATTAAATGTTTTCCCTAGTGCCAGTACCTTCCTCACAAGAAGACATTGATGTGCTGGCAAACAAAGTTCCTTCAGTATTAATTAAATCATATGAACAGGGGCGCAGCTAGCACTTAAACATTGAGGGGAACCCAAATTTCAGCGATACAAAAAAGTGTGTTCCTAAGAATCAAAATAAAAGGTCTTCTAGTGTTGAAAAGGCTTGATTTTGGAGTATTTGGAGCTTGATCTTAAATACTTCGAAAGCGTGCCTGGTCCTTGGCAATAGCCAATAGACCACTTCGCTTATTGGTCAAACTGACTCTCAGAAACACTGCGTACTGTTGGTGTATAGTGGTTTACTGGTCACGATACAATACCGCCAAATAAACAAAATGCCTTAATTGTCGTATGCATTCAAGTCTACTACAGTTCAGGCAAAGTCTTGCAATGGTTAGTGAAAAAACAAACTAAACAAATTCAAATTGCGCATTGAAAACAACGTTCCTAACTAAAGTTTAGAGAGTAAAAACATTTAAAACCATCAAACGGTACGAAGATAGTAGGTTTACCCTGCTTCTGAGCAACTATGTTACGAACCCAGTCAACTTTCAGTCACCTTCTTGAGATCACTCTTAGCTAACTGTTGCAAGTCAAAAATGCACGTAGGTAAAAAATACTCGAAGTTCTGCGTAAATCGTCATTTTACTACAAGTACAATAAATAAAAAACACCTTCAGCGAGAAAGCTATATCGGAAAAAATATGCTACTGATACTACCGGAATACTAGTACAATTATAGTAGCCTAATTAGTTTCACTCAATACAAAAATTCAACATCTCTTTTGACATTCTTTTCAACTCTTGCGTGAACACAACGCTACATAAATCTGTATAGTTTTTGATTACCCTATGATGATTATAGATCTACTTCACTGCAAAAGAAATGCGAACGAGAATTTATGCTTGTCACTTTTTCGAACTTAATTGCGTGCGTTACGTCATAATCACAGTCGCCAAATCTGGGTTCTCGTCTCGCCAGGGCATGGTATGGAATAAAAAATGGAATGGAACGGAAATTTTGGTATGGAATATGGAAGATGCCACATGGAATGGAATGAAAGACAATCTTCCATACTTCCATACTAATTCCATACTAGATTTTGTGCATTGTACTTCAAAAAAATATATGCGGATATCGGGTAGTTGTCGGAGGTGTGGAGTCGAGGACTCAACGTTCGAGGCCAAGGCCAAAGGCTCAAAAAAATCCGAGGCCAAGGACCGACCTATCGAGAACAGACCCTCTCAAGGCCAAGGACAGGAAGCCTCAAGGCCAAAACCAAGGGCTAAGGACACAATTTTGCAAGTGGTTTCCGAAAAAAGAAAATGGTTATCGCGTAGGAACCGCACATTTTTGCAAAATTTCACGCAATCTCAAAAAAAAGATCATCAAGCTGGTAACCGAAGTTAAGGTCCAGTTTTCTTCGGTTATTTTCCTTTTTCCCAAATTAAAAAAATAATGCTGCCTTCGAGCCGAGGACAGGGCATTTTTGAGGACTGATTAGCTTCAAGGCCATGGACTTCAAATTGTGTCCTCGAGGACTCCACCTCTTGTGCAGTAGTTATAAATAATATTGTCACAGAAGTATTCAACTTCAATATTTATGCGTATTATATTTGTCGACAAGTTGCGGTACTTTGGCTGAGTATATTGCGCAAACAGTTTACCTATTGCGTCATAGTGAGTACTATTTGTAGCACTGTTGACGATTTTGACAGGTTTGACTTGTTTTTTATTTTGAGATTGGCAATTTGCCATGTCGTAAAATTTTTTCTTCCGTTGTCACGACATTTTGTATTTACTATATTTCATCCCAGTTTCAGCTTTATTTGTATTTTTATTTTTTATCTTATAGCAACTTTACTGTTTTTGGTGTTAAAGCTGCTTGGTGTTTCTAATAACGTTAAATGTTCTCCGGCAATATTATCAAGCCAAACTTTATAGTTGGTGTGAGAGCAAACTTCTGTGGCAAAAATTAAATCATAGACATAACCAGGGAGACTGAGCCTCGCTCCCCTCAATCGAAATGCTACCTATCATAAAAATGTTTACACAAAGGCTACTGTTTTTTCAGTTTTAGTGTCTTTTAGCATTTTCGTGTGCGACAGTACACGCACACAACAACAATTAGCAATAGTATTAGTATTGACCACCACGGGGCGCAGGCCCCCTCAATTTAAACTTTTGCCCACCAATTTAAATGTACAAGCCGAGAGAAATTCAGTGTTTTTGTTTTAAAATGTGCAATCTGAGGCCCTCATCCAACTTTTTTCAGGCAACAATATGCTTTAGGCTCCCAGCTAACGTTTGCATTGCAATAACATGATTAGTAACTATCTATTGCATCTCATGTACCAACTTTAGACAACTTTAAAATCCATCTCCTCCTTGTGAGTTTTTATGCGACAAAATACTTCTAAAAAAACAACTACATAAAGGAAATTCTTATTCAACAAATTATTAAATTTGAATTGAGGGTGTTAGGGCCGCTGGTCGTACATGTTTTCTTAAAACTGATTATTTTCATCACAAAACAAAAATCTGCAATGCAAAACTTTGAGTGAATTATTATTTAAAGTTAAAAGTATTGCAGAAGGCGATGTACGTACCTTGCTTACCCTAACCTGTGACCTTAGCCAAGTCACAAAATTTAACCCCAAAATGCAAGATTTTAAACATGTTTTGGACTAGACCTGAAGTAAAGGGAGGAATTTTTTCAATTGGTTTTCAAATATCAATAATTTTGTTGTTTTAAATGACTATGAAAACGTGCGAAATACAATCTAAGCGGCATTAAAATGGCTAGTTTTTCCAAAAAATTGCAAAGAATCGATCTTCGCCCTCAGCCCCCCATCTGTGATACGCTTGAGTCACACTAATTTGCTCACCACATCTCCCAATTTTGATTTATTTGAAAAGGTTTTTAAGTTGCGGCTCTAGTCCTTCCCCTTTAGCAAAACCCTGGTTAGGTGCCAAACCAGACCCCCAGCTTCTGATCTTTGATTCTTTGTCCCATAAAAGATTCCTATTTTCGAAAATTTCAGAGGATGTCATTGCATGTGATTTGCGGTTTACCCTACCCCTCAATCCAAAATCCTGGTTAAGCCTAATACATCAAACCATGAGTAATTTGCATACCAAATACCGGTCGTTGTTTGTAATGTTACGTGCACCTTCACATGTTGTTTCTTACAACATTGCAAAGGTGCAAAATGTACATTGCATTGCTTCCAGTTTAAAGTTCTTTGGTATGGAAAGTAGAAGCTGGTCATTCAAAAGTCACGCAAGCAACCGCACTCAAGCGTAACCCTCTATTGCCTTTTTCTCTTACATTTGGCATAAATACGGCATTTTGACATGCATTGCTGTAATTGGCGTAGTGTAATGGTTTACGCGTTCGCCTTCCAACCATCGCAACCGGGTTCGATTTGCGCTTGGGTTACAAACACGTGGAAAGGAAGCACACGTAGACGCAGTATTTAGAAATGGAAAAGGAAATGCACGGAGTATTCTTTTTTTTGCTTGAAAACCTTGCATTACAGTTAGGGTTGGAGCAGCGATGCCAGCCTGAGGGATAGCAACTTATATATAGACATGGCAGCAGCTTTTTTGCTTATGAAAGCGACGTACCGTTTTGCTTGATTGCGGCTGCCTGCGTGACTTCTGCACGACTAGCTTCTCGTGGTATGGAAACGAGAAGCTAGTTGGGCAAAACTTATGCTGGGAGCCGCATTCAAGCATAATGATACGTTGCTTTTGTAAGCAAAAAAGCTGCTGCCACATAATTGTTATCCCCTCAGGCTGGCATTGCTGCTCCAACCCTAACTATAATGCAAGGTTTTGAAGCTAAAAAAAAGACTATTTCATGTATATGTTCCCCCGTTTCTTATACTCCTATTGTTCCATTCCACGAAATCGCAACCCCAGTGCGAATTGAACCCAGGTATGATGGTTGGAAGCTGAGCACAATAACCACTACACTGTGCTGCTTGCAAGAATGCAATGACAAAATGACGTATTTAAACCAAATGTATGAGAAAAAGGCAATAGAGGGTCACGCTTAAATGCGGCTCGCTACGTGACATGTGCATGAATAGCTTCAACTTTCCATACCAGTAGAAGCTATTCATGCACATGTCACGTAGCGAGCCGCATTTAAGCGTGACCCTCTATTGCCTTTTTCTCATACATTTGGTTTAAATACGTCATTTTGTCATTGCATTCTTGCAAGCAGCACAGTGTAGTGGTTATTGTGCTCAGCTTCCAACCATCATACCTGGGTTCAATTCGCACTGGGGTTGCGATTTCGTGGAATGGAACAATAGGAGTATAAGAAACGGGGGAACATATACATGAAATAGTCTTTTTTTTAGCTTCAAAACCTTGCATTATAGTTAGGGTTGGATCAGCAATGCCAGCCTGAAGGGATAGCAATTACGTGGCAGCAGCTTTTTTGCTTACGAAAGCGCCGTACTGTTATGCTTGAGTGCAGCTCTTTGTGTAAGTTTTGCACGACAAGCTCCTCGTCGAATGGAAAGTAGAAGCTAGTCATCCAAACGCTCACGCACGAACCATTACCTTTTTCTCATACATTTGGTTTAAATACGACATTTTATCACTGCATTGTTGCAAGCTGTGCAGTGTAGTGGTTATCATGCTCAGCTATCAACCCCTCGCACCCGGGTTCGATTCGCGGTTGGGCAGTGAATGTGTGATGCAGTATGTAGAAACCGGGTAGGAAATGCCCGCAGTTATCGTTTTTTTTGCTTGAAAACCTTGCATTACATTTAGGGTTGGGGCAGGGATGCCAGCCTTAAGGGATAGCAATTACGTAGCAGCAGCTTTTCAGCTAATGAAAGCGACGTACAGAAGATGGCAAGATCACCACCTTTTATTGATCTTGAAGATCAAGATCAGATCATCAAAAAAAATATGATCTTGAAGATCAAAGATCAGATCACCCAAACTCTGTGATTTTGAAGATCAAGATCGTGATCTTGATCAAGATAGTGGTTATTGTGGGGGGGGGGTCAGCTAGTATTAAATGCTGCATTAGCATTGACTATCAATGGGCAATGGCAGTGCTGATTTTGCTAATAACGTAACATATTTGACACTCACAAACTTGTTGTAACTATTTTACTGCTTTAAATAATCACGAAAACCCTTTTAGGATACTTTGATAACAAAATTTAAGAACAAAATCAAATCAAAAAAATCAAATTTTCATTGTACTCGCGCAAACACCCTTTATGGGTGCCGCGAGTTTGCGAGGCCCATCTCCGCTTCAAAGCGCCACGGGAACACAACTTAACGTCGCAACGGCGGCGGGCTATTGCAGCTTGTGTTAGATTTGATCAACGTGGAAATCGAAGCCGCACAAGATTCGTCATTAAAGCCACATGCTTCTGCCACTCGGCTATCCCGCCGGTCAAGAACAAAATCCTTTTTTCATGGCACTGTATATTTTAAGACATGGACGTCGTAGATCATAGACAGTAAACTAAAAGAACTCTTTTGGACTCCATTTCGCTCCTTCCATTATACTCCACTTTATATCTTCAAGATCAAGATCACACAAAAAATGTGACCTTAAAAATCAAGATCAGATCATTAAAATTATGTAATCTTGAAAATCAAGCTCAGATCACGATCTTGATCTTCAAGATTACGATCTGATTTTGAAGATCAAGATCGTGCCCACCTCTGCGTACACTTGCGCTGGAGTGCGGCTCCCTGCGTAAGTTTTGCACGACTAGCTCCACGTGGTATGGAAGTATGGAATGGAATATGGAAGAAAATTTTAGTACGGGGCGGAACATAGAATGAAAGATTTTGGTATGGAATGGAAGAATTGCCAGTATGATGGAAAAATCCTCTTCCATTCCATACCATGCCCTGCTTCTCGCACCGCTCAGCTGCGAGAAGCGCTCAATATAAAAAAAAATACGCAAATCAAAAATTGGTAGGTTAACATTTAACAACAAGCTTGCGGTAATTGCCATTAAGGTTTTTATGCGTTTTTTTTTTATGAATTTACAATGCGGGAACTACGGAACTTGACTTGTGATTTGTGGATAAGCTGTCAATTGTCCCTCATCGATAGTTCTCTAACACAAGTTACGTATGTCGAAAATATTGGGCGGGACCGATTTTTTCAAATATTGGGGGGACCGGTCCACCGGGTCCCGGCCCTATCTGTGCCCCTGTATATGAAGCTGCTTGCCCTATACGAAAGTCGCTTTGAAAAAAAGATAACATTTGGTGGAATTCTGAGCTAGCAAGCCTTCGAAAAGAGGCTCGCCTAGCTTGGAGAAAAGCCATTAAAACAAAACAAAAAGAAGACTAAAAGCTCGCCTTATCCTATTTCAAAAAAGCTGTCAGAAGAGCAAAGCGCGATTCATGGCATACCTTTGTATAGAGCATGAATAGTCCAACACCAGCTGCTCGGCTGGTTAAGATTATTCGAAGGAATGAAACGTTGCGTATTAGCAACGTAATTAAACACAACAGAGAATTCACGAAGTCTCCACTAGAAACTTTAAACTATCTGCTGGATATCTTATCACCTGGTAGCCAGCAGACAGAAATCATGCAACCAGATACGATTTAAAAGACAATCCATTGATTAGACATGAAGACACTTAAATGATCGCAAACATATGTTCATTCGAGCGTATCGAAGTAGCTATTAACGAATTTCAACCACTCAAAGCTTAAGGGTCAGACGGGCTCTATCCTGTACTGTTACAGAAAGGTTGGAATAAACAAAAAGGATATTGCCACGTCCTTTTTCGAGCATGCCTGAGACACAGCTATGTGCCATTGGCATGGTAAGAAGGCATAGATACAGTTCTCCCCAAACCCGGAAAGGAAAGCTATTTTGAAGTTAAATTCTTTCTTAAGATCTCTTTAACTTCTTTCCAACTGAAATGGTTGGAAAGACTAATTCTGTATCATATTATTAAAGATAATGACGCGCAGGCAATGCTTTCTGCATCGCAGTTTGGATTTCGCGCTGGTGTTTGTAGGGAAACTGGTTGGCATGAATTTGTGCGCCGTGTAGAGCATTGACTTGTTACGAAAAAGCCGGCTTTGGGTATTTTTCAGAATATTTTTGTTGCCTTCGACCATGCCACCTTCCATTGCTTTGTTGCGGCTCTGCGAGAACTGGGCATATTTAAGATTCTCACCTCATGGATAGAGAATTTGCTAAGACATCGTACAGTCCAAGGAGAATTATATAGTGATAAAGTTTAAATGGAAGTGGTGAAGGGGAACCCACAAGGTGGTAGGCAGAGGTGGGCAGTAACTAGCTACCATAGTAACTAGTTACTTTTTTAGCAACTATAATTGTAACTTAGTTACTTTTTCAAAAAACTAACGAAGACCTCCTTTTATAATGATTTAATAAGTTACGTTCTAATATTTTTCCTGCAGGGATTGTTTTGACTGCGTAATTTTTACCAGTAGCGTGTAGTGTTCGTTCAGCAGATAACGTTGTTGTTAAAAAAGCCACTTTACCCCTTTTGTTGCGTTTCGTTTTGAAAAGACATTTTGAAACACAAAGACAGCATGAGCTAACACATTTTGAAACCCAAACGTTTTGTTCTCAGCGATGAACATTTGGAGATGCTAGCTTTCTTGAAAGGCAATTAAATAAAGAGTACCAGTATTTTTGTTATAACAACAGCAACAATAGCCATATGCAGCGTATGCAGAGGGACCACATGAAAATTAGAAAATGAATGGAGAAAGAAATCAGTTAATACCGGTGCCAAAGTTCAAAATCAACATTTTCGATACTTAATTTATACCGGTAACTAGAATGTGACATTGCAAGCGATATCCGGGGACTTCGCGAAAGTATCTAACTTTACTGAACTAAAGAACTTTACAGCTGCGTTAAGCGTGTTTATAGTTGTTGATAATCAGATCTGAAATACTCTGCTTTCGAATATTATATTGTTCCATTAACCCTATATTTACCGGGCTATTTCTACACCCTATTTGTACCGGGGAGGGGGGGTAAATTTGCCACCCCCTTTATCTAAAAACCGATTGGTAAGTGATAGAATCGAGATTTTTTGCTCGTTGAAGTTATTTTTTGTTAAATTTTTAAAAATAACTTTTTTGCGGTTGTGACGTCACGAAAACGATGATGACGTCATCAAAACCAAAAAATTAAACATTGCCACTTTACAGCATTTCTTTCTGATCTGGTATTACATGTGAAAATAACACACATCATCATTTTGATGGTGCAGTAAAATGTAAAATGCACGTAGAAGAGCAAAAACTTAAAAAACTTATCAAACGATGTAAATTGTAGCAAATCTACAGCAATAAGTTTATTTGAAAACAATGTGATTATATTGGCCCAATGGCTAAAGAGTTTTTTCTAACTGTAATTACACAAAAGTATAATAATTTTTCAATGTAAACAAATAACATTGATTGCTTGGATTGAAAAATAGTAAAGCTTAAGTTAGAAATAAAGTAAGCTTATAATTATGCAATTGTAGAATAGGGTCTTGACAGTGTTTCTGTAATAAGCAGGTCTGATTTCAGTTTTAAAAATATATTTAATTTGAGGATATTTTTGGCAACAATTTTAACCCTACTTACACGTGTATTTGACCGACGCATTTTACACGGAGGTGGGGGGAAAATGCGACTCTACCTGACTTCTAAACCAAAGACCATGGGAGCACCCATTTCATTAGAATTTTGGCGGCCGCATTTGGGGAAACCCCCATATTGGTACTCCCAAATTTTGTCTTTTTTATATTTATTTACTTATCTTAAAAATTTTGTGTCTAGCTTAAAAGGCTAAAAAGTTTGAATTTTGAAGGGCCAGTTTGAGAAAACCCCCCTCGTTGTGGCACCACCAAGTTGTGCTAGGTTCGGTCTACTTTAGATATCTACCCATTCCGAAAATGTGATCCATTTAGCTGTGACGGTTTAAGGGTTCAAAATTTTGGATAACCCGATTGAGGGGGATCCTCCCGAACTGGTACCCCCGATTTAAGTCGCGCACTATTCCTTCTTGGTACCTGCAATCGTTCAAACTTTGAATACAGTTCGTTTTGCGGTTTAAAAGTAGCAGAAGAAAAAAGATGCCCAAACAAGAAAAATAGTATTCAAGTTGGGACAAACGAACATAACCAAAAGAAAGGTGGTTGATAGTGCGCTCAAAAATCACAAAACACTTTTCATCAATATCAGTAATTACTAAGATATACTGGTTCAAAATCGTCAACTTTTTGCCGATTTTCAGCCTGTAAATTTTGGTCACGTGACCGGGCGCTTCTAAACTCGGATTACATAAAGCATTGATAAGTACCCACATTGTGTCTAAATTTCAGCGTTGCACGTTAAGTGGTTTTTGATTTGTAAGCAAATTAATAAATTTTCAAGCCAAAATTTGCTGTTTTTTAAAGTTTTTTTGTGTCTCAATCCACGATCACGTGACCTAGGATCCCCAAAATTGCCACACATGACGTTTTATTAATTAATTGAGGCCTCTTAACGTTAAGGGGACGTATTGTTAGTTATGAAGACGTACGACCTACAGACTTCTTCATCCTCAAGCAGTCTTTCCGTTTATTCCACATAGATTTCCATCTATCTGTGGACTAGTCCTTAACCTTGTTAACACAACTGGCATACGGGACTGTAATAAAAGGTTCAGGACTATGCATTTGTTATTTAGATCCTGATTTAGCTTAAGAGCCTGCCACTTCCTTACCATGCACCCCTGCATGTCCAGTATTCGAGGCAATACTGACGTGGTTTTGTGTACCTAAATGATTTAGGTTTCTAATGCAATTGAGCACTGTAATTGATGCTGTGTATGTCCATTTCATCGTAGATGGCTTTATTTCCCATGTTTTACTTAAAATTTGTTTACATTGCATTAACGCTGTAATTGCTTTGCGAGTAATTTGGATGATAGGTAGTTTCCAAGTTAGCTTGCTGTCCATAGTCACCCCTAATAGACTTGGTTCCTCGGAAAGTTCAAGTTTTAAACCATTTATTGACAAGAAACCCAAATCTGGACTTTGTTTGTGAGTAAATTGTACAATTTCTGTTTTCTTGCTGCTAAACTATAGCTCTTGTTCCGAAGCCAAGTTTGCGGCAATATTTATTGCTTTCTGGACCTTACCTCTGAACCAAAGCATATCAGCACCAGTGACCAACATTGCTAGATCATCGGCATATGCTTGAACATAAAAACCCCTGCTACATAACTCTAGCAACAGGCTGTTTAAAACACAGTTCCACAGAAGAGCGGACAGATACCTACCACCAGCGGTGGGCAAGTTACTTTGTAAAAGTAACTGAGTTACAGCTTTTACTTGGCAAAAAAAGTTACACTTACTTGGCAAAAAAAGTAACTAAGTTACAGTTACCATTTAAAAAAAGTAACTAGTTACAGTTACTTTTAATAAATTTAATTGGGACTTGGCGCGCGCGCGCGTAGGAATTTGGTTTTAATCGGCCATTTTGATAGATGAGCAGAGAAATTTATTGATTTGCTTGTACCTAAAAAACGGTTCAACATAGAAAAGTTGAATTTTGGATATGATATGATTATAATTAAAGCATCATGCATGCCAATTTTGAGGAACCTAGGTCACGTGATCGTGATTTAGAAACTCTAAATTTGAGAAAAAACTGCCATTTTTGTCTTGAAAATTTATTAATTCGCTTACAGCGATAAATTTGCTAAACGTGGAACGTTGAAATTTAAGCACAACTGGTTGCAGATAGAGACTGTATGCACACCAAGTTTGAAAGCGCACAGTCACGTGATCGCGACTTCAGAGGCCATAAATTAGGAAAAAATGGACAATTTTAATCCGGTATATCTTGGTAACTACCACCAACAACGAAAAAAAAATTGTGCTGTTTGAACATACTACTTACGACCTTTATCATGGTCATATTCATTTATTTCGCCTGGGATAAAATTTTTCCTTATTTTTTTTCTTTTTTTTCTATCACTATCACCTTTTAAACCACAAACCGCACATAAATGATACTATGAGCTATCATGGATATCCAAAAGTACTGGTACCCGCCTGAAATCGGGGGTGCCAGGATAAACTTTTTTATCTTTAAAGCTAGACCAATGAAATTTTTAAGGTAATATACAGGAATATGAAATTTGACAGGAATATACAGGAAATATCCAGGAAATATGAAATTTGACAAAATTTGGGGATAACGAAATGGGGGGATTCTTTCAACCAGGTTTGAATTTTTTAGTCTTTTAAGCTAGACACATGAAATTTTCAGGGTATGAAAACATAAAGAAAAACTAAAATTTGACATAATTTGGGAATACAAAAACGTGGAGGTCCTCTTCAAACAGGGCCGCCAAAATTCAAACTTTTAAACCACGCAAATTAGACTGAAAAAAATTTTAGAATAGGTAAATATTAGTAAAAGATATATCAAATGCCAAAATTTGGAGGTACCATAATTGGGGTCCTCTTTAAACGAGGATGACAAGATTTAAACTTTTTAATTGCTTAAACTAAAACACATGAAATTTTCAGCATTAGACAAATGTGTAGAAAAGGTAAAATTTGAAAAAACTTTGGGGTACCACATTGAAGAGGTCCTCCTTAAGCAGTACTGCCAAAATTAATAGTTTTTATCCACTTAAGCTAGACGCATGTAATTTTCAGAATAGGTAAATATAACAAAAAGTTATAATATGACAAAATATGACAAAAGTTATAATATGACAAAATTTCAAATTTCAAATCGGGGTCCCTCAAATAGGTCGTCAAATTAAATCTATTGAATAGGTTAATATGAATCCAAGATTAAAAGTAAAAAAATTTGGTGGATCACATTGAAAAGACCATGCCAAATGGGCCCTGTAAGCGGGATCACGTCTTTTTGGTACGACCATTTCGGCGCGACCATTTCGGCGCCACCTATTTCGTTGCCGTACGTCTTCTGCACAAATCGTTTCGGCGCCAATTCGGTGCTGTTTGACAGTTCACTTATTTAGGGTTTGGGTTAGGGTTAGGGCTTTGGGTTAGTGTTAGTAAAAAGCACAGAATATTGGTGCCGAAAAGGGCCTCGCCGAAATGGGCGCGCCGAAAAGTCGTGGACCCCTGTAAGCTACCTGTAATCGCATTCCAATTTTTTAGTGTATAACTTATGTAAGCATTATGATTTCCCAATTTTCATTCTTGTCTGAGAATGTATTAAATCGATCGTTTTATGTCGGAAGCTTTTTCTCTATGCCGTCATTTTGTTGCCCCCATCTGTCAACACGATTGTAAATAGACAATAATTTGTAGCTTTTATCTGAACAAAGACACAAAACCAATCGAAGTTCGAGCAGAAAAGACGTATTAGTTGACGGCAAGGTTAGCTTGTTAATGGTCGACAATATTTTTATGTTAATTTACTGGTATCCTATAGTTTTTAGTACTTTACTAATTAATCGTGTTTTTAATTATAGAAAGTAATCATGGAAATTTAAGGCAAAATTTTGAAAGTCGTTAACCACAAACCTGATCAAGTTAACCCTATTTGTACCGAAGGGGGGCAAATTTGCCCCCCTCTCAGTTATTTTAATATAGCTCCTAAACGAAAACAAAGTTTTGCTTTGATGCACCCTGACTTTGAATCAAATTTAATAACACACATTTTCAGAAAGTTTGGAGTTAGCTGGACAACCGGATGTGACGTCACTTTTGCCTTTGTCAGAGGCATCTAAGGAGTTTTATGCAGTTTTGAGCACAATTCATGCTTATCAGTGCGCATATTCTATTCATTGTACTGCGTATTAATTGTCAATGCTAATCTTCTGCTGGAATAAAACATTTTATTTTCTGATAAATGCATTGCATTATCATTACGTCATTGATGACGGCATAATTCAAAAATATTACTTTTTCTGCTGTTTCTCGAAATAAACTGCGTTTGCATAAAAAAATCCATTTTCATCAGCTGGTGAATGATAAAATGAAAATTATATCGCAGTATTCTATGATTTTGTGAAATATACTTTATTTCAGTCACAAAAAATTACAAAGAAAAATCAACACAATATATTAACGATGATGTATTCATGCGACGTCATCATGCAGGATGCCGTCATCATTTGCGGTAACTTTATCAGAGATGTCTTTGAAATAACAAAAGTTCAAACTAAAACTAATATTTCGCAACATTTAGGCAAATTTGCATGCTGTCGTAAGACAGGCTGTTATAAGTTTAGGCTAACACAAAATAACACACATCATCATACAAATAGTTTGGATATTTATAAGTGGAAGAAAAAATTACAAACCCTCAAAGAATTCAAAAATCTCGGAGTATCTTTTCGCTGATTCTGATGTTGTCATAAGTCTGTCATTTTCTGCTTACGTGGGATTTAATGAAAAGTTTAACGAACAACTACAGCCAGATGCTATTCCATCACTTATTTCTAAACCGAAATCAACTTCTACATCTTCAAAAAAGGCCAAAATGTTGTTTGAGTTTGGTTAAAAATTAATAAATTTAAAAGTACAAAATTTTCTAAACTTTTCACAAAAAAATTATTTCTCTTCGTTATGTAATTATTTAGTGAAATCATTTCAAACATCTCTGATCCATTCCATAAAAAAATTAAAATAGAAGCTAGTCATTCAAAAGTCACGCAAGCAACTGCAATCAAGCATAACCCTCTATTGCATTTTTCTCATACATTTGGTATAAATACGGCATTTTGACATACTTTGCTGTGATTAGCGTAGTGTAGTGGTTAACGCGTTCGCCGTTCGCCTTCCAACCATTGCTAATGGGTTTAATTCGCGCTTGGGTTACAAACGCGTTGAAAGGAAGCATACGTAGTATAGACACAATATTTAGAAATGGAAAAGGAAATGCACAGAGTATTCTTTTTTTTGCTTAAAAACCTTGCATTACAGTTAGGGTTGGAGCAGCGATGCCAGCCTGAGGGATAACAACTTATATATAGACATGGCAGCAGCTTTTTTGCTTATGAAAGCGACGTACCGTTTTGCTTGATTGCGGCTGCCTGCGTGACTTCTGCACAAATAGCTTCTCGTAAAAATTAATGTCCCTAACTACCAAAATCAATATTACGAAATACTTCGTCACCTAAAAATTAGCAGCGAAGTAGAATCATTAAATTTTCATTTAATGATTATCAACCTAAAACTATACGTTTTCGTTTTTCGACCAGTAACTTAGGCCATCTTCACGGCTAGCATTTAGAAGCATAAGTTATTCATCTATACAATTTCTTACTATAATATACAGTGCGATTGAGCTATCGCGACGCGTTTCGACCTTGCTCAAGGGTCTCATCAGGCGAAAAGAATAGCACATATTTAAACATGCAATGATATGAAACTGCAATTAAAATTTGGAAACAAAAATTAGCAGCAATTTTATAATCATTGAAATTTTAAACATGCAATCATATAGGACGTCCTCGAGGACTCCACCTCTGGCAATTTGCTTCAACGCAATAGAGCCTTATATTTTAAAATTTAAACTGATACCTGAGTGTGCTTTACCTGGTTTTAAATACCTTACTATTTTTCAGCAATATTGACCTATTATATTTAAAGCAACGTTCTAAGATATATTTTTATTTAAGTTGACGTTTCGCTCTCCAGTCCGGGTAGCACCAACAAAACAGCAAGGGCGCCGGAAGACAATCGTAGAACCTAGGACAGCTTGAACATTGGGCCCTTTTTTGGGCCCCTCTGGATTGTTGAAGTGTTTACCAAAAACAAAAAAAACATCTAAATATATTCTCCGGTTTTTAAGTGTTCTCCAAAAATAAAAAAGTCTTCAGGACAAAATGGCACACTTTTCTCTGGATTCCGAAGTTATCTCAAAAAAAAAAAAAAAGAAAAAAAAAAGAGGTCTTCACTATTCAACGAGCTGATTTTTTAGTGTGATCTTGATAAACCTCTGAAGGCTATGGGCCCGGGGTTAATTTCCCCCATGTCCCCCTTCCAGCTGCCCTGCAGCACAGTAACGCGTTTCTTGTTTGCAAAAATGAAAATAAGCTTGTAAGAAAATACAGGTAACCAGGCATAAACTGTTGTGACGAAACAAAAAAATATATATAAAAAAATTTGTAACTACAACATGCGATATCCCAGAAAAATGGTTACATCTGCCAAAAGTGGTATATAATTTGTATTTAGGTACATGCGGCCTATCAAAAACAATTCACAATCAATAAATTTTTTTTATGCAAACGCAGTTTATTTTGAGAAACAGCAGAAAAAGCAATAGTTTTGAATCATGACGTCATCAACGACGCAATGATGATGCAATGCCTTTATCAGTAACTAAAATATTTTATTCCAGCAGAAGGGTAGCATCGATAATGAACACGCAGTACAATGAACAGAATAAGCGCTTTCACAAGCATACATTGTGCTCAAAACTGCGAAAAACTTATCTTTAGGTGCCTCTGACAAAGGCAAAGATGACGTCACTTCTGCTTATTCGGCTGATTCCAAATTTTCTGAAAATGTGTTATTAAATTTGATTCAAAGTCAGAGTGCAACAAAGCAAAACTTTTTTAGTTCAGGAGCTATATTAAAATAACTAAGAGTGGGGGCAACTTTGTCCCCCTCCGGTTCAAATTGGTTACTTTGATGGCCTTCGAAACTCCCTGTACATATGGAATTGAGATGAAAGCAGAGGATGTATCAGGCGTTGAAGATCGAGGTTGAGATTCAATCTGCTTACCAAGAAATTGATTGCTAGAGCACATACGCATCTGAAGAATTAAATTCTTTACTTTCAGTGGATTCTAAGTTCACTCGTTTTATTCGTCTAAAAGTGCAACGCAACAACTTTAGAATACGTGATCGTGCATTTTCGATTTATGCTGCTAAACTTTGGAATTAATTATCAACTGCTCTGAAAAATAAATTAAATATTTCAAGATTCAAGGGTGATTTAAAACCTTACTTATTTCGTGAAGCATTCAATCTATAGATATAAGTTTGTTCAGATTCTCTCCTTAATTTACAGCAATCTTGCAACACACTCGAATTTGTTAATTTTCGATTTGTGTTTAGTTACTTTCGTTTTCTGTAATAACTGTACGCATTTACTTCTCTTGCTTGTTCTGTGTTTCTATGCAGCATGACTTAAGTGTTGTCCAGAGGTGGAGTCCTCGAGGACGTCCTTGGCCTCAAGGACGTCCTCAAGGACACATTTTGAAGTCCTTGACCTCGAAGGTCAAGTCTTTGGCCTTGGCCTCCAGGCCTCAAGTCCTCAAAAATTGGCCTGTCCTCGGCTAGAGGACAGCAGTATTTTTTTAATTGTTAAAATTTTGTGAAGCGCTTGAAAAATTTTTTGGAAAACGTTTTTTTGTGGAGATCGCTTGAAAAATTTTGGTGAAGACCTTTTTTTCTTTTCTTTTTTTTTTTTTTTTGAGATCGCCTAAAAAATATTTTTGAAGACCTTTTTTTTTTTTTTTTGGAGAGCACTTGCGCTTGTGTCCTTGGCCTTGGCCTCGAGCATTCCTGTGCTTGGCCTCGAGAGTGTCTGTCCTTGGAAAGGCTGTCCTTGGCCTTGGCCTTGGCCTCGGATTTTTTTTGTGTCCTTGGCCTTGAGCCTTGTGTCCTCGACTCCAACTCTGGTGTTGTCGTGTATATAACTTATGAGACGACTTCTGAGAAAAAGACCTGCTTTCACCAGGTCTAGTTGAAGTTGATAAACCTGCATTATTATTATTGGAACGACCGACGCTCGCGGCGCGTGTTCCTCTGTTTTACTCGGCCATTTTCCAACTAACGAGTGCGAAATTTCAGACTTTTGCTTATAACTCGAGAACGGTTTGTTCTAGCTACATGAAATTTTGACAGCAGTTTGAGATTAATGAGTTGTATGTTTGTACACAATTTTGAGGCAATAGGTCACGTGACTTCGGTTTTAGAACCCGAAAACCGCCCCGCAAGTTTGGCTGAAAAAGCGGTCTCAGTCAAAAACGGCTTTAAGTACGGCAAAAAATATTTCATAGGATTATATGTCTCAAGATACCCTTTCATCCCAACCAACCCACTTTTGGCCGCGATGAGGTTTATTTTGTTTTTTTTTTCCTTTTCTTCTTCCTAATTTTTGTACGCTCTTCTTCTCCTAATCCACAAAACATGGAAATCTAATTTTTGTGTAAAGTTGTTGAACTGCAAACGCAGTTTTTTCTCCCGAAATTGTTTGGGGCAACTCCACCGGGAACCCCCCCAAAATGAGGCCCCAAAAAATCAATTTTTTGAACGGCTCAAGCTAGGGTGCTAGTTCTTTTTGCAGAGGTGGAGTCGAGGACACAAGGCTCGAGGCCAAGGCCAAGGACACCAAAAAAAACCGAGGCCAAGGCCAAGGCCAAGGACAGCCTTTCCGAGGTCAGACACTCTCGAGGCCAAGGACAAGAATGCTCGAGGCCAAGGCCAAGGACCAAGGACACAAGCGCAATTGCTCTCCAAAATCACAAAAATTTTTTCGGCGATCTCCAAAAAAAAAAAAGAGGTCTTCGCAAAAATTTGTTAGGCGATCTCAAAAAAAAAAAAAAAAAAAAAAAGGTCTTCACAATAATTTTTCTAGCGATCTCCACAAAAAAACGTTTTCCAAAAAAATTTTTAAGCGCTTTACAAAATTTTAGCAATTCTAAAAATACTGCTGTCCTCTAGCCGAGGACAGGCCAATTTTTGAGGACTTGAGACCTCGAGGCCAAGGCCAAGGCCAAGGACTTCAAAATGTGTCCTCGAGGACTCCACCTCTGTCTTTTTGATATCAATAGATATTTAACAGACAAATATTTTGACATGGTTTGGGGGTGCCACCCTCCCCGGGGACCCCCCAAAAATTAATTTTTGAACAACTCAAGCTAGAGTGCCAGTGTTTTATGATGTCAGGAGATATTTAACTGACAAATATTTTGACTCTACTTTTCTGGAGGTTCCATAATCAGATATTTTTGAAAAATTGCTGATTTTACGATAGACAAAAAGCACTTTTGAGCGTCACAGCATTAGCTATGCGTTGGTCGTTCACTGGGTATGCTGGCAAACTCCCATTTAGTTATTATTATCATATGCATAGAAAATCCATTGTTTTGTTGTGTTTGTTGATGTGATCGAACTCGGCCAGTTTATATTTTGGTTTGCTGATGATATTATCGGCTCTTGAGGGGAGGGTTCGGTAAATGCTGAGTTTTTGAGCGGTAAGATGGTGAGATAAGGTAAATATACCTGGGCTTCCTGAGCCTCACGATGAAGAAAAACATCCCAAAATGCTAGAAAACCAGAAGCTTTCATCTTGTGTAAACTAAATTAAGCTCTTTATCGTGTTATGATACTGGTGGAAAGACTCAATATGCTCCGTTTTTATCATTGGGTATACGTCATCAACGTAGCGGACCCATATGAGGAAGGGTTGGAAAAAATATTCAGGACTTTTTGGTCTAAATCCTTTTTCTCCATTTTAGCAATTATTGGAGATAAAGATGAACCTATGGGAGTGCCAAAAACTTTTGGATAGATCGTAGGCTACTATCGTAAGTAGCTTCCAATCTACATGTATTCACTTCGTTTGCTAAATTAGTAATCCTTCAGATAACAAAACCTATCACAGACGCATTGCTTCAACCAGACCTGAGCTAGGTTTGCATCGCTGCTAATTTGCTTGTTGCTATGACCTGTTGATATGCGTCACACCGCTTCTTGAAGGCGTAAGTGACAAGATCTGTTTGACTGTTTCATGTGCGCCAGCAGCAGGGGCGTATTTAGGGGGGGGGGCATTGCACATGGACCCTTTTTGTGATGCCAGTAATGCATAAATACCAGAGAATAGTGCGCAAAATTGAGTTTGGGCAGAATATCCGGGCAGAAAAAAGGGCTGAATCTAAGTGAATACCTTTTTCTTTTGGTCTTCATTATTCTCAACTTTCATGGCCCCCTTTTCGAAAATCCTGCTAGCGCCATTGGCTCGTAGGGTTAAATTGAATTTAAATTTTGAATTTGAATCCACTCACGAGTTATTGATGAATTTGAATTTAAATTTGACTTTTGCAAAATCGATGAATTTGAATTTAAATTTAGCTTTTTCAAAGTCAATCAATTTGAATTTGAATTTAGTTTTTTTGAAGTCAATCAATTTGAATTTAAATTAGAATTCAAAAATTAAAAAAAATCAATGGATCCAACCCTGCTAGCTAGCAGACAGGAATATAAAGACAATGCTTTAAACAACAAATGGGCCTTACATGTAATTGATACTGATAAGCGTTTCAACATTTACCTGAATCATCAGCAAGTGACAGTGTTGTCACATACTGTGGTGTTGTTTGGTTTAACCATTAACCATCGATCCTACATCCATCTATGGTTTAACCGTTTAACTTCGTTTAAGCGATGACCTAAAACTGTTTTAAGGGAGATTTTATCAGGGCAAACTGGCAGAGAGACAGGAAATAGGTGTTGGATGACTAGGCGTAATCCACTAATCGATGGTCCTGGTTCTTGATCAGTCCTGTACTGTACTAGGCTAGGCAATTATTTTTATCTGCTGTTTTTCAATTTAGTACCTGTAAGTTAAGAGAGTGAGATGCAACACATCATGTCAGATACGATAATATACCAGTATCAGTAGGCTTAACCTTAGCTACGGTACGTTAGCTAATCCTAAAATGTACCAGTAAGTGTTACTGTTATCTAGCCTAGTTTACTCTAACTTGGTACTACCATGCAGACCCAGTATTCTACTAGGCCTAGTCTACTGATTCTGTGATTTTTGTGGAGGGCTGCGATTTTTTGCTAAAGACAGTAAGTTGGCCTATTACAGTACTATTAGGGAAAGACGGCGTTTAGCCTAGCCCTGAGCCTAGTAAATCTTAAATTTGTTTTTTGATTAAATATAAAGTGTTCATGTCTTTGAAGCAGCTTTTCATCTGACATGAAGACAACACTATTTTAATCAAAGCAATTAAGTTCTGTGCAGTAGGCCTACCAATACCACCACTCAGTTTACAAGTAAATTATTTTTCTGAATCTCCTACAAATTTTTAGTAGTAGTAGTAGCCTAGCTGATATCAGTACGATATCGTACTTATCTGTTGTAGGCTGGTGTAGTGGTGCACTAACTGCCAAAGCCTTTTCAAGTACAAAGTAGGTCAGTAGGCTACTTATCTGTTATATATAACTAGCCTTCTGTAACAATACCATGTTAAAAAAAAGTACCTGAAAATGGAAAAGCTAGAATGGAATCTGAGCATTTACCTCAGAACTGGTACTGGTCAGCTGGTACAGTGGTAGCTTTGGCCTACTTGATTAAATTTCTGTGCAGTGCTCCCTCTAAGGCTTCGGTCTGTTGGTGAGTTGGCGTGTCCCCTTTAAATCAGTGACTTTTGTATAGGAAACAATATAAAATTCAAAAATGAGTCGGAATGTGCAAAATAAATATGCTGAATCACTATAAAAATTGGTTCAATGTATACCGTGCATAGTTTCTGTGATGTACCATACAGTATACATAATTCTGATCTACCAAATTACTGCAGACTGTACAAAGCATCAATGTCGCCCAGGGCTATGATCTGGAGGTTGAAACATTTTTTAAATGGAAGTGGCCAGTGTTGCGTTACGTACCGGTAACACCCAGAACGAATGAAGAGACTAAGAGAGCAAAGAGTAAGCACTCAATTGCTCAATTAGTCTTTTTTATTTATTCAATTAACTGACGTTAGGGTTAGAACTAGGCTAGGATTAGAGTTTGGGTTTAAGTTTAGGGTCGGGGTTAGAGCAGAATAGCAATTTTTGTTATTTTTATGAAACGTTACAGCTGCCTGTGCAGTTTGCCTTTTTTAATGGAAAAGGTGCATTTTAACGGATTAGGTAGAAAAGGCTGGTGCACAAAAACGCTGTGTAATAAAACCTAAAAAACCTAACCCAACCTGAACCAATTGCAATAAGTGGTATCTGATAATCAAAATTTTTGAGAACAAGTGACATAATTAAAATCTTTGTTTATTTAAGGAAAAGGTGGCAGGGTAGCATTAGGGGAAGGTCGTGCACCCCCAGTGGAAAGTTTGCAAGCTGTTGTGGTAGCTTACCAAAATTCGGTGCACAAAGTCACAAAATCTTGCACCTATTTGGTGCAAAAAATGCAAAATAGCTTTGGTGTAGTGCGAAAGACCCACAACAATGTAAATATCGGTGCAAACAGTGGGAAGCTACCGAGGCCCCTTGGCTGTAGGGGTAAAGACCTTTACTTTTTTTTTGAGATTAGTTCTGTGTGTACAGATCAAGAAAAAAGTGTGAATTCTGAAAATGAGTTTGATATGTTTGAATTGGATTTACTTATTGCACTTTGATCTGCGTGTAGCAAAAAAGAATTATGTGCTTGGTTGGTACCAAAATTTCGTTTCGAGCTGAGAGTAGGCCTACCATATTTGAACTCTTAAACCTTTGACCTACCCGTGTGCCAAGTCACTTTGTTTTTAAGGCTTCACACCACTGCTGCGACTGTGGTACTGATCAAAAATGATTGCTAATACTCATTGCAACTACGATATTTCAGATTTGTTTGTGTGCTTTTTTAATTATGCTACCTTATACAAAGTTGTTAGATAACAACAATGCATTAAAATTCTAAATTATGAGTTGATACAAAACAAACAGTGAAGATGATGCGTTTAGTTGCTTGTTTATGCTTATGTATCTCTTTTTCTCATGCTTTGACGTCTTATAAAGAGGGAGATAAAGTTGAAGTATATGTGAACAAAGTTGGGCCTTACTTTAATCCACATGAGACTTATCATTATTACTCTTTGCCTGTATGTCGACCTGAAGAAATTAAACACAAATCTTTAACTCTTGGAGAAGTTTTGGATGGAGATAGAATGGCTTATTCTATGTACAAGATACAGTTTCGAAAAGATGAAACAAATGTACTGCTATGCGAAATGGACTTGAAAGAAAAAGAACTTATTCAGCTGCAAGAAGCTGTTGAAGAACTTTATTATTTTGAAATGGTGGCTGATGAAATTCCTATGCGAAGTTTTTTGGGACAATTTACGGAGCGCGGTTTTCTAGCTGTACCCCATACACATGACCTTACACTCTTTACTCATATTACATTTCAATTTACCTACAACAATGATAAGGTATGTGATTAGTTTTTTTTTTTTTTTGTAAAAAAAATTTTGAAGCATTTTTGCAAAATATTTCTTGTTGGATCTGTGTGTTGTTTGGTGTATTCTGCGGTAAATGGACTCTGAAATAGAAAGTTTGGAAGCTGTTTTGCTGGTATGAATACATTCTTTCATTGTTATCTTTATCATTTATGCTGTATTTGGGAGTTTTGCGTTGCTACACTTCTGGTATATTGCTAAATTACCTTCTTGATGTAATTGCATGTTAGTGCATATTGTTATCATTTATGCAAAAGAAATTACATGTTAAGCCGCTTTTACCGAAAGTCCGTATTTACGCATACGCGTATAAAAAACGCATATTCGTAAATACGAATATGCGTATTTACGCAGGGTAATTTATTGATATGCGGAAATACGCGTATGCGTATTTTAGCAACCGTATCTCAAAAGCATGAAATAAATGGCTTGTGAGTTTGGTGTTACCTTCTATTTGATTTCAAAAATGACGCTGATAACATTTTAATTGGAAAGTCACATCATCAATTTTAGTCAACAGTCACACGAGGGCATAAGTGGCATTCTGTAGCTATTACACTTTATGAAACAAAAAAATTGTGGTAGGCGACTGATATGATTAGGAATATATTATTATTTTCAAAATTTTCCGTGATAAATTTATAAATTTTATTTTGTTTTCATCTTAAGACCAAAAAATAAAATGGCAGTTGGATAGAATGATACTACCTTTTTTTGGATCTATCCCCAGGCCCAGATCGAATGTTTTTCACTGGCCCTGGTTAGGTTTAAACTTCTTTCTCGCACTCATGCGTGGTTATAGCCACACTTACCATCCATGCCATCAACTCCCATTTCCATGCTGATGCTTTCCCAAATGTTGTGTAAGCGTTCTCCATCCCTGTGTTTATCGCTTTTGACATCGTAAATGAAAACATGCGGCCGGACCAAATCGACCAACTTTTCTGTTATTTGCTCACTTGAGATCCGCATCTTGCTGGGGTTCTATTATTATTTACCGCGTATGTTACAGTAAAAAATAAAAATGAATTATAAGCTAAAAAATATTGTATTTTTTATTAAAAAAAAAACAGGGTACTGGGTGACTTCAGAAAAATGTAGGGCAGTTAATTGAGAGTGCTGTAGGCTTACATGAAAACTTACCATATCACATTTTCAAAACAGCAAATTTTGTTACAGTTGAACACATAGCATACCGATGCAATTGTAATCAAGGCCTACGAAAGGGGGTTCAGGAAGCGCATCGACCCGGGTTTAGGGGGCAGCGGAAGATCTTATCTGAAAAATTGCGCAACTACCTTATCTGAAAAATCAAAGCAAAACATCGACTGAGTTGCTACCGTAGGATTCAGTTTGATTTGCTTGCAAAAACACGGTAGGCTAGCAGTAGGCTACTAGTAACCTTTCATTGCCGAAACCCGGGGGGGATATATCCCTCCTAATAATTTGGCTGTATGAGTAGTTTGAGTACTGTGTGGTGTATATCTGCATCCTCCCCAATAATTTGACTCTAGTGTGCATCTGAGCTTAGGTGTCCACTTGAATTCAGGGGGAAAAAGTGTTGCTTTTTTGGTGAAGACTTTTTTTTTGGTCTTCACCTGAATTTGGGGAAAAAGGTGTTCCATTTTTGGTGAGGACCTTTTTTTTGGGTCTTCACTTACTTTGCTCAACTGAACAAAATCGTGGTCGAGGTTCATCCCCCCCAATATTGAAAATAGGGCAAAATTGGGGTAAAATTGCAAATTTCCCCCCCAATGCTCAAAAGAGATCGGCACTCCCTGATTGCCAAACAGATGGGCCCGCCAACTCGTTGCATGCTTCGGCGTATTACAGCGAGAACAAAAGATAGGGTTTGATGGGAGCTAAACATTAAAAAAAAAAATTCGATTAATTAAGTACTTTAAGCCTAGTTTTAAAAACTTTGTAAAAATGTCGAAACAAAAGATCCCGAAAATAATTGCAAAAAAAAAGTTTATTACAATTGTGTAAAAAAAAAATTTAGATTTTGGTGAGAACCGAACCCACGTTGCAAGTTTCTACGGCAAGTATCATAACCACTACACTAAGCAACCTTGTGACGTCACACCGCAAAAAAATTTCTTTATAAATGCCTGAAAAATACGCATACCGTGTTCGTATTTTATTCTTTGTCAAGTGTAAAAAAAAGCATGCGTATATACGCATGTTCGGTAAAAGGTAAAATTAAAAATACCAACTAGAGTAAGAATTTCATACGTATATGCGTATTTTTTAAACGCATATGCGTAAATACGGACTTTCGGTAAAAGCCGCTTTAGAGTAAAGTTGAAAAAGCAAAAAACAAAACTCAGAAAAAGTAACCAGATAGAAAGGCTAGTCTCATAATTGGATTTTACATTACTGCTTCTTAGCAAGCATTGTTGCAGCAAGGGTATGCTGATGGCAATGATTTTGTCTAATTTGACCAGGTCAGGAATTAAACCCAAACCCCCTGTTCTTGAGACAAGCGTGCTATTGTTCAATGCTTACCCTTTGATAATATTTTTAAAATTTTAGATTGTTTCTGCAAATGTAACTACTGAAGAACAGGGTTCAGTTTCATTGAATGGAGAAGCCCCACTTCATGTCAAATATACATATAGTGTGGTGTGGAAACCTACTACGATGGATCCTGCTAAACGATCTTCTCTCTACAAGGACTCAAGGTAATAAAACCACATGTGATATCTTGTTATTGCACTTTTTCAAACTGCTCTTCAGAAGACTATTACTTACCTCTTTTCAAAGATTTCATTATCTAATTTGCTAAAAGCCCCAATATAATGTGTATAATATACATTTTGATTAATAATGAGTAAAATCTAATTTTTTGAGTGTTTAGTTTTAGCACTAGAATGCATTTTTGGGCAGTTGACCATCGTTATTATTTGAATGTAGACTCAAGTTTGAGATAAATATTTGAAAATTTTAGTCCTCACTATTATCAATTTGTGTCAGCCAGTTGGTCAAGCTGTAACACGTTCATCTTTGGAGCTAGAAGTCTGACTGTTCAAATTGGTCAAATTGGACACAATGTTGTCAAATTGGACACAATGTTTTGCCACCACTGTAACTTTTCTTCAAAAGAAGCTGTGTTGCTCAAGTGCAATGATGTGGAGATGGGCCCTGCAAACTCGATACATGCTCGGTGTAATACACAGAGTGTAATGAAAGATTTTGATTTGGTTTGGTGAATTTTGTGGATTACATATATATATCCCAACAGTTTCAACTGTGTTAATCTATTGTTTGGTTAATGCTTCAATTTTTGAATCCCATAAACCATAGAATAAGAAAGTAGAACAAGTCAGTTTAGTAGTATATATGGTATGATGTTCAAAAATAAAATCTTTCAGCTTCTTTCCCAAAACTCTTGAAATTCATTGGCTTTCCATCATCAACTCCATTATTCTTGTGTTTTTGCTGATGGCGTTTGTAGTTGTTATCTTGGCAAGAGTGTTGAAAAGAGACTTTTCAAGATACAACAAGTGAGTAATTGTATGCTTTGTGTGTTAAATGAAGTTTTATGTTTAAAATGAATGAAAGAAATAATTGGATTAATTTTAACATTGAACAATGAAACTTTTTCCATCAACATAATTGGTTTGATAGAATTCCAAGTAATTTAAATATAAAAATGTATTTTGAAGTTTGCATAAAGTGTCTTTTAACCGGTTCTAAATTTTTTTATTAGCAAAGGCTAGAGAGATATCATACCTATTTTGCTAGTATTTTATTTATTATTTCACAGTTTCAGAATTTATCTTCTAAAGGAAGTGAATATTTTACCTGAAAATTTTATTCGAAAAATTACGGAAAATTACCGAAAAAAAAGGCTATTTAAATGGAACACAAGGAGTAATGAATGGTGCGATTTTTGTTAGCGTTTTAAGGGTTAAGATTAAGGTTTGAGTTAAGGTTAGTTTTAGAGTAAAGATTTGAGTTTGGGTAAAAAAAAGGATGCTTTTATCGTAATTTAATTTTAATTTGCTAATTTAAAAAAAGTGCAAATGACGCCAAGCCATTCTTAATTTTCTCAGAGCTGAGGAAGAAGAGGATTTTGGAGATGATGAAAATGGCTGGAAAATCATTCATACCGACGTGTTTCGATTTCCGAAATTTAAATCTTTGTTTTGTTCTGTGATTGGAGTCGGGTCACAATTACTTGCTATTGGCACAGGTTGATTGTTAGGGGTACTGAAATGGTTTCCTGTAATTATTTTTCATGTATTTCCTAATCCTTATGCCAAAGGATAGTTGATTTTCCATTTTAAACTTTTTCAACAAATATAATCTAATTGTGTTCTGGCTAGAATTAAATAGTGCGGTACTTTTATTATAAACATTCGCAGATTATTATAACTATTACAACACAGAGTTTGGTGCTTTAAGTTGCATAATTCGTACCTTCCCAATATTTCTTAGTATTCATAAGGTTCCTGATAGCAATTTTTTGTAGGGATCATTGTCATGGCTTTGCTTGGTTTGTTCAAAGCCAACCGTCACGGATCCATCAACACTGCTGGGATTCTTCTCTATGCTCTGACCTCTTGCATAGCAGGATACATTTCCAGTTCCTATTACAGAAAATTTCAAGGCAGTAACTGGGTTTCCAATATTATTCTGACGTCATCTCTGTTTACAGGTGGTTGTTTAACACTTTACGCTTGTTTCCCATTCCGGCCGAGCAGTCTACTCGTTGCGGTGGCCCAGCTGACGAAAGACTTGCAAAAAAGAACTCCCCCAAAAAGGTGCTCTGCGTTGGAGTGGTTAGACAGACGCAGAGTGCCTGGTTCACATGAATGAAACGAAATACGAACGTTTCCGATTAATGTTTTGTTAATTTTTTTTTGTCTTGTTCACGTGCATTTGATTGTCTCAAAGGCATCTAAAACGCACTCGAGCCTGATTGAAACAATCAACGAAATAATTGCTTTTGTCTACTCATAAAAATACCAAAAGAGCTTTTGACACGTTACTGGAAGTAAATCATATAGGATTTGAAAGCAATCTTTCACCCAAAGCGATTTAAACTCGATTTTCGTACTTTTATCATCTGTCGAATGGGACAGAGCAGTGGTGCTGAATATTTATTTTACACAGTTTTATTTATTTATATTTATATTTTATTTATATTTTTTATTTATATTTATTTATTTTACGCAAAAATGTGATTATACAAGTATTTAAGAATTTAATAAAAAAAGTTAAGTCCAGTCCTCGCTTATTCCAATTCGTATAGTTGATTTTGTTCAACATTGTGTCCACTTTTTCTCAATTTAGTTGATTTAATTCTTACTAATCCAATGGTAACAGCAACTAAATATTGTGATACGATGATTTAGTTCCGTGCTTTGTTGTATGGAGTATTGTGAACACAGTGCATTGGATGAATGGCTCAACGCAAGCTCTGCCTTTTACTACAATCTTGTTGCTTGGTTTCATCTGGATGCTAGTAAGCGCTTAATGAATTTCATTAATCTCTACCAGTCTGAAACTGCAGTTATATCGCTTTTACTGTGGATAATTTAATCATTGGAGCTTTGCAGGCAATATGTGATTGAATTAATCCAAAAACTGCGCTCGAAAAGTGATTTACCCGTTTTAGTTGGTTAATTATTGATTTTTGTCGAACCATTGTTCCCATAACCTTCGGCCATTTGGTTGAGTATCAACGTGTTCGTCTCTGGAGCGGGAGGTCTGAGGTTGAAATTTTGGGCCGCTTAAATTGAGTACGGTTTTGACAATGGCTCGCCACTGCTGTGACATTTCGAAAGGAAGTGTGTTGCGATATTGCCCGCAATCGCAATGACGCAGAGATGGGCCTCGTAAATTCGTTACACATTTTGGCGTAATACAGCGAGTATAAGAAATATTTGATTTGTCCCCATACCTTAGTTTCGAACTTAAACTAGGTATTGCTAACAGCGTAGTGTATCTATTATCTAACTATTCAGCCGCACAGCCCCGCTAGACTTTTTTATAAGAAGTACCGGTGCTAGACGTTATAGAAATGGATTATGATCAAGGGTAAACAGTAAGATTTTGGTAGTTGCTCTGCTGTTTTTAGATCGGTCTTCCGCTCACTGTTGTTGGTGGGATCGTCGGTAAAAACACGTCCACTGATTTTGACGCTCCTTGCCGGACGAAAAACATAGCAAGAGAAATTCCTCCCCAGCCATGGTACCGACACACTCTCTGCCATGTTGTATTTGGTGGATTCTTACCGTTTAGGTGATTTTCAATGAAATTTTTATCGTTTGCCATAAATTTCCAAATGTTATGTATTTTGGCGGCACTGATTTCGATTTTGGAGTTTTTACGGAGTCTAAGATTAAGTGATTACTGGAAGATAGTATAGTTAGTTCCAGCTGTGTTAACATAGTCGGCTGCTTAGTCAATGCTGCTCAGTTTCATACATAGTTGATGTTGTATTTGAAGTCCGTTTTTGATGAAAAACGCCTAAGATTTTTAAATTGATGCAAAAACTTTTGTCTAGTGCAATCTCGGTGGAAATGTACTACATATTCGCTACTATCTGGGGTCGCGAAATCTACACCCTGTATGGAATTCTGATGCTTGTGTTCGCGATTGAACTGTCGGTATCGGCCTGCGTAGCTGTGGCCCTCACGTACTTCCAACTCAGCAACGAAGACTACAGGTTGCTTTTACGATTGACTTTTCGGTTTATTGCAATGCTTTTAATTGTTCAATGCGGCACTAGCTACCGATTTTGCTTCTGTATGTGCAATCATCAGTCATTTGCAAAGTTTTTCATCTACATTAGCCCTGCTTTTTGGGCATAAATTATCAGCTTAAAATGAGTCAAGTTTTGAAAACACCTTGATAAACTGATTTAGTTGCACTGTTTTGATTCAAGTGTGAGTAACATGAATCAAACAAAAACTTAAATTAAAATTTTCTTCTGAATATTTTGATGCAAGACTCATCAAGAGATCATCTTTAATTGCATAATTCTCTTGATGATCCCAGCAACAAAACGGCCGGTAGAGATTTTTATCTCAACTTTGTTGTCATGCACTCTGCCAGTAGATGGTTAGTTGCTGTACCAATCAAATGTCAAACTTGGGTCCTTCGCCTGTTTTGCTAAGTACTTTTTCAGTTTCATCTCCAGCCGTGGTTGTTTCTACGGCATTGTGAGTAGTGTAGTTTAAATCTTTCCGGAAGTTTTGAGAGTTAAACTACAGCTCTATTCCGTATAACCTTACATGTTAAATTTAGGTGGTGGTGGCGATCTATATTTAGTGCTGGTTCCACTGGATTTTTTGTTTTCGTGTGAGTTATATTTTACAAATGTTACGTTGTTTTGTCGTGATACCTTCCGGTATACATATTACATAAACTAAGTGCAGTTGACTTAAGCTGTCAACGGTAACGTCATTAACTGACTGTCATAAACCAATCAAAAGCCTTATCATGTAATTCCAGCTGTATATACTGGAGAACCGGGGAAGAAGTGGTCCTTTCCGGGGAAGAAGTGGTCCTTTTTACAGCACTAAACGAGTGGGTAGTAAGGGCACTCCATCAGGCAACTACTGCCGATGGGTATTATTACTCAATGTTGTTACTTGGCTGGACATCTGAACTGGACTTGGGTTCGAATCCCGGTCACGTCTAGCCAAAAACTTATCAAATTGGTATTTGCAGTTTCCTGTTTGACTCGCAGCATAAAAAAGGGACAGTGTGAAGCCTCCACCGTGTATGGTGGACAGGTGGTCATGTGGTAGCTTGACTCGAAGATCTAAAGGTCCCTTCGCTGTGTTCTGGCAAGACAACTTTGTGAATAGAGATGCAGTTGCAATTGGTGTAGAATTAAAAAGATATCATACTGTTTGACCAAAAACATTCAAACGAACAGTTTCAAAAAGTGTTCATGAGCAATCTTAATTTTTAATATCAATGAAGACAACAGACCGTTTTGTTTTTATAACTATAATGAAAAAGCGTTTAGTTTTATAAGTACTTAAGTCACATTTTTATGAAAATTGAGTTACGGATGGTTTTGAGTTGTTTACTGCTTTAAGAAGGACCTGCAATAAAAAAAAATTATCAAAATAAGTTCGTAAGTCCATAAACTTTTATATGGCTCTGTTAGCATGATGCCTCATTTTGATTCTGAAAGTACCTAAGTCCAAAGCAGCCAATCAGAAGTAGCGATTAGCCATGCGGCAAAGATTTCTTTAGCATTTGCGCTTGTAAGCTGTTGGCCTGTGGCACCTTTCAATTCAAAAATCCATCTAGGGCACTAGGATGTGAGCTAAACATGTCCCAAATAATAGCCTAAGATTATTTTTGTATGGTGAGCTTTTAAAAGTGGTTTTAACTATCTCATCCAGCTGTTTCTCCATAGTAGGCCTACTAGGTTTGGCCGATTAGATCAGCATTCAATAGGCTAGTAAGTAACTTGAGTTTAAAATTATTTCATGAAAATACAGTATTGTGGTAGTGTATGCATGATCAAGTAAAAACAATGGTCTAGGCTGCTGAGACTAGATTGTTTCGCTGGTAGTAGGAAACAGTAGATGAAACCGTTAAGTTTCGGATGAAGTGAAAAGAAAAAATTTGTTAGGCTTCAGACCTACTTGCTTACCACTTAACCACTTCTCAGAAACTAGCCAATAGGACTAAGATTATTTTACTATGTAAATTTTCTATTACTCCTTGTTCAATTTCGGATCTAAGCAAAGCTTGTTAGTAGTTAAAGGTGCAATGTTAGTTGGTATACTGGTTGCAAAGCTACACTATAGTCTATACTTTCCAGTAGTCATTGAGTAAGTGCCTTGTCCTAGAAGTTTACACAAGGTTCATTCTTTTCCTCTGCTTAATTTTCTTCCACATTTGCAATAAACCGAAGACCAGTTTGCTAGGCACAGAGATGGGCAGTGCAAGTCATAAAAGTTGCGCCGCAAGCGCACGCGCAACTACTGTGAAAATCTTACGCCGCAAGCCCTAAAACATAATTGCGCCGCAAGCGCTCGCGCAAGTGTGACATTTTGAGAAGTATAATTTTAATTGACTCACTGCTCAAACTGTGCTAGGCTACGGTACGAAACCAATCTTCAAAACATATTATGCGCGCTACCAAATCAGAAAACAAAAAAGTATTGATTTCCTGTAAAAAATACTAGCATTTCAAAATACACATTGCTTAACCCCTTTTGGCGAGGAGCGTCTTTACACCTAATGAAAAAAGACACTTAGCACCCGCACTCAAAGAAATCGGAGTTTTAAAAATATCCACTAATAAAGTCTTCATTTGGTGGTAAGCTAACGACTTTGGAGTCATTGTTTTATTCTAATGGCTCGTCAAGGAAATCCTTTATAAGCTTCTATGCATATTTTGTGCTTCTGGAGCAATTAGCGTCACTCTTTGACGAACGGAGCACGCTAAAAAAGTCATCATGCTTGTTGTTTAAAGAAATTGAACCATCTAAGTATTACTTATAAGAGCTACCAATGCTGTCATTCCTGTTCGCAATATCTTTCAAGTTCTTCCGGCCGAGCAAAAAAGTTGTAATTAATAGTTTTTGTTGTTCCTTGTTTTTGACGGTAAAAAGTAAGACTGTTGCGAGTGACGCGTTTAATACTCGAAGCAAGTTAAGGATTTTTTAGAGACGTGTAGCGTATTCTAGAAAGACAATTGCAAAAATGGTTTTTCTTTTTAAAAATTTTGATTTTACAACCATTTTTTAAATACTCCATGGGAATATTTTTTTATAAATCGGCAAAAAATATTTTAGAGAGAAACGTTTTAGCGAAAGAGTACCCTTGCCCTGCTGTAAATCCAATAGAAGTTTTGCAAGCAGTAGACGAATAGAAGTTCCTATAACGAGGCTTTTGTGAACCTACCTCATCATAGACGTAGCCAAAGGGGGGGGGGAGAGCAAGAGCCCCCTCCCCAATTAAAATGCCACCAATGATAAAAATGATAACTATAAAGCTTAATCCTTCATCAGTTTCAGTTTTTTTAAGCATTAATGGGTGATTAGAGCAATTAGCATGTGTTAAACAAGTTTGCTCACCACGTCTCCCAATTTAGACAATTTTGGAAACCTTTTTAACTTTTGGTTCAATAAATCCTTCCCCTTAAGCAAAATCTAGGTTACATGCCAACCTATGCCCCGGTTTCTGATCCTCCATTGTACGGTATCTTGGTCCCTAAAAAGTCCCTCTTTTGGAAATTTTTTTATGAAGCCATTGGGTGTGATTTCTGGTTCATTCCCCCCCCAATCAAAAATCCTGGCTACGCCTATGTACCTCGTCAATGTTTTTTCTAAACTTTAACCACTTATTGATTGAAAGACAAACATTTCTAATCTATTTGAATTGCGCTTGCAGAATTGCCCTCAAAATTACTAAAATACTTGCGGCGCAAGCCTCAGCGCAACCGTTTGAAAATAATTGCGGCGCAAGTGCCCACCTCTGGCTAGACATTTCATGATTTTTCTTTTGGTACGGTGTATAAATTATAGTTTGAATCGATTTTAATAGATATCAAACATTTAATAGTTTCTCTGTGCAGTTAGTTTTTGAGAATACCCACATCATGGTTATTCAAAAAGTACTCAAAGTCTAACAGTTTGTCCCAAAGAACTTAAGTCTCCTGTTTTGGGGATAAAAGTACTAAAGTCCAGAATTATTTGTCCTAATGTCTCGGTGAAATAAGGGTGAAAATATCTGTTATTGTACTTAAATGACATCAGGTTGCAACTTAACAAGGAAATAAATAAATCAGCTCGAAATTCCTTTTCGTCTGGTTTAACAGTTTTAGTAAAAACCGTTAACTCCATTATCTCAGAACTACTATATTGTGATTTAAGTACTTTTAGAACTAGGCTCTTGTTATTATTATTATTATTAATTCATAATTTTTGAAACCTTGTTACAAAAATTTTGGTTTTGCGAATCTTGTTGCAGCCTACATTACCGAAAGTGGCACAGCCACATTTCCTAATGTTAACCGTACTTTTTTTCAGCTACGCGTTATTCTTCTACATCCGGCGTTCCAATATGTCTGGCATGGTTCAGACCGTAGAGTATTTTGGTTACTCAATGCTGCTCTGCTTTGCATTCTTCCTTTCTCTCGGAACGGTATCTTTTTTTGCATCTCTCAAGTTTATTCGTTACATTTACGTCAATTTGAAGATGGACTGAGAAAAACTGATTTTATGAGCTTTAAAGAAGTTTTTACGCATTAGGAAAATATGCTGAAAAGGTACAGAGCTTCATTGCGCGAAAAGCCCAATCAATTTTATGTGTTTGAAGTAGCCACAGTGAAGAAAAAGTGGTAATCGGACCAAATTGTTTACGCCATTTGGCCAGGTGTCTTATAAAAGTGATAGAAAATTTAGTACTTAGTTTTTATATTGATAAAACCGATTTCTTATTGATTAGTAAAAAAGATCTAAAGTGATTTCGGATTCGATCCTTGGCGAAAGTGCTATTGTGTTCACCAGAAAAAGCATCCGGTATCTACATTGTTGCAATGCTCCTAAAGAAGTCTAGTGGCAATCTGCGGTGGAGTGGTCAGACACACTGCACTACTAGCTACATCTTCGGATGATATTGGAAACTTTTAGCTTCCCTAAACCTTGGTGAAGTCATGATGAACGTATAAGAGAAAATGTCCATCTCCTGTACCACAATCATCGGTTTCGTGATTGCTTGCGTGCCGGGCATAGTTAACATTAAATTCGCAAAATGATACCGGCGTGTGGCATATAACGAATCAGTAAATTTTGCGTTTCATGCAGATAGTGTAGTTTTAGAAAATTTAATTTTTCTTGAAGTCGGTTTAGCGTAGCTTATTTAATTCCAAAAAATTTATTTAACTTAGTTGTAAAAGCAGCTGAGAATTATATTGTTGCTTTGCGCTTACTATGTACTTGTGATTTCTTAAAATATAATTGCGTGATGTATAATTAATATGAATTGCTTTCTTTTCGACTCTGTACATTTCTCCCACCCTGATATATTTAACAAACTTTTTGCTTTATCACTTTCAAATTAACTTACCATTTGTTAAACTTCATTTCTACGCTATTTTGTGCTATAATGCATAGGATATGGACTATGGATACTTCGAAACCAAAACAGAGAATTTGCATTGCGTATGATCGCATCCTGGTACTTAATTACGTAGGTCTGAAAAATGATTAAATGATGTTAAGTAGCAATATTGCAATTTGATGCATTTTGTCACCAAGTAGCCTACTTACTGAGGAAGTGAATAATATTTTGCTTAGTAAACTTAATGGAGTTGAAACCATCTAATCCAAAGCTTTCATCATAACCATATTTTATTGACATGTACTAAGTAGTCGTTTGCAATTGTTATGTTCGTTGCAGAAATCACTACAATATACTGGCCAATTGTCTTCCTATGGCCGAACATTAATTTCCTACTTTTATTGCTTTAAGCAGTTATCCACATTATAGCGTTAATTGTCTATCATACTGCGTTTTAATGTTTAGTGAATTTGTTCTGTAAATAATTGGAATTGCGTTTGTACGAATTTGCTGCTTGTTTTAACTTCGTATTCTGATAGACCCGGTTCGGATAAGTTTAGTATCTCCCACCTGGGCAAACTATCAATTAATCGTTCATGCAAGTGATTTCTGTGCTGACCTAGTTGTCGACTTTTTTTAATAAGTGTACAATAATGCGCCCATTACCATTAGGCGGAGAGAGCCTTCGAAGTTAAAGTGAGGGGGGATAATTTTAGGATTCGGTATGCACAAATTCAAAAAATGTTTAATGCAATACAGCTAAAAACTTAGCCATCTTCGCCTATGCCTGTACATGAATGTACAATACGTATTGCACAGTTTACAGTTAACTCCTACGATAAATTCATAATACTAATTTTAGACCGCGATCTGCGAAAGCTTTTCAATTGTTTGTCACGCAGTGTTTGCATTCCCATCAAAGTCGACTTTTATTTACTGTACCAGCGTCCAGCAATTTATTTCGCATTACTCGAAAACCAATATGCATACAGTATGCTCATGCTTCAGTAAACCATCAGAAAAATTCGCAGAGTGGAATAGCTCCACAATCCACATTCCGTTACACACAAGTACTATTCCGTTTACACAACGAAGGATTTACGGGTAGTGCACAAACTGTAAAATCGTGAGGGTACGGTGATTAACGTGCTTGTCCTGTCCTTTGGTTCAGATTATTACATTTTAGTATGTTACTGGTGACCTATTCAGATTAAGAATGGACTGTGCTTTGTGCAAATGTGAAGTTATCTTTTTCGTCTTGAATCGCCGTTGTAAAGTTATGTTTTCCCAGTTTGAAGTTAAACAGTTCATTGCGTTTATGTTCGGGTGTGCTGTTGACTGGGTTTTAGCGCTTGCTAGAAATAAATCTGTGGTGAAATTTTAACAACCTCTGCAACCAGTCAGGTTGACTGAATGACCGATTCTGTGGTTTCCAACACAGGCGTCCTTTCAAATTCGACCTGAATGATTCTATTGAACAAAAGATAATCGGAAACGAGTGTGCTGGAAAATTTCAGTATACGACGCCCTGCGGCTTGGGTGAAAAGGCATGAATAAAGCCGTTAAGAGAGGCATCAAATGATAGGATAGTCTGCACCAGTGGTTCTCAACCTTTATAATGTTTATTGGCTCCATTCTAGAAACTCTCAACACCAGTGGCCCCTTGCTCTGCAATAAAATTTTCTGTATGTATTTCATCGTAGTGGCTACAGATATATAATTTTGTATCAATGATTTATTACACGAGAAGCGATTGCTTTACAACGTACTGCAAGTTTTAGATGTAAATTCGATAGAGAGTTGAATAAAATAAAGGTACAACGGTCAGTAGTATTGAAATAAGTAGCATGTGATTGCTACAAGTCAGGCTGTCAAGTGTGTCATTATTTCTTTTTTTTTTTCAATTTCATTATTTTGGACCCGTTGTGATTATTTTTTAAAGAATCGTGAGTCATTGAAATGAAGACCTTTTCTTTAGAGATCACCTAAAAAATCTCGCAAAAACCACACGAAGACTATTTTTTGGAGTTCAGTTAAAATATCTCGCAAATACTACGCGATCTTTTTTGACTCGTTTTTAGTTCAGTCTTTTGGATTTATACTAGAAAATTGTCATTATTTATACTGCGAATTGTAATTATTTGTCATTATTTTATGTTCAGCAGTCATTTTTTTTAATTCAACGACTTGACAGCCTGTACAAGTCCGTTTGGCTGGTTATGACCGTGGCCCCCTAATTAACGTCCCATAGGCTCCCAGTTGATAACCCCTGATCTCGACAATGTTAATTGTTGAACGAAGAACATACTGGAAGTTTGTGACAGATTATGAGACAAACAGGTCAAAAATAGAGTATCCAGGTGTACTTCAGTACCGTATTTTGATGGTTTCGAGTACGCATTCGAAGCTCATACGCACCAGCTGTAGAACACGCTCCGTTGTTGATTTCACTCAAAAAGATATCTTAGTTTTTACAGTATTTTCGCTTGTATTGCCGCAAGGTTTTTAACACGCGTTTGAATTAAACCTTGAAAAAATACAGTAGGTCAAATGGTTCAGGGTACATTAGCCTATACAACTAAAATTTTCCTGTGGGATTCGACCCATTTTAATCATTCGATGAGTTAGGAACAACGTTTTCTAGGGACGACCAAAATGGTGAACAAAGAAAAGCTAAAGACGCTATGCTATATACATTATAAAAACAGTTTACACAAGTACATTATACTGTAAGTGCTCGTTATATCATATTCAATCAGTCTATTCCGACTTATTATTCTCGGGGATCTCGCTGGCTATCCACACAAATGTTTAAATAGTTGATTAAGCCTATATTCGAAGTATTTCTTGGTTGGAGGTAACAGAAGCACCACTCATTCAAAAATGCAAAATCGTTTTGAGGGTTGCGATCAAAACCTTGCTCAATTGCTAATACTACTACGCTACGGCGTAATGCGTGATGGAAAGATGTATTGTATCAAAGATTCAAAATAATTTTCGTCCACTTTGACTAAGTCAAATAGTTGGTAACAATCATACAAGGTTAAGCCCGGTATACATACATGGTTCTAAATGATGGGCTTACGAGCATATACTGAATTTATTTTCAGCGAAAATTCGCTACCGCGTACCAAATGTTTGGCGCAAAAACTGCAAGTTTTAGAATACACAAGTACGTGCACGCACATTCACGATTTTACACCCACTGTAGACCGACCAAGCGTTTAATGCAGAGCAAAAACCAAAGCTTATATCGGCAAAAAAAGCTAAAACGTGGTGGGCAAAGAAAAGCTAGCTATTCCTCGAATGCTGCCATGACCTTAAGCCTACAAGTTAAGTAGTCAAAATAAGAAACCTCTGGCGCTCACTACGATCCGAAATTCGTTACAACTTGAAGGAAATAAAGAAAACCAATGGTCAACTCATTTTGGAGTATTTGGGCGGAAAAATTTTTGGTTTGAAAAATTACCACGCTCTAAAAAAGAAAAATTACCGTGCTTGGGCAAAAAGTGTTGTATAAGAAATTTCTGAGGTGTTGTATGTTATTTTTCACCCAAAAGAAACGTAAAAGGACGAAGAAAGTCGACGAGGTGTCACTGATATGTCACGAAAAAAGTCCCAACAGGCTACAAATGGCGAGCATATCAACACAATAACAAATAATCGTATACTTAAAGTTAAAAACTCAACAACATAAAGATTGAAAATGCAATTCATAATTACAGTACACAATAAGAATTAATGCCCCTTATTATTGATTGAGCTTTGGAGCGAACTGCATTTCGAATCAGGTTCCAGTAGAAACATAAAACGTGGTTTTATCTTTCTTTCAGAGTTGAGTTTCGGAACCTCAGTCACCCATACCAAAAACGCTCAAAATTTTAATTTTCAAAAAAAAAAATTTTTTTTTGCTTGACTGAATTGTATAAGCTACAAATGTTACGTCATAAAAAATTATTCCACATTTTAGTTGTGCAAGAATAGCCGGTGTTGCCGTTGAAATAAGCACAAAATGTTTATGAAGCCCACATTTGAAGTTCTGCCAGGTCATCATCCTCTTGTTTTTTTGCTGCAAAAGAAAAAAGCACTTTTGAGTATTTACGACTAACTAAAGCGCATCATGCAACCCATGAGAAGTAGGAGGCTGGTTTTACTTTTCGTCTACCACTTCATACACGAAACTGACATATTAATAGAAAACTTTTCCAATCTTCAAAGGTTTTTATTAAAAAAAAAAAAAAAAAATTAATAAACAGCCACCAATCACGTCGCTAAACCACAATGTCTAACAAGAGCAAGGCAAGTGAGTAAAACAGGCTAATGCAAAGCTTCAATTTTCATGCACATTTTTTACCTCTAGCACTTATTTCGATGTTCATTAGGGAGGTTCAAAAGTACACTTTAGTTTCAAAATCAAGATGGGAACCCCTAAATTTGTTCCAATTCATGAAAAAACGCCACACGCAAAATATCAGCTCGATTGGTTGAGAATTGGCCGCATGAATCCGGTTTCAAGTTTTAGGGTGGTATCGGCGGCTTTTTTCGGGGGGGGGGGGCAAAATAACATAAGCGATAACAATAGTAAGTGATCTATACGTCGCAGAATTACGTGTGACTACTTAAAATTCGCAAAGTGACCGTAGCTTTCCATTTACGACAAAACTCTTTTTGTGTTTTGATACAATCACATTTCTATTTCAAAAAAATTAAAAATAGTATGACAAATTTCACAAAAATGTTTGAGAAATTTTTAGTTTCATGAAAAGTGTGAAATTTATTTTCAAGATTGAAAGTAGCTGGGAAGTTATTTTTGACAAGACCATGTAACTGAAACTATAGACCAAAAAAAACAAGTAAAATATTTTCACAAAAATAATGCGTTTCTAAGATTAATACCAAAAATGACTCATAAGCCTTCAAAACCAACCTGTTTTAAGTTTTACAAAGTCGAACTTGCTAAAGTTGACTTTCTATCTAAAATCAAGACCAAGGATGGCAGTACGGTATGGTACAGTACGCCTCAACTTTTGCTAAGAAGTACGGTACCCTTTTTTGTAATGGTACGGCTTTGGTACGTTGGTACACTGTTTTAAATTAAAAATCCCACACTTTTCGCACATTGCGCAGGCTTTTTATATGCAGAAGCAAAAGACAGCTGAAGCCGACGCTAAATGCGTCAACTGAGTTCGCTGATTTAAAGGCTAGTCAAAGTCACAGTACGGTACGCCTCAATTTTTGCCAAGAAGTACGGTACGTGGGTACGGTACGCATTTTTTGTACTGATACGGGTACGGTTCAAGGTGCGAGGTATGTAGTACGCAAATTCTGAACGTACTGTACCGTACTGCCATCATGGATCAGGACAATCTCGGCGACTTTTTTCAACACAGTATGACTTTATTGGAATTTATGACAGTTTGCAACATAAATAATTTCTTGGTATTTAACTATTTTTTGAGGAAGGGTTGTCTTAACAAAAATTGGAGAAGATTGGTTCCTGGTCGAGTGATATATCCAAATTTACAAGAACTTGTACTTGTAGTTAATGACTAATCTTCGCTGCTTCTACGTAACCGTTGCTGTGAACCAATGCAACTGCCTGGCTTGAATGCTTTCAAACCTGTATACTTTTCTCTCTCCAAATTCGTCTTTCCGGGATGACTTGCGCTTCAGTTTTTAACTAGCTTTGCACTCTTTGCACCAAAAATAGCTAGACAGCCAATGACGGAGTCTTTTTTGGGGTCTACGACTTTTAGGCGCGGACGTTTAGGCGCGGGACGTTTAGGCGCCGCCGATTAGGCGCCAGGACTTTTAGGCGCCTGGACTTTTAGGCGCCGAGACTTTTAGGCGCCAGAGGTAACAAAAAATTTTTTTCAAAAAAACAAGTTTTTTTCCAAAAAAAAGTTAATTTTTCCAAAAAAAAGTTTTTTTTCTAAAAAACTTTTTTCTATAAAAAAACGTTTTTCTTCCCAAAAACATTTTTTCTCTTCCAAATGACAGTCTTTTTTCAAATAAAAGCTTTTTTTGAAAAAAAAAACTTTTTCCAACAAAAAGGTTTACTTTGATTAAATGGTTAATATTTTCGAAGGTTTTTATCTGATGTTTGTCAAGAAGAATCGTCAGAATAGAGAGCGCAGGAAAAGGAGTGGCTATAGGAAAAACCGAGCAGTGATTGGCTGGAAAAGGATTGCTGAGAGAGCGTCATTTGTGTACAACCTTTAAGCTGAACAAGAATTCTTTTTCTCAGCAGAGGGCGGGGTTAAAATTTTTGATAAAAGTGACTTCAGAAGCAGATAGATGGAAGCAGAACGGAAAAGGTTTTACAAAAAATTGATTTCTTATTGCATTTTTTTTCAACAACAAAAAATATTTTCCACTACTTACTTGCTAAGTTTTTTTTTACCTAATCCAGACGCATGCGATCTCCAGCCAGCGGTCTCAAATTTTGCGGCGTACGGACACGAGTTGCTTGTGTAATATTGGCACATGCAGCAAGCCGTGTGACGTTTCATGGTTATTTTGAGTCTACCTCTACCAAACAATACCATACAAACTTTTTCAGGAGTTAAGGATTTATCTCTCGGTAGATTCCTATTTATGGTCAGTACATCTTGTTGTAAATATAGTAAAAGAAATGTTTAAATCGATATTTTTCCGCTTAATCTTTACACCTTGTTGTAAATACACTTACAATAAAAACAATGTTAAATTCTCGAAGCCAACTTCTTCAGAATTGTGTCAAGAACTTTTGAAGTTAAACAGCTTAAAGGTTGTACACAAATCACGCTCTCACAGCAATCCTTTTCCAGCCAATCACTGCTCGGTTTTTCCTATAGCCACTCCTTTTCCTGCGCTCTCTGTTCTGACGATTCTTCTTGACAAACATCAGATAAAAACCTTCGAAAATATTAACACTTTAATCAAAGTAAACCTTTTTGTTGGAAAAAGTTTTTTTTTTTTCAAAAAAGCTTTTATTTGAAAAAAGACTGTCATTTGGAAGAAAAAAAATGTTTTTGGGAAGAAAAACGTTTTTTTATAGAAAAAAAGGTTTTTTAGAAAAAAAACTTTTTTTTGAAAAAATTAACTTTTTTTGGAAAAAAACTTGTTTTTTTGAAAAAATTTTTTGTTACCTCTGGCGCCTTAAAATCTCGGCGCCTAAAAGTCCAGGCGACTAAAAGTCCTGGCGCATAATCGGCGGCGCCTAAACGTCCCGCGCCTAAACGTCCGCGCCTAATAGTCACGGTCCGTCTTTTTTGATCCAGAATAACGTTATAAATCTTCAGCTTAAAGGCGCTGCTTAATATCATCTCTTGAAATATCGAAAAGCTTGTTCACCGCTGTGGGACCAGATCTTCAGCTTGATACAGATTACTCATTTCCTTGCGCATAGTGTTTCGACTCAAGTAGCAAGTATGGCTGGGACTTGCACCTTCAGCAACTTTTTCACACACCTCAACTGCATTGTATGTTCGCTTACTGCTTTTTTTATCCTGCATTTTCAACTTTTAAATAAAATAGAATCTTCTGGTTTGTAGGCAAGTTCTTCCCAGATATTGGTTGTTCTCATCCTACTGCATTCCTCTGCTAGACGTCTTTAAATAAAATCATTTTGACAACCAATTAGCACAGCAAGCTATCAGACAAAGCAAATTATTTAACGCTTTTTACTTGATGCTCTCTTATCCGCATAAATATGACTTTACGAGTAGCAATGGTAAAAGCCATAAACTGTGAGGTAATTTAACTATCTAAGTACTGTGACTAGCACCTATCTTTACCACAAGCTAACTTACCACATTTACCAAAACATGTATTTTGTTTAATTTAGTTACAATCAATTTTATTCTCGCGGAATATTATAAGTGCACTAGTATCAACGCAATGCTAGTAGTTACGTACACTGAAGCATGTTTACAAAAATTACCTGTGTCTAATAGTGTGTCTTGAAAATGTCAACCCAGAGGGATACTAATTAATCAAGTTAACCAATTACTAGTAAATACTGTGAAGATAACGCAATGGGAGTTTAAGCCGATTGCTGCTATTAGTATAAAAACAACAGTTGTCGTCCGGAACAATATAAAAGAAAAATAAATCGTTAGTAATAGCACTTATGATCTGTATTTTGATGTTGATGGTATTGGCAGCATCTAGTTCTGCTTAAGCTAATGGTTAATGAGGTGCCCTTAAACATTTTGATTTGTTGAGGCTTAATGATCGTTTATTCCATCACACTATTTTTTCAGGAATGGGATGCATAATTTGATCGATTACCATAGTTTCCTAGTGGCTTGGCGTTGAGTTTTAATGTTTTTCAAAAAAAAGCTGATCGTATCAAAACACAAAAATAGTTTTGTCATAAATGGAAAGCTGCGGTCATTTTGCGAATTTCAAGTGGTCACACATAATTCTGCGATGTATAGATCAAAAGCTATTATCGCTTATGTTATTTTGTCCCCCCCCCCAAAAAAGCTGCCAAAACCCCACTAAAACTTGAAAGTGGATTCACGTGGCCAATTCTCAATCCACACAGCTGAAAGTTTCTGTGAGGCGTTTTTTCATGAATTGGAACAAATTTAGGGGCTTTTCTTGATTTTGAAACAAAAATGTATTTGTGAACCACCCTAATGTTCATGCTACTAGATATAATAACATTAAAGCATTAAGATCTTATCTTTTAAGTTTTCAGTGAGCAGCAAAGTCACCAGTGTCCAACAATAATCGAAATCTTTTAACTTAGAAAGCAACGTAATTTCACTTACCCGTAACTTTCTGTTTGGGAAGAGGATTATTGGGGACATCCGGCAGTTCTTCAGTGGTTGGGATGTTAAGGATATTTTCGTTAAACTCCTCCTGCTCTAATTCTTCCAACTCAGCAAGAAGATCATCCTATAAAACGAAACTTCATCAATTCTAAGTAGAACAATACAAATAGTAAATTAACGACAAAAAGTAAGCCAGTAATTCAAAAATAAAGTACTGTATTTAAAAAAAATTGAGATATTTCGACTAAATCTTTTTCAATCCTATTCATAAAGAGCGATATTGAAATCAAACTCCATTTTACAATTTCTAATTCTACAATGTGGTATTATTATTCAAATCAAATTCAATTTAATTAAGTATATACCACCAAAAATATACTATATCTGGAGAATAATCGGAATTTTGTTGAAGAACGAAAATACATTTATTTTTGAACTCAAGTACCTAAATGTTTTTCGTTGTCCGTTTTTCTCGTTTGAAATGATTTAGTAATGCAAACACCCTTAAAAACTTTGATATACGAGGTGTGTCATAAAAGTTCTAGGACTGTGCTAACTGTGTAAGTTATAGTCAAGCTATAAGACGACAAGTTGAACGGCAGACGATTTAATAACTTTTTGTGAGTATTTAACCGCAATTTCAGCTCACTGCAACATTTATTGTGCATTTCAAGACTAAAAGAAAATAGTTAATATACAGTATTTACTGTCGTTTTACAAAGTTTATGTTTTAGCTCGACGATTTCGTAGTGACAACAGACCGACAAACCAAGCTCAAATTTCTGGTTCGTTTGGAAAAATCTCCTTTAGAAGCTTTCTAAATGCTTCAATAAATCTACAAAGAGCAAACTTTGTCTCGTTCAACAGTTTTTCTCTGGCACAAAAGATTCAAAGAAAGACGTAGGATGTTAAGGATGATCCCAGGTGTGGAAGGCCTTCCACAAGTAGAAATGAAACCAATGTCGAGCTTGTAAAGAAGATGATGCATGGAGATGGTCGGTTAAGTGTGCGATTGATCTCCGATTAAACCGAAATAGCATTCGGCAAATAATCACAGACGATCTGGAAATGCACAAACATGGCACCAAGGTGGTTCCACACCTGGGATCATCCTCAACATCATAACGTCCTTCTTTGAATCTTTTGTGCCAGAGAAAAACTGTTGAACGAGACAAACTCTGCTCTTTGTAGAAATGCTGAAGCATGCAGAAAGCTTCTGAAGGAGATTTTTCCAAACGGACCAGAAATTTGAGGTTGGTTTGTTGGTCTGTTGTCACTACGAAATCGTCGAGCAAAAACATAAAATTAGTAAAACGACAAGTAAATATGTTAGCTATTTTCTGCTAGTCCTGAAATGTACAATACATGTTACAGTGAGCTGAAATTGCGCTTAAATACTCACAAAAAGTTATTAAATCGTCTGCCATTTAACTTAGTCTTATAGCTTGACTATAACCTACACAGTAAGCACAGTCCTAGAACTTTTATGACACACCTCGTAAATTCTTCTCATTTTCATAATCATGAGAGTAGTCAAGCAGTAACACGTTTGTCAATGGAACAGGAGGTCTGAGGTTCAAATCCTGGGCCAGTCAAATTGGACACAGATTGCCAATGGCTCGCCACTGCTGCAAGATTTTGTTGAAAAGAACTGTGTTGCCCAGGCGCAATGACATGGAGATGGGCCCCGTAAAACTCATTAGATGGTTTGGCATAATATATTGAGTATATTGAAAGATTATATTTAAGTGACTGGTGTGAAAAGCCATCAAAATTGCTAAGATATACTAAATAAACCAGAATAGTGTACAAGATCCAAAACGCTAAGTTTTCTCGTGTTGTTCTAAACAACTAACCTCATCTATATCATCAGCTTGGCCAAATCCAGATGAAAGAGCATTTGTAATTTCATCTGATACTTCTTGTTGGTCTGCAATGTCATCCATTAAATCATGGACATCGTCAGGTGATCTAAAACATTCAATGGTCAATAACTATGAGACACATTTGTAACAGAGGCACGCAAAATCCAATAAAGCTGAATATTGTTTAAAAAAATTGGGGAATCATTAATTGTGAATTATGATACAAAATAGAAACCATTTAAAGTAAGTCAAAATACTGATTCAACTCACAGCTGGGTAGGCCTAGAAAAATCGACAAAAAAATGGAATAACAGGAAAAATACCGGTAATCTCATTAGGATCAAAGATGGCATAAAATTAAACTAGTACAAAAGATAAAGCACTTATTACAAATTAGTTTTAACACTTATGCTTTTATCTTAATCTAAAATCAAAAATGGATTAATTTGATTTCAAGCTTAGCTTAGATTTAAAGTGATACTTTCAGTTGTAAAAAATTCTTCAGACTTAATACTGAAGTATTTAACGTTCTTAACCCTTAGCAGCAAAATTTGCAAACATTAAAAAACTGAAAAAGAGTTGTCTGGACTTTGGATTGCTGTTGATTTTCCTTTTACCACACTGGAGTAACATGAATTTGAAAAAAAGTTATTTGAGTTAACTTACAGATTTCCATGTGCTTTTTTCAAAGCTTGTGCTCCTGCTTTCATAGTGTCCAAGACTTGTTTATTAGACTGTGCATTCTGTAGAGCTTCTAACTGAAATTCTACTGTGGAGAGGGTTCCATCGATATTTTGCAACTGCTTTTCGTACCTTTTCTTTCGTTTTAAAGCACTGAGAGCCACTATGAAATTATAACACAAATAATCCATTGTGTAGTCAGAGCTACTGTATGAATAGAAACACCATGAGTTTCCAGATGGCTCTGTGTTGTTTTAAGCAAAAATAAAACATGTCTGGTTGTTGATTAAGAAAAACAATTTATGTGACATTATTTTTAAATTTTGTAATGTTATGCATTAACCAAACATTATTTATACAGTACAGTATGTATCAGATATACCAAAGACTTTACTTCTGAAGCTTGGATTACAAAATTTACTATTCAACATGTATTACTTAAGCTAGTTATCAGAGAAAGCATTAAAAGAGTTCCAGATGCTCCATGCCAGGTTTAACAATTAGGCTATCGATATATATTTTTTTCAATATGGCCAAATAAATTTCTGCACTCTTGCTTCAAAAAGCTTTCATGAAAGCTTACCATAGTACCACATAGAACATCAAGTAAATGGTGGAACAAAAGGACCGGTATATATTTTTTACAACATAATATCGCTAAACAAATTTCTGCATTCTTGCTTCAAAAGCTTTCATCAAAAGCTTACCATAGTACCACATAAAACATCAAGTAAATGGTGGAACAAAACGAATGCAAATGCTTTTACAATCTATGTCCTTTCATTTTCAAACTCTTCATTGGGTAGTAACACAAAATAAACAAGGCAATTCTGCTGGCCCAGAAAGATAACAGAGGCAGAGAGGTTAGATACTTTAACCAGTTCATCTGTTGTTGTGCTTAGAATCCCTACCGATAATAATCTATCTGCATAATTGGACTACATTATAACATAAATTCATCTGCTGCATGTTGACAAATGAAAATCAAAATGGGTTAGAGCGCTATTTGATCTTGATCCGTGGCAGTCTACTGTCAGATCAGTGGAATATAGGTACCGATACTAAAAGCCTACCATCAGTTTATTGTGATACCGTACAATATTAATTTTAGTTTGCCATAGGCCTACTTATCATCAGAAGCATCAAGTTTGTATTGAAAACTTACATCTTTTGTTTTTTGTTCCGTGTCTTTTTGCTGTTTGAACTTCATTTTCTATTTTCTTTTCAAGAAAATCGGACTTTTTCTGTAACATTTCTGTTGTATCTCTTAATTTTTGAATAGCTTCTTGTGGATTCGCTGGCTTTTCTTTAGAGCCACCAAAGAGTTTCATAAAACCAGACATATTGTTTACTGCTTTTAATTCTTAGGTTTACGTTGCAGTTAGTAGTAGGCTACGGTAATAACTAATATACTGTACGTGATACAGAGAGATAGATAGGCTAATGGTTGACTGCAGTGTAAACATGTAGGCCTATTATAATTGTAATGTGACAACGGAATTTGGTATATCAAAACAACATATCAATATAAAATTAACCTTTATCACTACCATAAGAAAATATATGACTTGAGGTTTAGCAGAACTGGTAAGCCAAAAATTCAGATACAGGCAAAATAGTGCTTTTCATCTGTTTCAGTGTTTGGGTTAGAGTTAGGGTTGGGACTAGGGTTAGAGTTTGAGTTAGGGTTAGTAATAGGCTTAGGGCTATTTTGGCACTTGCGGCAAAATAGCCGTTAGGACTATTTTTCCTCCAAATGGAAAAATAACATGGGGCTATTTTGCCTCTAGAGGCAAAATAGCCACTGCTTTTAACTTAATAACTACCGTACCGTACATCACTAGTACTGTGTTAGTAAGCAAATGGAAGAATTATTAGGATAGTCTAAAGGCCCAAGAGTAGGCCAATACTATTTAATTACTAGTGCTAAATACTATTGCATGCTAAATCTACTAAGCTGATTTATCAGTTAGCTTAACTTCAAAGCAAAATATTGTATATTAGGCCTACACCAGCTTTTCAGTAAAAATAACTATTTTCGTCATCGGACTGAGCGGAGTGACAAACTTTATTTATTGCTCGTATCCTATCGGTTCAACTCCGATAAAACATGATTTTGTTTCGGTTGATTTCTGAATTTCAAAAAGCTCGAAATTAAATTAATTTATGTACGGTAATACAACAAAAGCTTATAATTTATGACCGATTAGCAGTATTTTTCTTGAGAAATAAAATTGCTTGGTACTGTAGGGTGACCTTCGCCTGAGGGTTACAAAAGAGGACGCTTAAAACATGGTCTATAAATTACAAATGAACTTTCTTAGTATTAGCAGGCCCACCATAGTCGTTACGTAATTTATCTCAAATGCACATTACTAAGACTAAAGCTTCCGGAGCTTCGCCCATAGTCTGTTCATCTTCACTGCAACTGTACGTTAATTCAATCCAGCTACATTTTTGCATAGTTAAAATATTGCTGCAGCTACATTGTTTAAACATTGTTGAAACAAAACTCGTAGTATGTTGACAGGAAGCACCTTGACTCTGAAAACCGCTAGGTAATTCGGTGCTTCCTGCTCAATCACCACAACATTGATTCCTTTATATTGCGTAATGAGCAGTACTATTATATTTTTGCGTGTGTGTCTGATTGAGGAATAAATTCTACTACTACAATATGTGGTGCTAGAAGCTCCCTTAGCTATGGGGCGCAGCCCTAGAAGCTTTAGCCTTTACAATGCTTGTCTGATGAGATAAAATACATTTATTTCTTGGCATTGCAACGTTACACTTAGCTGTCTAAGCAAGCTGCTGATTGGCCGTAAATAAGATTTGAAGCCTGCATACCAGGACTGAGAACTCGATTGCTTTGACGAACTCGAAAAAATTTTTTTTAACTCAAATAAAACTGTTGGAGTTCATTAAAGCACATTTAAAAACCAAAAAAATTGAAAAATTTTTGTTGATCATGCCGTGTAAATCGAGCATGTTGTTTTTTTGTTTATACCTTCACGACGTTAAAGGCACCACGTATGCAAAAAACATCGATTAAGTCAAAAAGTAGACTTTTTGTATTTTTTGTCAGCCTGGACTTAAATAACCAGACATTTTTGCCAAACTTGAACCTGAAAAAATTATAGAGAAATCGAACTTGCTAAAACAGGCTAATTGCTGATTCGACTAAAAATCGATCGACTTTGCAGCCTTACCACATAACATCCCATAGAAAGTCGCTGGTGGCAAACTTATCAACCATAAGTATAGACGTAAAAGCTCCCCGATAAAAAATATGATAAAATGAACAAAATGGAATCCAAAGTGGAATATTATTGAAAAGCAAAAATTAGCGTTAGAGTTCTAAAAAAAATATATGCTCTTATTATTGCCTTCTTGTCCAGTAGAAATACGACAAAATGCATGCAAACCCGGAAAAAAATTATAATAAGCTGATATTTGGCACGATGACTCAGGATCATATCCAGAGCCACCAAAAAAAAATCCCCGTGTTTTGGACATGGGAATTCCTCATTTTTTGGCCTTTAAAGTCTGACATCTAGTGTCAAAGAGTCTTTACTGTCCAACAGCCAATCCAGAAGTCGTGGAAAAGGCAAATTTTGAAGGGTAATTAATTTTCAGGTTCAGGTATAAAAAATTCACTTTGAAATTGATGACGTCATTGCTGATGACGTCATTGCCAAATTTTTGGTTTTGGAAAATGACCCACTGTATTCTGGATTGATGACTCAAATTGTGAAGGAGAGTTAGCTTTTTGGCTCCAAACCAAAAATTGCTTAAATCATAGTGATGACGTCACAAACGTTTTTCATGACGTCATCTGTCAAGAGTTTTGATCGTAAATTTGAAAAAGAGTGTTTGACCAAACGAAACATTGCAACACATTGGGAAACCTTAGGCATCTTCGAGTTTTGGGCCGTGATCTTGCCTCATCCTTCTATATTCAATGATTCAAAAAAATATTCACTAGCGTAATTATATGCAAATGAATACGAATATGTGCCGAGCACGATAATGTATCCGATAAGAACAAAATTTCTACCGCTTTGCAATGTCTGACAATATTAGTAATTAATGCAAAATAATGTCCGACAAATCATTATCAGGCATTATTTTGCGTATTAGCGATATTATTGCAATCTCTGAAAATATTATTATCTTAATCTATAATTACCACGCTAATATTTGACAATTTTCCGCCTTAATAGTTTTTTTTTATCGTTGATGAAGCTTGCATCTTAAACTAAAATTGCAGATTAACTTTATCTGCACGCGGGAGCTTTTCGATAAACATTCAAGGGCTTTCTTGATCAAACTGCAAATGCATTATATTATTTTAATCCCCTATTGGCAGTGGTGAGCAAATTAATACATAAAAGTAATGTCACTACGTCACCAAAAATTACTGCAAAAAAGTAATAGAATTACCGTATTCGTTACTTTTCAGATAAAGTAATCAGTTTTTGTCCTCACAAATTTCAAAATACGAAAAGTTCAGCCAAAATGACAATTGTCTATCTACATCACTATTTCTAATGGCTCTAAACGAAAAAAAACTTAAATTTCATCCGTGATCCAAGTACCATCATAAAGTTATAGCTTTCATTATGCTCCCTCTTCGATACGGCTCAGAGCTCACAAATATTATTTTTCTTACTGTATTACGTCTGAGCATGGATCCCATGGTCTAAGTGAGTACGGAATTGTTTTGAAACTAAGCTGGTTTCGAGTTTCGGATCTTTTGTTTCTTCGGTCAAGGTCATATCATCACCAATAGACTCCTGGTGCGCTTAAGCCAGATCAAGCTTACGTTATGATTCAAGAGGCAAAATCGAGCAATGAAAATTTAATGCTGTAATTAACTCCAAATTTATTGCACACCCTCAGGCTTTGATAAACAATTTTCAATCAGTCGCTAAATATGCGCTAATAATCTCAATAACACGCTTAAGGCAATTTTCACATTAAAGTACTACCAAGATAAAAAATTGAAAAATTTCTTAAGTGATTGATCAATTTGATGGTCGAGCGACAACGCGTTTGTCTCTGGAGCGGGAGGTCCAAGGTTCAAACCTCGAGCCGGTCAAATCAGAACTCAGTGTTTCCAACATCTCGCCACCGCTGCCACATTTCTTGAAAAGAAGTTGTGTTGCCCGGGCGCAATGACGCGGAGATAGGCCCCGCCAACTCGTTACACGCTTCGGCGTAACACATCGACAACAATGAAAGATTTGATTTCATCTACTACATTCCGGTAGTAATTTTTCAATCTATTATCTTGATAGCACTTACCGGCGAAGCCGAGTTTACGGTGTGGCAAAATGACACGCACCATATTAGCAAACTGAAAACTAACAGTTTATTTTTTTTCCTCATTGTCATTTGTTTTAGAATATGCCGGTTCGTTCAATCAGCGTGGCATTTTTCTTCACGGTTTACTCGTTCTACAAATAGGTCCTATCAAATCAGTCGAATACGCGTCACCGCAAAAAAACTTCGCAACAAGAGCAAACTTTTTTCTTCAATGCTCTTCTCTTTTTTTCCGCGCCTTTGTTTCAAGTCTACGAAATGAAGAGTCGATGATGGCATTGTGCCTCAAAGTTGTGAGTCGGGCCGAGCTTTTCAGGTCTGGTTCAGGCCTAAAGTTGACAAAATTTTGGGCTTAATTCGGGCCTGAAACGTGCTTTTTGTTTTAAGCGCACAAAAATATAATCAAAATAACTTGGCAGCATCGCTGAATTTTTCAGACCTAACTTAACTTACAGGTTTTTTCGGGCACGATTTGGGCTTCAAATTAGTTTTCGGTATTGGGCCGGGTTCGGGCTTATATTTTCGGGTTTGGACCTGAACTAATCGGCCCGTTTACAACTCTGTAGAACCTGAAGCAATATTGCGACTCTTGGGCGGCGAAGACTTTTTTTTAGGTTGTGTACGCTTTATTTTTGACGGAAAATGCGACTCCTAGGCGATGGAAAACCTTTTTTTTGGTCAACAAATTTTGTAGGCAGAAAACGTGGTAAAGGGTCCGACGCAATACGAATTTGGTCTCGCCTACTGGTATCACTTCTCTTTAGTTACTAAAAAGTATTATAAAAGTTTATAAATATGTGGTTGATTTTGTTCGCTTTTTGCAAATTTATGTGTGTTTATTATGCGTTTATTTTTATTGGTTTGATATTTTTTGCAAAGAGTCCGTAGTTTACAGCTTTTGTCCTAAAAATTTATTTCGCACAAAATGTTTTAAAATATTAACTGTTTGGGACAAAATGCTGTCCTAATTTTGTATTGATATAGTAGCTATGACAACTATTTTACCCATTGGCGCATGAATGAATAGGTTATTACAATACTTACCTTCGGTTTTTGCTCAACATTGAAATTTGATACTACGCGAAGGTGGATAATAATGTTAACCCAAAATACGGTAGATTATTCAGATCGATATGTCTGTTAGTTAAAGCTACAAAACAAAAGTTTCGTAAATAAAGCCTGGGCATGTTTATAATCAATCAAATAGACAACAAAATACCGCCACCGAAGTCTCCTCCTTCAAACCAGCGGAATTAAAAAAAAACTTGATCGTATATTTTTTATTGTTATTGCGCTTTTGTTGCATTCCTATGATCTCTATCAATGATGGATTGTCTTTGACGGAACTAGCACTGCATGAATGAACCATTCTAGCAAGCAGAAAGACATACGGACTATGGCACGATTCTGCGTCATTCTCAACAGAAACAACTTTTTTGATCAGCGGGAGGTATTAAATAAGCAGCTAGTCAAGCGTTTCTACTGGATGGTAACATTTACAAAGTAATTTGTAATTAGTAACTTTGATACCTCTAGAAAAGTAATAAAATTACAACCAAAAATACTTCTTTAAAAAAGTAGCATCATTACTGTAAAAATTACCAAAAAAGTAATTCGTTACTATACTAGTAATTCGTTATTGTCCATCACTGCGTATTGAGAGTTCTAAATTTTATCTGCTTGACTACTACACCAAAGTTTTACTGACAACACAGTTTTTGACTTAGAATCGACTGAATTCACAATCTAATTCTCCCCAAGTTTAAGCCTAATAAAAAAAAAGTTTGCAATGTTTCGTTTGGTCAAACACTGTTTCAAATTTGCAGGCAAAACTCGTTACAGAAGACGTCATCAAAAACGTTTGTGACGTCATCAAAATGTTTGTAACATCATCACTTTGATTTTAGCAATTTTTTATTAGGAACCAAAAACCTAGCTCCCACTTACAATTCGAGCCTTCAATACGTCATTTTTTCAAAAGCTTTGGCAATGACGTCACCAACAATGACGTCATCAATTTCAAAGTAAATTTTTCTATGTCTGAACTTGAAAACTAACTATTATTCAAAACTTGGCGCTTTTACAATTTTTGGATTGGCTGTTGGATAGTGAAGGCTTTTTGATACGACATGGCAGACTATAAAGGCCGAAAAAGGGGAAATTCCCATGTCCTAAACATGGGGATTTTATTTTGGTGGCTCAGGACATGGTCTTGAGTCATCGCGCCAAATTTCAGCTTATTATAAATTTTTTCCGGGTAAAACCTATTTCTACCGGACTATTCTCTGATGTAGCCTATAACTGAAAAAAAAAGGCGAACGTCCGGCCTTGGTGAGTCTGGGCGCAGGAAAAGGTCTGCAAAAACCGGACTGTTCGACCAAAATCCGAACGTATGATCACCCTAATGAGCACGCAGTAATTTTCAAGGGATCAATAACAACTACGATAGCAGTCAGAGCAATATTAAATATTTCACGCACCACAGTTCAAAACATTGAAATTTATTGTTGCAGTTTAGTGCTCTAAAATTTATTACTAGATTTAATATAAAACACAAAGCCAAAACAATTGAAAACATAACTTGACGTCTCGTGAAACTACTTCTCACATTGTCAAAAGTAAGGAGTTTAACGAAACGTCTGGTTATGTTCGCAATTGTTTTGGCTTTTACATTAAAGATATTTCGATACTCCAAATATTACTGGATTATTTCTATAATTCAGCTAACCCCGGAAGATTCTGCAAAAGTTGAAACAGACTGTACGGCATTTAATATTTTTATTTGAGGTGTGCTAAATATTTGATGAAATTGAATAACTGAACTTAAGCTACTCCACTTTATAAAAGTAATTTGCCACCCTTGATTAAATTGCTTGATGTATGGGTATATTATTCAATATTTCATAGACTAGCACAAAAATCAAGAAAAATTCATCTTTTTAATGCAATGTTGAAACACTACACGGTACACATCATAACTAAGAGCTAAAGAAAATTCGAGAAATCACAGGATAAGTTGGATAATTTAGAAATGTAAAATTGCTTGAGGCCATGTTTTGGATGAAACTCAACAGCAAGAGAGGAAAGATGAAACTCCGACGACTCCGCATTGAGGGATCAGTAAAATATGCTTATCGGCTACAAACGAAATCAGTCGTAAATTTTATACAACTGTATTTTATTTGCTAAAATCGATCTCACCCCAGCGGGGCATCATCAGTTAAGTCTTATTCAAATAGACTAATGATGCCCGGCTAAGGAGAAATTGATTTTAGTAGATTAAATATAGGAGTATGTAAAATACGACTGATTTCGTACGTGCCCGACAAGCTTGTGACTAGAATATTAAAAAAATGTAAAACGAAGGAATTAAATTTAAAAAATGTAAAACTAATCGTGGACCAGACGCAAATTATTGCAAGAAATTCGTGGGTCGCCAACGATTACGATTTTTCAATTAGCCACAGAAACTACAGGTAAAATAAAAACACCTTCAATTTCTACTGAGCTTCAGGAACGCAGAAACAAAAATTTGAATCGATCAAACAAGAACCTCATTTTCATTTCCAACTAACATATGGCAAAAGCTGTATGTCCCTCATATAATTTTAAAATTAACCTTATCTTACATAAGCGACCGCACGTCATAAAGCTTAGTACTAAGTGGAGCATGAAAGAGGAGTAACAGTTTGGGGTAAAATCAAATAAGTTATCACTCAATTAGCACAACAGGTTTTAACAATTTAACTAGCAACAAGGTTCGACAAATAAAAACTTTTGCTACCAGCAAAAACTCGTCAACGGAGCACTCTTGAAATTTTACTTGAACAGGCTCCTAACCTGACAACCCGTTCGCTCCAATAGAAAGCGCACGATATCTACACGAACAACTTTTAACAACCGGTTCTATAAATTTAGGAACGGATTCGCACAAACCGGCTAAATAGCGCCACTACAGTATAAGATATTAATATCTGAATTGGCAACAGTAATCCTTGGAACTAATACTGCTTTTGTCTAACTTGCCTTCAAGGTATTACTTTTGTCCTACCTTGTCGCTGGTTAGACCATCAAGGGAAATAGCACGATTAGCACCAACCAACATAAACAATAACATTTGTAGAAATAAATGTCATTGACTATTGACAGCAAATCTTAGCACAACTAACATAGAGGAACTGCAACTTTAAGAATCTAGATTATCAACAAAGGAGCATTTCTCAACACGTACTTTGCTCGCCCGGTTATCGCGCTTGTCTTCAAGGAAAACTGGGGGTCGATTATCAAGTCGGTCAAACTATACACAATGCTACCAACGGCTTACCACCGCTTCACGTTTTTTGCGAACAGCTGGGCAGCCTCAGTACGGAAATGGGTTTGCTGATTCCTGTTATCAGCATCAGCGTAATACAGCGAATGTTTTCACTTTTTCTTGATTCATAGCACCTTAATGATTCGAGATGAAATAGAAACGTCAAATACAAAGTCTTCAACTAGGCAGCAATTCTCTTGATGTCTGAAAAAAAATAGAATTTTTCAAAACGTTCCAGTGCAAGTATAAATTATTAAATTTACTTGATAATATCTCGTTTGTTGTTTGCGAATTTACTTGCGAAACTTTTTGACGTAATTCAAATAAAACCTACAGTATATCTGTTGAACTTTGTAATGAACCACGTCTGAGCAGAAGAGCCAGCACATTTCATAAGACCTTTTTCGGCCGCGTTATTGCAAATCTGCCGAGAAGTTTTTTAGAACTTACAAAAAATTTGTCAAGCATTTAATATGCAGTAAACAACATTACGCCAATAACTAAAAGCACTGATGTGCATTCCGCACGTACAACACTTATTCTGCAGCGAATTGTACATTTCATTAACACCGCACCTCTTCACTTTCCTCCAACTCAAACAATTCTAATTTCTCTTGAACAGCATCCTGCAATGCCAATAAGCTCATCAGATCCATTTCTTCGACCAAGGCAAGACTGGCCCTTAATATGTTGTTCTTAGTCGAATGCTGAAATGATATCAAATCAAGTCTTTCATTATACTCGCTGTATTACGCCGAAGCGAGTTACCAGTTTGTGGGGCCCATCTCCGCGTCATTGCGCCTGGGCAGCACAGCTTTTTTCAAAGATACGTCGCAGCATTGGTGAGCCGTTGGTAACATTTGTTCGATTTTGACCAGCCCAAGATTTGAACCTCACACCTCCCGCTCCATTGACGAACAGGTTACCGCTCGACCAACTAGCCGGTTATGAAATTTAATTACTACGTAAAATTTTGAATTTAGCCAGAATTCTTTGGTTTAGTACACATTTTTTAAAAAATATTTTACAGTCGGGCGGAAATGCGTTAATTGCACAGAGCATAAAAATAGTTTATATATGAATATAATCAATAATATTTTACGCTGAAGTAAAACTTCAAGCTCGGTTAGTCCTCATTATGTGTTAAAGCACGTGATTTCAACCAACTACGAACAACTGTACATGACAAAAACTTTGATGAGCAAATACTCGCGTGATTTTTACTCAATAAGTGACGTAACACAATTAAATCTCCAGTTAATGCTATCAAAACCTTTATATACAAAGAAAACAAAATTTAATTCACTCTGTATCACATATCAAACAATAGTTTCATTTCAAAAGCATCTAAATACCTGGACTTGAGCCCTTACAAAAGAACATAAAAATAGACTGGATCATTTCTTAATTGAAAAGATTCTGTCAATAAACCGAAAGATCCAGGTTCGATTTCCAGTCAAGGCAAACAAAACACTAAAAATTAGTGTCTACAGTTTGACTGTATTAACAAACCAGTCAGCTTGAATCGAAGACTGCAAAGTTTGTAATCTCCCAGGCAAAGAAACTTAATAATTTTTTCATATAGTACTGCTATTATACTATCAAAGTGATACAGTACCTTCTTTTGTTTCTTAGGCGGTTTATATGGCTGTGTTGTTGACAATTTGTACTTCTCTGGCGAAATGGGCTGTAGTCCGAGTTCTCGTCTTAATTTGCTGCAAAAAGCGAATTTTTTTTTCATAAATTTGTGGCGACTCGGATATCTTAAAATTCGTTTTCGTTTTAGACTTTTCGAACTACAACTTGTGTACTTAGTTCATTATCAATAATCTTATTGAAGCAAACGATTATTACTGATGATGAACAGAGTAAATCGAAACGTTTTAAAATGATATTCAAGGCTGTATTCTTTTAACAAAAATTAGGTAAAATAACATTATCATGCATACTAGCAGCTGATTAAATTAAAATTTTATTTGAACAAGATAACTCTGATGTTCTCATTAACGAGTTAGAGGTGAAACAAATGGTTGGGTTTTTATTCAAATTTTAATTTTTGAGTGTTTTTGATACTGTGGTAATCTGCTGTGATATTTGCTCTAACTCTTCGTCATTGAACACTCTTGAAGCCCTGATATCAACCATAGACTTACGCATAAATCTTTAGGTTGAATTCGAAACCAGGGGTCGGCAACCTTTTGGTGTTGCCGGGCCAAAATCAACCCCATATTGGCCGCGGGCCATAAATAAGCTTCCCACTAAATCTGGATGAAAAAATACTCAAAAACGTTTATGTTGTCACGTCAAGTCAACGAGACTGTTAATGTTGGGTTTGTAATTGAAAGTTTTGGTAAGGTAAGAAGTCACTAAGATTTCGTGTTATGACGCTTGATATTGTATTCTGTATTGACAGCAATAGATTTGTTGCAAATCAAACAAGTAAGTCTACCAAGGTGATTTACGAAAAAGAAATTGTTTTTCCAATCTTCTTTAAAAGCTCTAAATTCTCCATCAACTTTTCCACGTTTTGATAACATTTTAACATTGTTGAAATAAATTATAGAAGCTATGTTTTGCAGCTATTAACTAAAAACAAAACTGAAATTCAGTTATTATTAAAGCAAACTGCTCTGTGGCCAACAAATACATTAGATAGCATGTAACTGCCATTCCTGCAAAACGTTCGCTCTCTGCGTTTTCATAGGTCAAGGTGCGAACTGCGAAGTACTTAACGCGTGACTAAATTTTTTTTGCTTTTTCCGCCGGTTATTAACGGAATAAAACACAATGCTTCCTGTCAAATCTATTGCGTCATGCAATTGTTTAGAAGCGTGGTTTCAGTTCAATTAAATAGTGATCGCCAAACGTCTGTTTGCTACGCTAATTGTCATAATTATGTAAAGAGGTCGTGGGCCGGATAAACACACAATTTTGAAAAGAGGCCACAGGCCGGATAAAATCTGTCGGCGGGCCGGATTTGGCCCGCCGGCCGCAGGCTGCCGACCCCTGCTCTAAACCATGAGAGAAACGTGGAAAAGATGTCAAGGGGGTCGTACTGATCTCATGTTAAGTAGAAACATAGTAAAAAAAATTAAGAACTAACTTCGTTTCTTGTAACGAATCAGCAATAGGAAGACTAGACGTGACTTTACTGGAAGAGGAAGAGTTAAGAATCGGAGCGGGTTCTCCAGTGCTTAGAGATACTTCTGTCTTTGGGGATGGTTTTGTTTCTGGGGTCGACAAAGTTGGTTCTTCCGCGGGAATCGACATCGAGACATTCGGAGTAACCGAACTAGACAAATTTTTGGAAACTTTGGACATATCTGGGCTGTTAGACCTCGGTATGGACATGCTTGAAGATTTTGAAGGCGTAGAATCGGACGTTTTGTTAGCGACTAGTGATGTCTCTGGACCTAAACTTCGTTTTTCTGGAGTTAAATTTTGGGAAACTTCATGAGGCGAATTACGACTTTTTGAAGATGAGTTTAAGTCACCAGGATTGGTAGCATTTTCAGCAATTGCTTCACTTGTGACGTCATTTTCAACGTCACACGCGTCAGTTTCACGTGATTCAAGAGTGCTCTGTAGCGCCATCTGAAGTTCATTGGAAGTAACGACTAAAAAAGAGCATTAGCTTAAAAGCAGTAAATAAAAACTTTAAAATAGAAAATCAAATTATTCTTTCTACAATCCACTTGAGGTGATGGAAATTTTAAAATTCTACAACAAGTGACAGAGACAGTTGCAGGTAGAATTAAAGAAATTTTAGACAGAGTCTTAACAAGTTTAATAGCGTGCCGGTATGAGTTCAAGTTCCATCGGATTTTAATTTCACTGAATTCTCATGCACCCATGACTTGCTATCAAATGACTAGCCATAGTTTTGGTGTGTTCTTATTCTGAAGTCAGCTTTATATCAATGATACGAAAAACTGGAAAAAAATCATTTCTTTTCGAAAGTTGCTGCAATCCAACTCAAGTAAAACTCAGCCTTGCTGCAACCGTATCCTCCTGTTATATTTTTGATTAGCTTTTTGACTTTTTCTAAATTAAATTAGCAGCTTGTTTAAAGCCACCAAGCAGAAATACCGATATTGGCTGTAAAGCTCTAACGCCAAGGTTAATAAAGTAGTTGAGTATACGAGTAGATCGTGCTATCAGGGTCACTATGAAAATGATGCTATTCGCCTTTCGGGTATTGACGAATTACAAGCTCCCTTCCAAAATACTTTACCATTATTATCTAGTTTTTGTATTTGAGGAAGAATCTTAATGACAGTTTGCCGATATTCTTCACTGGATAATGATTCACAAAACGGATTTCCTGACAGCCACAGAAATCTAAAAAATAAGATTTGCAAAGCAATCACAACAACCGTAAAAATCGCAATTCGAGCAGCAAAATCAGCAAAGCAACCCTACTAAAACGATGAAAAAGTAAAGTTTACAATTTCGAATAAAACTGCAAAACTAGTGCGGGCTTTTAGGCTAATATTAACGTTTATAACCCCACTGACGCGTAACCAAGATTTTGCTAAGGAGGTGGATTGATCCGGAAATTTTGGAGCCAAGACCCAGCTCGTTATTTGAATAACAATTCGTACTTTGAAAAGCCATTAAAAAAAACTAATTGCTAAGATTTGGAAGCCTTTGGACAAAATTATATTACTCAACCCCTTCAGACCCCCCTCCTGATCAATATCAAAACACATTTAATAGCATGGACATTTGGGCTAAATTTCTACGTAGCTTGGTTAAAGGGAGAGCTTCAGCCCCTTTAGCTACCCTAATTAATTGATTGATCCATATTAATCCTCCACCCAATGAGGAAGCGACGGCACTGCTTTTATTTTGGACGAATCTGTACCTGCTTAGGAAGTGACCGCATACTAAACTTTCAGATTGACTTCTTCCCACGTCAATTTGATGCTTTTTCAAGCGATCAGAGGCGTCGTAAAAATGACGCCTTTACACTGCCGGCCACTTTGCCACATGTTATGCCACTACCAGCCCAAAATACCTGGCTTGATAAGCGCAGTACACTATGAAGACAAGTAGTATAGACTGGCAATAGTCTAAAAATCTACAATTGTACAAAACCAGTGCATTAATTTCAGTCAACATTTGCAAACTCGTCTTTTCCTTTTAAAACGATCTTTTATCATTGATAACAATTATGTATTTTTTATCCTGTAAAGATATGAACAAATTTAAACAGTAATCACAGAGTTTATTTAAAAATTTGGCTTGCTTACTTTAATAAATTCATTGTCATTTTATCTTTCACACATAAAAATTGAAGTTATCGAATATGCATCATAGTAGCTTACTTGAGGTCTTTTAAGTCAGCCAAATGAGACAATTCATCCACAGTTTTAATTTTATTTCTTCGTAAATATAATTCTTTCAAATTATGACAACATGAAAACACTTCCAAACTTGTAATTTCATTGACACTAAACAATACTTATCTTTTGCTATTGTCAATAATTTCCACAAAATAATGATGAAAATATTTTAAATTTATAACAATGTTATGTAACCACTCTACCCTCATATTTCTAAAAATTCAACGTTAATAATGTGCGGCAGCAACAGCTTAGTAGGCAGAGCATTGAATTAATGACTGAAAATTTCCTCGCTTCTGGTTTGGTCTTTGAACTGACAATGCTTCCCAGGAAAGCCACTTTACAAGTACTTCCCACTAGGCCAAGTTGTCTCTTGTGGTGCTCGAACTTAGCGAAAAGCTTGCAAGCAGAGCATAAAAAAGGGTGTCTAGATCAGTTCAAAATTTAACTCGAAGCTGACCAAAACGTGGCAAGTTCTGATTATTAGGACAAATAATTAACTAACCACATTAAGTATAATGACAAAAAATAAGTAAAAGACTGATATTTCCAAAGCTATATTAATTCCTCAAAAAGTGACAAGACTACAAAAACATTGATGAGCAAAATACCTGGCATTTATAACTTCAACATTAGCAACATCCTTTAAAATTGTGACCTAAAATAAAAACTTTTATTGAGCTCAATTTAAATTGATACAATGTTTTCATATACAGAATGATTTAAAAGTAACTCCTTATTTTAAAATACGTTCAATTTATTCAAATGCTGTAATAAGTTTCTCAATTTTTGTGTCAATGTTACTTAATTTGTGGCAATTAAATCTATGATCTTGTTTTCTTATCAAGTATGGTGTGGAATGACAAAAGTATGGTGTGAAATAATATACCATATTATTTTTTTAAAAACCAAGTTTTGACTTTTATCCCTGCAAGAGTTTCTTGTTTTGATTGCAATTTTTTTTTTGTTTTGACTTCTGCAAGACTTTAAAATTTCATCTTGCAATTTAATCAGTTGATGTGGTTGATGATCTACTCAAGAAGCTGGTGGTGAATGATGATGTTCAAAAAGTCCATGCAATACACTTTCTTCTCCTGTTATTTAATTGGAGAAATTATATTCAAAAATGAATTACAGCTATTTCAGAATAGCGAGTTAAATTTTGATCATGCTGTATATCAGACAAATTCCTTCAAAAAAAAAAAAAAAAATGTACAGATACATTAAATAGAACAAAAGTTTATCCACAAAGCACACAATAGATTCATTTAGAGCTTAAAAAAATCACAGTAGCTTTACATAAATGTGATGAAGGTGTAACCCTTAATGCTATGTGGTACAGCACAAAATTGCCGTAAAATTGCTTAAAAACAATTCAATTTCGTCAAAGTAAAACATTTAATTGAACTTTGCTTGATTGACTAGTCAAAGCTGCATAAGCCTTGAGCCACAGAAACAAACACAAATAATTCATAACAAAACTTTTCTCCAACTCTAAAAGTTTTAAAGAAATGATTCCAAAATTGAGTTTTACAAAAAAAAAACATAGCAAGCAATACCTTAATGGAATACACTGAACTGTCATATATGCAACTGTAAAATCATAAAGGATCAAAGGCAGCAGCTAGTTTGAAATTAAAGGCAAAATGCACTAGGTTCAGGAGGCTCTAGATCTTCAGCAACTAAGAAATTATGCACACGGCATTACCTTCCTTATCACTGATTCATTGAATCAAAATACATTTGTCTCCAGGGATAAAATTCATGATCACACTTTTTATTTGCTCCAGGTATTTTCAAGTATAATTTAAGGTATAGATAGCTGAAGCAAATGAAAATATATAACCTCAAAAGCTAAAATTCAGAATTAGGTTTTGTTAGCTAGACATGCAATAGATGACAGGTAACAAAAGCAATACTTACATCTGTCAACTCACTGCCCCTAAAAACAAAGATTATAACATTAAAATCACAATCAAACAATTTGTTGGTGATAAATTGCAGTAATGATTGACTAATAATATAATTTTAACTGAAACCCGACGTAAGAGTGCAAGGACGTAAAGGCACATGGACATAAGAACGCAGAGATGGAAATCTGCAAGATGCGCTAACATTTTTGTGCTTCAGAAAATAAAATGTAATCAAAGATATGAACTTGATTATTTTTCAATGAGTAATTTTTGAATATTTAATTTTTGAATGTCAAGTTTGAGCATTTAAGTTAATTTTTGTTAAAATGCAAAGTTGAGTTTTAAAATTTCAGTTTTGTTAAAACTTAAGCTCAAGCTTTCCGAATTTAAGTTTGAGTTTTGTTTAACTTGTAAGCTGAGTTTCAAAATTTATTCTTTCAAAAAATAAAAAAAACAAACAGGTCAGTGATTGTTTTCACATGTAATCATTTAAAGACTACACTTAATCTGTAAGGCAAACAATAATAATGAGTCTTTTATCCCACTGTCAAGAAAAAGTGTTTCCTAATTACATGTATGCATAGGGTTACCTCGAGTAATTCCGGACAAAATTCTGCTATCTTCATTCAATTTTTTTTCTTCTACAATCATTTCCAAAACTATAGCTTAATTATATATATATTTGTGCATTTTAATATTGGGACTTTTTTCACACTGGTTCAAAAAAATATTTAAGGAATGGATAAAAAACTGATCTGCACAAACATGTCCTGAATTACCCTTGAACGGGTATATAATTCCAAACATCTACGCATTTAAGGCAAAACTGCGAAATTGATACTTTTTAAAAAACGATTTATAAAAATTGTAAACTGGAATATTATGCTAAGAAGCATAATCGGGTACTTCTTTAGAAATTTTAATAACTCCGCCGTACATTTGCATCAAAGTAGAGCCAATTTAGTCATTACACCATGTCGATTAAAATGGATAAGCCTATGCCATGGTGATTAAAATTTCCCTTTCAACAATTTCACTGTGGTCAAATCGCTGAAAAAGATCACTACGTCGCAAATGTGCTTAAATTGGCAGTCGTCTTAAATTAACAGCCACTCTGAAATTATCGTAGAGCTGAGGTTTTGGTTAGTTTTGCGCCACGCCATTGCCAGCTTTATGACTTTATGCTGCGAATCGCAGATTTATCAAGTGCAGTGTGTACTTTTCAATGCATAGGCTTTTTAGTAAATGCAGCAATGCAATTTTTTTTATTTTTTACCCCCAAGCTATCCTCTAAATTTGTTTTTTCTTTTACAATCATTTTCACTCCCAAACTCATTCTGTTATGTCTTTTTGAAGTCAGATTTGAACACGAAGTAGTAATGCATTTTACTTTTATCTGTAAAAAATTGGAATTATGAAAAAATAAACTTAATAGGAATCTGGTTAGCTTAGAATGCAGGCTATGAGAGCATGTTTGGTTACAATATAAGGTAGATTAAAATCTAACCTAATCTATAAACGAAAGTAGAGAGCAACTACGCAAAACCGTTTTGTTGCACATAAAATGACAAGGCAATTATTTAACCATTTAAATAAGGCAGTGTCTGCTGCACCGTCCCGGTTTCCAACATCTAATTGCTGCTGCACGCGACACTGGTCATATTATTCTGCTGTTCAATTTACCATCTCTCAAGCTGGCATCGCTGCCCGAACCCTAACTCTAATCGAAAAGTTTTAGAGAAAAAAAAACTATGCAGCGAAATAACTCTCCAGCACTAGATTTGCCAAGCGTGTCCAGTGAGAATTGATACCCCAATCCTCAGCTCGGCAGCCAAGGGTGCTTGCCACTACACTATCATGGCTTAGCATTTCATGTGTGTCAAAGTGCCGAATTTAAATCGAATTGATGAGAAAAAAACAATATACGGTAATATGCTGCCAGTGCTCTAGCAATTTGATGTCGGAAACCGTACCAGTGATCTAGTTTAAATAATAATTTACAATGATATATGAAATGCAAAAACATAATAATTGCAATTTTACTTCCATGTCCAGAATTACCCTAGGCTGTCCGGAATTGCCCAAGGTAACCCTACCAATGGCAGTCATTATCCAGAGTTTAGAGAAATCTATCATTTTTTCTTGGGTTTTTGAAATTTTTACTTCTGGATTTTATTTGAAATATCAGATATTGACCGATTTTTTTTGCTTTGATTACATAATTGTCTTTTAAAGCATGAAAATGTTAGTGCAGATTGCAAGAGTTATGTCTCTGCGCCCTTATCTGTTATGTCCTTGCACCTTTATGTCGTATCGTAGATCTTATGTCGTAGTTATATTATGTCATGTCCTTATGTCATAGATCGATTTTAACTAAATACAGTAGCAACCAAGCAACAGATAATCTAAAATTTAATTATTTGGCAAGTTATCTCAGATCTTATACACTTGTGACTTATTGAGAGTCAATATATATCACTTTCTGCATTAAATTTCTAGCTAAAGAGACACTTGATAAGCTCACATTTGCAGATTGAAGCATGTAAAATAGGCCAAAGTACCATTAACATGATAAAACCATATACCACTATTATAACAAAATATACCAGACTTCCATTTCAATCACCAAACTATTTACTGAGTAGTGGTATCACAGACTATTGCCGATACCTATGTGAATACCAAAACAACTTTAAACACAAACCACAACCTGACATCTTCTTTTTGAATCATTGCTTAAGGTAAAGGCATAACAGTTAGGTGACACTGATATGATTCTCTGCCATAACAAAAAAACTCATGCTTACAAAAATAAATTTACAAACCAGCAATTTAAGGTCTTCACACCATTCAGATCTTGTGCTCTTGCTCGAGATAAAATAATTTCTTTAGTAAGTTTGACCATACTGTTTTAATCACGTAAATATTAAACAGTAGTAGTGTAGCCTATGGGTCAGCAGGTTCTGTGCAACTCAGAACTGCAAGATACTAGATAACCTATGAATAAAATGCAATTTAGGAGGCTGGTACTGTGGTACTTCATGTAGATCTACCAGTTGACTGACCAATCAATACCAATCCAATATAATGGCAATTATAATCCTACACAACTTTTATCTAAGACATAATGTAAGAAATTGATTACAATAAATACTTACCAGTATCGATACTGGTATGCTTACACATACAATAACAGATACCAAAAAAAAAAAACAGTAAGTAAAATCAAAAATGAATTTAGTCTATATCTGTTAGTTTGCTATCACTAAGGCCTAGTCTCAATTCTACATGGAGTGCAAAATCGTGAGCAAAACGTAGATTATCATCAGGCTATTCAACTGGTAGCCTACTACTAACAGACTAAAGAGTAAAATACCAGTAGGCCAGGCCTATACACTACAGCAGTTTACACTACAGCCTATACACTAAAAGCTTCTCAAGATTTAGGGTTTTTGGGCTCCTGTACACTGTACAGTGTATATTTTAGCAACACCATATAGCCTACAACTATTAATGTAACTTTATTTTGTTTTAGTGAAAAATTTGACATTGGATAGGATAGACTATGCCTCAGGCATGGTAGTAGGTTAGGCTACTCACTTCTGTGTAGGCCTACTGTACTGTGTACAAACTCAGAACTGTACCTACTTGCTTAAAATACTTAGCCTACTCTCACACTTTATGCCCATTATTGATTGCAACTGAAATCACTTTACGTTTGGTTCCACGTCCTGGCCTACCCTACAAATTGTACGCATCAACTTACCAGTACCTGTACTATTACTATTAGGAACACTGGTACGTAGTGGAACCGGTACAGCAATCATAGAGTACTCAAACTACTAAAACATAAAACCTTATGCCTACCTCAATTTGGTAAAAACCACCTACGGTGTGCTGGCACTAAAACCTGCTTGTAATAAACTTTAGGCCGACGTGTACCAGTTTTTCATAACAAAACCTGCAATGTGTACAGTACGAGACCCTCAGTACCTTAACTGTCATCGTTAACAGACTTATCCATCTAGTGTTCACTTCGTAAAGCAAAGCTTTAAATCAAGCTGTTACATTTTCTGTCCAATTCTTGTCTTTTTTTTCAAATTACATTAGGCCGAAGTTTGTGATTAAAAAAGAAATAATTGATGTTAAATATAAAAACAAATGATGTCAAGTTATAATTGTATGATACAGTACACATTTTATTGATTGGGTTACTTCTAGAATTCTTCATTTTGAAATTGGGCGAACTGCGTTTCATGCTTTTAACATGGCTGCTGAAGAAGTGTGATATTTCGTGACAAAGTTGTCATTTAATATTTTTTAGAACCAAATTTCAAAAACCGATTACAACTGGTTGAAATCGAATTTAGTCTGACGTCATTTCTGCATGTTTTGGCAGCTTATTCTTCTATAAAACTGTGGGTCTCTTCTGATTCAGACGAAACCAAGCAGCAAAGCTTTTTTCAAGCTATTGCATGGCCGTAGGAGCTCAAAATGATTTGGGGGGGCAGCAAACTTTTGCCCGAAAAATGACTTGATGCATTGCGTTTCTCTGTCAAAATTGAGACGGTTTTTTCTGCCCAAATTAAGGTGTTCTCCAAAAAAAAAAAAAAAAAAAAAGGTCTTTACCGAAACTAAGACGGTATTTTACCGAAAAAAGGTCTTCACCGAAACCCAAATATCCAGACTATTTGCCCAAATAAATTGACCATTTGCCCGAATTTTCGACGTTTTGAACCGAATGGAGGGGCGACCGCCCCCCCTGCCCCCCCGCCTCCTACGGCTATGAGCTATTGCATTTGAACATTGGCGAAATATACTGTTACCGGTATGCCTTTTTTTTAACTCAAACTATAGTTTTACCAGATAGGCTAGATTAGAACGGTAATTCGTAGTTAACTTATTTTGATAAACCTGTAACATTGTTGCGTTACAAGCCTGTATCTGCACTCAACCCGCACCCTGGTCATGTTGTTGCGTTCTTGGATAAGACGCTTTACGATGATATCTCTGCTCGGTGGACAGAAAATTCAGTGGACAACTGAACAGGAATTCGAAGAAATCCACACGAAAAATGGATCACTGGAAACTCCTAAGCAGGTACGGATTCCTCCATCCACGAAGTAGTCATTGCAATGGAAAGTGCGCGGATCGTACAATGTCTAGCGTCTGACGCTGGCCGGAGACAGGAGCATAAATACGCGCTGCAACAATTTTTTGCTTAATGTTTGATTCCGTACGTTCTTTTTGGAATCTCGCATCTCATAAAAATCTATTCACAACAATTTTTCCAGTCTCCAGTACGAATAGATCAAGAATATAACAATAATATCACAATATAAATTTGAAGATATTATTGCAAATCAAATATCGATGCGGTAATCACAACACGAATACTTCGCGTGCGGACACATGTGAGGCTGTGACAATTCCTCGTCCAATTTCATCATACTGATACAGTAACTGGAAAATCAGCATTAAAAGAACTCAGCAATGTTGCAACAATACTTCGATTGACATTTATAGCAACGAACTAGAGGTCGAAACGAACACAACATCGAACTTGACTTTTCCACCTTTGCAGCGGTATGACTTCAAATTGTTTAAGCAATACAGTCCTTATCTTCAATCATATTCAAAAAAAGTATGAGCTGATTGGGTTAGAAGCTACGCCTCTTCTTAGCAAAGAAAGTCAAAATACAATTCGTCAACTCTAACACACATACCAGGGCTGTAGTCGAGACCGACTCGTCCGAGACCGAGACCGCGAAATTTTTCCGAGACCAAGACCGGTCTCGATCTCAATTTTGGCTTCGAGACCGAGACCGGCAAAGTTCGAGACCAAGACCGAGACCGAAAAAATGACGTCATCAATAGCTTTTTCGATTTTTTGAAAAAAGGTTTTGGACCTCATATTTGCTCATAAGTTGGTTTTATGATTATATAAATTGATTCAGATGACAAAATGCTTTAGTCCAAGTGACGATTACTTCATCAAAACATCTAAACATATCATTTTATGTAGATTCTCACCAAAAAAAGAGATCCTTTAACTAAACTTAATGCCTCTTATTCAAAGCTCGAAGCCTGGTCACCTTTATTTTTGTCAGGAATTACGGGTCAATAAAACTGACGCAAACTTAATGAAATAAAATTACTAAAAAATTGCAAAAAGCTATTTGTATATTTGAAGCACCGTATTAAAGGTATAGCTACAAAAACGCAGCCAGGAGTTTCAATTAGGAGATGGGGGGATTTCTAAGCGCGTAACTACGATTATACTAAGAGAAGGCTTAAACAAAACAATACAATTTTTACCCGAAAAATATTTTGTTGCAAGGTTGCAAACTCGATGGATTTTTATTTGAGTTCAAGTTTGAGTTCGGTCTATTTTAGAAAGTCCAGGTTCGAGTTCAAAAATTTAAATTTTTTTGAGTTTAAGTTCGATAAAATTATCAATGACTCAACGCTATGAATATTTCATTATTTGCCACTACGAAATTAATGAAACAATAAATGATAATTCAAGGACTATCATATGTTGTTTAATATTCTGTTAAAGTAAAATATAGACTTTTGAATTCATCAAATACGATAAACAACGTACTTTTCTGTCACGAATAGACCGGACTAATTTGCTTAAAAGCTATTTTCACTAAGACTTCACACTTTTGCGTTGCGCTAGCCTATTAAATACAAAATTTTGTATGAAGCTTTCATTTCGAAAATTGTGTAACCAAAATTAATTTTGTTGCAATAACTAACTGCCGCGACTTATTTCATATATCGTGAATCTTTTCATTTCTTATAAGTGCACATTTTTTGAAAAAAATTAAACTCGCAGATTTATTCCACTGAGCTGCAAATACTATCCAAATTTCGTACTTTTTTTACAAACCATAGAGTAGACCATTGGTTCTCAACCTATTTTCAAAGCGACTTAAGTTCATTGAAAAAATTAATGGTGTAAAATTTTGTGGCGCATGTATATTCTGATGCATAGTTTAAATTAAAAGCTATGTAGAAAAAAAACTTTTCATGATGACAAAACTGTGTTGAAAATCATACAAAGAAGTTTTCACTGAAATGTTTATGAATATTTGCTATTTAGCTTTCAATATCCTTACCAATAACGTCCTTACGTAGTCTGACATACGTGACATTTGATTTCTAGTCTTCCCAAGCACAAAGCTTCTTCACTGCGTGAATTCTATGCTAGTTGGTCGAGCGGTAACGCGTTCGTCTCTGGAGCGGGAGGTCTGAGATTCAAATCTCGGGCCGGTCAAATCGGACACAGTGTTGCCAACGGCTCGCCACCGCTGCGATATTTCTCCGAAAAGAGCTGTGTTGCCACGGCGCAACGACGCGGAGATAGGCCCAATAAACTTATTACGCGCTTCGGCGTATTACAGCGAGCATAATGAAAGATTTAATTTGAAAATATATCGTTTACCACTTCTAAGCGTTTTGTACCTTTGCGATCTTGAGAAACTCAAAATTTCACTGCTGGAATTTTTTGTTACAAAAATGCAACTAGGGTTGACTACTATATGCGTTTATTTTATTACTGTATTGCTTTCTGCAAGTTTCACTCTTTGTAGATGTTTACAAAAAAAAATACCCTAAAAAATTTTTGGGCGACCCATAGGTTGAGAATCATGGGAGTAGATAACTGTTAACGCAATGATAGTAAAGTTTTCGCTATATAAGATACAAATTTCTTATCACTAAATTAACTCAAGATAAAACGTTGCGTCGCTTTTCCACCTTAATCGTTTCTTTTTTTACACTCCTAGCTGTTTTTCTAGGTCGCCTAAGCATAAACAGTGAAAAACATGCACTGTTGGGAAAATCGCAATCTCAATTTACAAAGCTTGAACCACCAAAATATTTCAAAAGATTTTTTAATCGTTAAATTTCGTTTTGCGAACTCGGCCAGTTTTATTAGAGTTCAAGTTTGAGGTCAGCAAAAGCGAGTTCGGCAAAAATACCGAGTTTTTTCGAGTTCAAGTTCGAGTCCGCAGCACTGTATTGTCGTAGCGCTGAGCAAACTGTTGTAACTTAATCGTATCTCATCCAGAGGTTTGCCTCAGTCGCTGGACAATTTTTGTTACTTTTCATAAAAAATAACCATTTGAATCATATTTCGCACGTTTTTAGAACTACTTAATTGCTAAAACAGATAAGAATTTAATTGCTAAGATTCGGAAGCCGTTTGAAAGAAATAAATTGCTCAACCACTTTAGCCCCTCTTCTTTACCTGTACAGGTCAAGTCCATGACACGTTTTAATGCTTGCATTCATGAATCAAATTTTGTAAGTAATATGACTAAAAAGAGGAGAGCTGCAGCCCACTTTGCCCTCCTGTTTGCGTCACTTGCCATTTTACATTTAGCTTAGGCCTATACATCATGAACAAACAAAATTTGCCAATTTTAAAGTAGTGGGTTTGTTCGCTGTTGACAAAGAGACAAAATATATAGGCCTACTATAGGTTAGCATATCACTGTTGTCAACAATCGACCAGTAGCGTAGCCAGCGGGGGGGGTGGGGGAAGCTCGAACCCTCCATTGGCCTGAAAAATATGCAAAATAGCACGTTTTTAGTGGTTTTGAGGCCGATTTTTGCTCCAAAAATGAAAACAGCTCCCCCCCAAAAAGATTCTGGAGCCAAAGTTGTGAAGAACTTGCCGTTGTTTGGACCAGAATAGTGGATTTTTTTGGTTCTGGAGCTCACTCAAAGTCAGTGAAGACCTTTCTTTTTTTTTTTTTTTTTTTTGAGATCACCTAATTTCGGCCAGAAAAACCCTTTGAATTTATAATTTCGGCCAGAAAAACCCTTTGAATTTCGGTGAAGACACTTTTTTTCTTTTTTTTCGGAGATCACCTAATTTGACAAAAAAACCACCTCAATCTAATTTAAGACTAATGAAAATATGAGTCAAGTTCGTTTAAGGTTGTATCAAACTTCCAAAAAGGCCTCCCCCCTTTTGCGAAATCCTGCGGCTACGCGACTGCAATCGGCAATAAAGTAATATGTACACAATGTATTCACTCTTTTTTGATAAGAACCAGTAAATTTTGAATTGTGACTGGCTGTTTTTAATTTTTTGCCGATTTTCAGCCTCATTTGTTTTTTAATTTGTTCTTAAATTTTGAGAGCATCGACGTCAATTTTAGCGACTATGTTTGTAAAACAGTTTAATTCCCATAGCTTTGTCTATACTTCGAATTGAGTTTTTTTGCTTCTTTAGCAGCGTCGTAAAATTGCAAAAGCGAAAAGGCGAACTTTTTTCAACAATTGCCTAAACAACTGCCAAAAAATTTCTCACTTATTTGTGCAGCACTCTATAATCTCAAAATAGTAGCATTTGTGTACAACTGTACATACTTTGACACAAAAACTTTTTTCACATGGGGATTAAAAAAGTCGCAAAAACATCTGCAGTGCTGAAATTGGGCAAGAACTCTGTAGTTTTGCTTGGACTCTAGTTTCGTTCCTCGTCATCAAAACTGCTATGTTTGAATGACGTCTTTTCTCATGTAAAAACGCGACAATCTTAATCTCCAGGTGCACAACCTCTTCGTCCAATCGATAATGTAACCGCTTCGTTAGCTTCTTACAAAACTACATTTTACTTACAAAATTTACACAATCTCGCTATTTTTTTTCTAAGAAAAAATACAAAATTAACTTTTTTTTTTACTAACAAAAATTACCCGGTCTCGAGACCAATTTTTGAGCTACGAGACCAAGACCACAACGATTCAAGACCAAGACCAAGACCGGTACAAAACAGCCGAGACCAAGACCGAGACCGAGACCACAAAAAATTGGTCTCGAGACCGAGACCGGTCTCGAGACCTACAGCCCTGACACATATGCAATAGCTACGAACAAAAAAGTAAAGTCCTAATTAATACAGTACAGCTAGAGAGTAAAAAATATTTCGTAACACCAATGTACCGCAAACAAAGAAAAATTTTCCAGACTATTGCAACTCTGTAATGGTCAGATCTGTTTACCATAGAAATTCTGCATGAAATTTTGGTTAAAACAACAGCATCTATCCAGAAAGCCCTGATTCGGACAGCAATGCACTAACTTTCGCCCATACTGGCGTTACGTAAATTTTGTGCAAATTGATTAAACAATCTTTCATAAAAATCTATTCACAACAAGTACCAGGAAAAAACCAGTCAGTCCAATAATTCCAAACAAGGACGGAATCGTAAATAGGCTTGTGTAGTTTATGCAAAAATACCAAAGCATTCCAAGAATACAACCTGCAAAAAACGTAAGTTATATTCTTACTCTCTTAACAAGCTAAAGTTTAGCTGTACTGCAGATATTTTTGGTTACTTTGTCGCAAACTAGCCAACTGCTAGGTGTTTACCAAGCTCGCCATGAAACCAGAGGTCCAGGATTCAATTCACGGACTTGTCAATTCGAACGAAGAGTCTTCAGCACCGCTATATCGCAGCAAACATACGCTAATTCAACCAACCAACTAAAATAGGTCGGTGTATTTTACAGTGAACAAACTAAAATATGTAGGCCCATTTGCCTCAAATACCGATTTTGTCGGGTGTGAAGGCATCATCAGTGAAAAGCACACTCCCAACAAAGAACTATTTTTTTAACTTCAAAAAAAAAAAAAATTAGCCTGACAGGTTTCAGTTCAAATCGTATACATACATCTTACTTTTATTGGGGAGAAATGTCTTAACCGTCTACTCGACATGAATATACTAAGCCATTTTCACTTACCTAATAACGGCAGAAAAAAATGGCCCACACTCAAATCTTCGATAGAAGCATGGGCTTGTAACGAGGAATTGCTCCTTTGCCTACTAGCTGGGGGAGCTAGAAAGCAATGGACCACAGGCATCTGAACAGTTGTATCGCCACCTTCCTTCAAAACAAAATCATCGCTGTTAAAACGAAATCATCAAATACAGCGTTTCTATGTTCCACGTACGACAAAAAAATTATATAAAAAATGTTTTCTCCTGTACACGTCATAAAGCTCAGTAATAAAACAAGCATAGAAACCCGATATTACTTGATACCATTGATATGCAATGTTCACCAAGATTGATCGTCCTATTTCAATAGGTTTATATGCAAAATGAAGTAGTTAAAACTAAGTTTTGTTTGGCAGCTGCAGCCACCAAATGAGCAATAGAAACATAAACACTCAGCTGTTTTTTGTTGTTTTTTTTCTGTTCATCACGAAAGTCTACCGATTAAAAGCAGTACTGCAAATTTCACAAAATGAAAAGCTTCAAAAATATTTATTTAACTATAGTAAGTAAAAACAATGTAATCAGTTAATTACCAACGGAATGATACCACAATCTCTCATGGTCTGATTATTATTTCGAAGTACGTTTCCTTTAAAAATTAGACGATAACGATCTTCCAGTGAGGAAGAAAAATTTTTCCTGAAAAAAGGCAAAAGTTCAATAACAATCAAATAAAAATAGCTTTGAATGATTCTCAACAAACTTTGCGCAGTGCACGTATAGATAGAGTGGGTAGTGGTACTCATGAGATAGCAAGATCACAAAGGTCCTTTGGTAGGTTTTTTCCGGCCATAATGGTTAGCAACAAATTCGATCGAACCAAGAACGAAATATACCAAAAAATCAAAATTGGCACTATATTAGTGTATTTATAAGTACAACTTCTAAGAGTTTCATGCACAAGTAAAAGAGCAATAACAAATGAAAATTTGCCATTAAAGAACTTTGTGTGATATGCATGATTTCCTTAACCCTTTAATAAGGTGATCTTCTTAATTATTTAGTAAGGTGCATGTGTTTACAGCATAGGTGGGCAAGTTAATGCAAAACGTTAGCTTCGTTAACCACTAGTCCGTTAACAAACTTCACACCTCCGTTAACGTTAATCCGTTATTTTCAGCTTTAATTAACGGAAGTTAATAAAGTCCGTTAATTCGTTAATATTTTGCGTGTAATTTACATTTCTTTTTATTCACTCACTTCTAGAACACGCATTGACGCTGTTGAGCTGATTGCAAGAAAAAATTTATTGCTATGGTGGTCTTTTTGTGTTTAGGAAGTTATATTTTACAGATTAATCTAATTTCAAGATAAAAATAAGTTCAAATGCATTAACGAAGCTGCCATCGGAAAACCTTTGGAAATTGTGAGCAGCGATAATTAGACTATTGAGGCTGCAGCTTGTTATTTGCCACAAAAATGAGCTCTTTTCTTCGCCTTGTTGTATAAAACTCGTGCTAATACGCAACAGGTGTTACCGGTGCAAACTGGTTTGCACCGGTACGATAAATAACTGGTGCAAGATATTAACGATAAAAACCTTAACGGAAGTTAATTTAGTCCGTTAACAGAACTTAACGGAAGTTAATTTAGCCCGTTAACATGAAAAAAAATTTTAACGGATTAACGAGTTAATGAAAAAGTTAGCTTCGTTATTAACGGATTAACGATTAACGGACTTGCGCCCAACTATGGTTTACAGTATATCAAAAATAAAGTCGTGTCATGATTTTACAGCTTAGTTTTATCATGCATAGCTCAGAGATTAAAAAATCTCCAAGCATCGGGCCGTTGCCTTTATTTGAAAGATTTTAATTTAATGAAGTAGGCCATGCAAGCATATTGCCTCAGAAGACGCTTCACAAGCAAGTTTTACTTGCCTAACCAAATGGGAAAAGGCCCGCTGTATGACCCCAAACCACATCGATCAATTATACACTTAGAATTTTGGATGGAATCATTGGTATTTCACCGAAGCAAAATGAGCGAAACGATGAAAGACCACGAAGAGTGAGACTCAATCTTGAACTGCTGTCCGATGTAGGTTGCAACCCTCACGGAAAAGTAGGCAATGAAAATCCGAGAGAAACTTAACAATTTAAGTTATTTGGCACTTGTTTATGTAAGATCATTATAGCTCCTATCCTTGTCTGGAATGGATAGGAACAGTTCTTAAAAGGGCTTTCATGTCAAGTTTTTTACTCTTAACCAAAATGGTGGAAAAAGCTTAAAATGTATTCTCACCAAACAAATACTTTCTTGGTCTTACCGTTTTCAAGATATTTCAGTTCAAAGTTAACAATTTTGTTCTTACTTCAGTGTTGCTATTTTGTACGTATAGTGACAGAAGGCTAACTTTGAAAAGTTAGCTTGAATTTACTTGAAAAGCATCTAATTTACAATTCCGATCCTTTACTTTGTCCTTAAAACAATACAGCCAAAAACACCTATTGAGAGTGACAAACATGCAGTAACTTTTTTAATTTTGTTTGTAGTTGGCAACCCTGGCAAAATTTTTAAGAGGAAAAACCTTTCTAAGGGAAAACTAAATTGTCATATTTTGGGAACTTAAATTTGGTGAAGTTAGTCTTCAGATCGGTCAAAACTTTTTGAAAGAAAGCCGAGCAAAAGTTTTCGACTTGAATGCACTTTCTAACATTCAAATCCTATTCCAATCCATATTCTTCTAATTACCCAAGCCAGACCACAAATCCTAAACTAAACGTAGAGCAACCTTCACCTACGAAATTCGCCAACAGTATCACTTGGCTTTGCTTGAACAACTTGGACGGTTTCATCCAAGAATTTTAATTTAACGTAACAATGATCTGGTAAAAGATCAGGAATCGTAGAGCCTGAAATACATAACAGAATATCATTTTTTTTACCATCACAACACATACATGATTTCACTGAAGAATAAGTTTCAAGAAAAAATTTTTCAGTGCAGTTGTAAGTTAATTGCCTGTTTAAATTAAACATAGCAGCAAAATACTGTTTACAGATTATCATTTATCAAAAGAAAAAAGCAATATGGATGAAAGATAATAATTTATCTTAATATAAATCGAACTTGCCAGAGCATCACATTATGCTACATTTGTATTGCTTTTAGAAAGTGTAAGATAGGTCGGTGCTTTCAGAAAGTGCTCGATGATGTCTCAGAGCAATTAATAAAATAATAAAATACAGACCATTCTATTTGAATAAGATACCCTCCTGACGAGTAGAAAGACGAAACAGGCTGTAGGGGGTTCTAGATTACTTTTACTTTTTATGGTCTGTATTGTATTATTTTGCTTTTAGAAACAGTTAATAGGACTAACTTTGAGCATGCTGTATATTTTCTGGTTCTTCTTCATTTTCTACTGTTGGAGGTGGTTGTGATGTAGTTACTTGCTCATTACCAATTCTGCTAAATGTTGGGCTTGGACTTCCAGCGGCAATATCATTAACCGCAGAGGTAATTACTGGATCAATTTCTTCAGCATCTAGATTTTCAGTAGGATCATTATTTGATGTACCAGCTGCAGGAGTGGGTGTTGTTTGACTTGAAGTCTGAGCTCCTGTATTTTGCTGTCTAAAAATAACTGTAGTGTGAGTTAACATTTACCACTTTCAACAAACAAAATGCTTAACAATCTGCAATAACACCGTTAACAGGAATTTTCTTCAACTAGCATTACTGATTGAATGAGGTGTTCTCTACTGTAATGATCAATGGTGCATTCAGGAAGGGTTTGGGAGGTTTAAACCCCTGCCTTTTGTAACTCAAAAAAAGCATAATTTTGTTGATACAAGATAGTTTATAGCACTAGCTGTATTTACTTTTTACTAAATAATCTTTTAAAATCTTGTTTCATAGCTGTATTTTGATCCTATAGCGTATTTACTAAGCAATTGAGATTTTTTGATCTGTTTCAACAACAATATTGCTGACAGAGACATGTGCAACTATGTGTATTCGATGTATCCACGGTATTGAATAATGGATATATGGTAGGGTATTGTAACTGAACATAAAATTTTGAGCCGAAGAGAGCTTGACACTAAAAAGAGACAGACAGCCATTTAGTGAAAAAAGTCGCTCTTAAGTAAAAAACAAATACTAAGCCAAATACACTTTTGCAAAAAAAAAGCAAGTCCTATGTTTGAAGATGAAAGCCATAACGAAATTACACTCAAACGTCCAGATTTTTGTTCAGCAAATGTATTCACGAATTTTAAATTTTTCCTAAGACTTACCCTACACTGGGCATAAAATCGTAAGTGTATGCAGAATACTTTGTTTATTTAAGTCGCCACTTCTGGCGCAGCAAAATTTTGGTTGCGATAAACAAAGGATATACTCAATGTACATGACTTTACAAGAAGTAAAGACTGGGTGTAAACAGTGTTCAATGCGATAGGGCAGGGTTTCTAGAAATTTAAACTACAACTTAAAGCTTTTGTAGTAAGGTTATAACCACTGCGACTGATAGTAATTTTTATAGGCTTATTTAGCAACGACAATGGATTACTGAACTACAGTAGATGTGGACTCTAGCATTTTTACATTACTATCAACTATAGTTTCTTCACAGCAAACAAAACATTTTGCTTTTTATTGAGCAATATGAAAAAATAAAATATGCTTTAATCAATGATGAAACCAGGGGACACTAAAAGAACTGAAGCTCCCTCCTCAGCCATGTCACTTAAAATCAAACAAATATGCGATCTTGTAGCTTTTAAATGTATTTTAGACTTGACCAGTAACTGCACAGGGACTGACTAGAGTGAGCAAAATAGTTCTTTCAAACTTTTCCAAATCTTAGTAATTAAGTTTTTTCTAATTGCTCTAAATACGTGCAAAATGTTATCCAAACGGCATTAAAATGGCTATTTTTTCTGAAAAATTGCAAGAATTGACCAGCGACTAGGGTTTTTGCCCCTAGGCCTCCAGTGGTAACTTGCTCTCTGGCACACATTTTTCACAACCAACAACTTTCAAAATTGTTTCTGAATATAAAATTTTGTGACAAAATGCAACTATTACACGAAACCCTGTTTGACTATAACAGCATGCATTTTAATAAATCAATACAATAAATTAACTGCAATTGGGTATTGGTTGCTTTTTAAAAAATTGCAACTGCTTCTTCAAAAATTTCTGGGTGCACTCCTGGTGATGATATACATTTAACTCACCCTACAACGTTGCTGGATTGAAGATTGCTAAAAGGTCGATCAGCAACATAAGTTGATCTCCATATCAAAATCAACGGCACAACAAAAAGAAGGAACATTAAAACAAATGCTAAAATCTCACTGTTTCCATTGACCAAAAAATTAAAAAATTCTTCCAGTAGCATTTTAAGATTTTTTGTGGTGCTGCAGCTTTAACTCAGACCAATCTAAATCAAAAACTATGGTACTATATCATTAAAATAACTCTAAAATTGAAAATAACCAAATAATAAATGAGGCAATGAATAGTGCTGTGTAGAACTAACCAAACACTAAACAAGCTAACAAATCAAGGTAAATTACCTATTATTTATTGAAGGTAGGTTTTACTCTTTAGCTCTTTTTTGTCAATTCTTAGGTACCATAACATAAATAAAGGAACAGTGGTGTAAAAAGTATTCGAAAAAACTAATCAAGTAAAGGTTTTGTTACTTAAAACAAAAATTACTGGACATAAAGCACAAACTATTGATCAAAAAAGTAATTGAGTAAAAGTAAAAACGTAGTAGTTTTAAAAGTACATCGTTTGGGGATAATTTGTCTCCTGGGTAAACATAGGCCAATACACAAAAAAAGTTTGAAGAAGTCCAATAAGCAATTGATGTAGCAAATGGTTAAAGCAATGATGTAAAATTGAAATTAAGCACTCTAAAAACAAAATCAGAAGAGGTAACTGTTATATTTACCTCAATTGAATAAAATTATTGGGGTTAAAAAAACGACTTTTTTGGCAGATTTTTCGATCATGGATCTCTTCCTACTTTCAGTATATGCTTACATCAGAAGTTAAAATGCTATGTCATTGTTGAAGAACCATAGCATTACCAACAACCAGCAAAGTATAAAATTTAACCATTTGCAACTATGTTTGAGAAATAAAGTTGAAATTATTTTTTTCTTGAGATTTTGGAATGTGGAAAACTTTGGCCCACAGCAAAAGTTCAATTTAATTGTCCTAATGGTGCTTTGAGTCAAGTACATCAGTATTTTTGTTATACTGAAAGATAATTCTTAATAGCACTGATACTAGGCACGTTCCAAGTTGCATGGGGAAGGGAAACTGAGGGGCCAGGCCCCCATCTTTTCCTTCCTCTGCAATTGAACCAGGATTATTTTTTGCTCAAGTTTTGCAGTGCTTAATGCAGCGCATAAACTTGTTTCATAAATAAATGTGTTGTCAGTAATGATTTATATGCTTATAACTAAACAGTTGCATGTAGTGCTACAAAAGCTAGCAGAATATGGCCTTTGATAACCTGAACAAGTTGCAAGTGAATACCGTACCAGTAAATTTTCTTAGTGATTACCTCTGCATTTTTAGTTGAATATCAGTACTGCTGCATTTTCTAGGTGAATACCTGTGAATTTTTTAAGTGATTCTTTTGTGCATCATTACGTCAACCCTTCAATGGTCAAATATGAAAAAATTGTCACCACGTTCCGTATTGATTGCACAGCAGTTTCATCTAACTTGATTAAAACAGTAAAACCTTATTCAAAATAGTAAAATTTTTAAACAATTCAGACTTAGCTATGTCCATCGCCAGCAAAAAAATATCTAAAACAGTAAAAAATGTAAAGAACAAGTCTCGAATGAAAGTAGCAACATTTGAGTACAAGCTGTTACATAGCGTAGCAAATATGTAAAACCTGCTGATGTAAACGAGCTGCTACTGCCACACACACTAAGTATTCCTGCAATACTAGCGCTATGCATTGAATGAGAAAAGAGGAAAAAACAATATCATGTGTAGAACAGATACAAAGTTATCAATGGCTGATCAACGTTTATATACAGTTTCAGTTTGTCAATGCTTAAAGTTTTAAAAATGAAGAGCTTAGTTCGGTTCTTGGCCATTTCAAGTATTTTAGGTTTGGCAAAGTCAATTTTATGGTTAGAATTTTTATAGAGATGGTTGGTAACATCTGTGAGCTTTATTTAAAATAGTAAAATTTTTTTAAGGTTTTAAACTAGCAAAAAATAAAACGTAAACATAGATGCTACCAACCATCTCCATGAAAATTTCAACAATAAAATTGACTTTGCCAAACCTAAAATACTTGGAACTGAACAAAGCTCTTCATTTGGAAACTTTAAGCATCGACAAACTGAAACTGAACATAAACGTTGATTAGTCATTGATTACTTTGTATCTGTTCAACACGTGATATTGTTTTTTCCTCTTTTCTCATTTAGTACATAGCTACAAAAACCACCAAGGGAACCACAAGGGTACCAGAGATATAGCACCTCCGGGCGGGGAACCATAGCGAATCAATGGAAAAGGAAAAACAACATCGATCCACAAGCAGGTCCATGATCACAACACCACAGGAATGCACAGGTGAGCATCTGAGCAAGGACGAAACCGGTCGCGGATGCTCACCTGTGCATTCCTGTGGTGTTGTGATCATGGACCTGCTTGTGGATCGATGTTGTTATTTCTTTTCCATTAGTACATAGCGTAATTATCAGAGGAATACTTAGTGTGTGTAACAGTAGCAGCTCGTTTACACCAGCAGGTTTTACAAATTCGCTATGCTATGTTATAGCTTGCACTGAAGTGTGGCTACTTTATTCCAGACTCGTGCTTTTTATTTTTTACTGTTTTAGATTTTATTTTTTACTGATGATAAACATAGCTACAGTAGAGTGCATCAATCCCCCTCATATTCAAAATCCATGTTCTACCTAGCGTTAGAATGTTGCATTTAGGCTAGAAGGAAGCCATTTAAAATTTTTTGAAATTTTATTGATGCTTAGGGGTCCCATCAAGGGGTCAAAAATCTCAAAATTTGTAAATTTCTGAAAAAAACTAACAATAACTCTACAAATAGCAATGTTAGGTCATCCTGTTCTTGATAATTGTATTTGGGATAAAATTCTGCACCAGTTAGGACTTTATTTCACGTTTTTACACCAAATCTGAAGCAGTAATTAACCAAAATCATTGAACTGGAACGAAATCGCTACAGCAAATTTAAATGCTATTGCCCATAACTTCATTGTTTTAGTAGATAATGACATGGAGTTTCTTGCAATAGATTTATCTACTTGGAAAACTGTGCATATCTAGGAAGAAATATTGCGTGAAGGTTCTCTGTTTATGCAACATTTGCAATATTCTCAGTTTATCAATAAAGGTTTTTGCAAAAAAGTCTTGTGCACAAAGTAAGATACATTAGGCATTGCTTTGATGCTAACTGTCAAGTCTAACTTTGTCGCTGTTATTCTTCGACAACCTATAGCGCGGCTATTGCATACTGTGCATGATTGGAAGAACTAGAGTACTGTATATATATCATCAATTGCAATGCTGCATCCAAATTAATTAACTTTAATACAAAACACAAAGCCAAAATAACTGGAAACATAATGAATTACTTCTCACATTGTCAAAAGTAATTCATTACTTTTGACAATGTGAGAAGTAATTCAATACTTTTGACAACGTGAGAAGTAGTTTCACGAAACGTCAAGATATGTTTCCAGTTATTTTGGCTTTGTGTTTTGTATTAAAGATATTTCGATGTTCCGAACATTATGCTCCAAATTAATTATTTAAAATGCTATGTGCAATATATTAGTACCTGTAAGGTATTTTGCATGTTACATTGCATCCTCAACATTAAAAAGTTAGCAAGAATGAGTACCACTAGCACACCCTCAAATGCCACAAGATATTGTAGAACAAGTGCTATATTTGAGTGGGAAAAAGCAATCACAGAAGGCGATGGCACAATCACAGATTCTCGATCGTCATTGTCACACCAAGTCCTTAGCTGTATCCTGTATCATTATCAACAAGTTATATCAAAAAGCAAAACTAGAACGCAGGCGGCCAGCAAGTGTTTGATCAAGTAAGCATCTTTTACAAAAAAGATAACATACCCATGGATGATATCAGAAATAAAAGCTTGCCAAAAATGTTAAACCTGTTAAGACAAAAAGTTAAAAAAAAGAGTATTCCAATTGCAAAGCGATCAACAGTCAGCACCTTAACTAATCTGCAGCAACAACAGCTGGAATTGGACAAAACGATCAAATTTGGCCACCTATTGCAACATCATTGATTAAAGACTTTGAAGATCTACAATATTTTCATTCTGTGAAGATGGACAGAGTTGCATCATTTGCTTCTCGTGATCAAGTACTGCAAGATAAGCTGAAACACAAGCTGCTGACAGACAAGGCTGCCAAACAGCAAGTAAGCAAAGCTTGTTCATCTGAGCCAAGTACTTTGTTTTCTGGTAGCACGAGAGTATTGAGCAGTAGTGAAGACAGTGGCAGTAAAACTGAAGCTGGTAATACTAATGTATGGAACAACAAACTAGAAAATTCTTTCACTCTTGCAACTCATCAACGTAGGAAAACTGGAACAGAGGCTTGTATTCCTTCCGACATTTTATCTTCACCAAAGTCAGTGGCTATGGCAGCACAAATGAAAATAATGCCAGTTTAACAAATTGCATTTACATGCGCTTTTGTTGAAAAAACTGATGGAGGCCCTGCAAAAGTTAAGCTCTCATATGCTCATGCAGACAGATCTCAAAGAAAAGTTAAACAAAATCTGTGGTAACCACATCAAAAAGACAGTGGGTTCCACCAAGTTTTGCTTCTCTGCATTGGGACTCTAAAATTTTGCAGTCTTATAATCGTAATTATGTTAATGAAGAATGCCTTGTAGTTGCAGTGGGTACAAGAGATGAAGTCAAGCTACTTTGTGCTCCATTATTTATCACTGGCGCTCATGGCACAGCCATCTTCGAAGTGCTTTATTATGGTCAGGATATCGATATCATGTTGGCGAAGTTACTCTAACCTGCGTTTTTAACGACTTTAAAAAGCTTGACTTTTGCAGGATCTCCATCAGTTTCTTCAACAAAAGCGCATGTAAATGCAAATTGTTATTTGCATTCATGTTGTTATAGCCACCAACTTTGCTGAAGATAAAACGTTGGAAGGAATACAAGCTTCAGTTTCAGTTTTCCTACATTTAAGAGTTGCTATAGTGGAAGAATTTTCTGTTTATCATTCCATACATTAGTATTACAAACCTCAGTTTCACTGCCACTGTCTTCACTACTGCTCCAGACTCTCGTGCTACCAGAAAACAAAGTACTTGGCTCAGATGAAACTTGATTGTGCCATTACCTTCTGTGTTTCCTTCTCCTAACCCAAATATAGCCCTTGTTGTACGAGTTCTCGTAGTATTTGAGGAGTTGCTTGTGGAACTCAATCTTACTACCTTTTTAATGTTGAAGACGCAATGTCACGTGCAAATTACCACACAGCTACTAATATGTTGCACATAGCATTTTACTTAATTAACTTCACCAAACCTTATTTTGTATCAAAGTATCTGAAAACATATATTTTCATTGTATTGACTTCTTGATTAGCATGCAACATCGTAATTGATGATATATATACAGTACTCTAGTTCTTCCAATCACGCACAGTATGCAATAGCCGCGCTATAGGTTGTCGAGGGATAACACTGACAAAGTTAGACTTGACAGTTGTATCTTACTTTGTGCACAAGACTTTTTTGCAAAAACCTTTATTGATAAACTGAGAATATTGCAAATGTTGCATAAACAGAGAACCTTCACACAATATTTCTTCCTAGATATGCACAGTTTTCCAAGTAGATAAATCTATTGCAAGAAACTCCATGTCATTATCTACTAAAACAATGAAGTTATGGGCAATAGCATTTAAATTTGCTGTAGCGATTTCATTCCAGTTCAATGATTTTGGTTAATTACTGCTTCAGATTTGGTGTAAAAACGTGAAATAAAGTCCTAACTGGTGCAGAATTTTATCCCAAATACAATTATCAAGAACAGGATGACCTAACATTGCTATTTGTAGAGTTATTGTTAGTTTTTTCAGAAATTTACAAATTTTGAAATTTTTGACCCCTCGATGGGACCCCTAAGCATCAATAAAATTTCAAAAAATTTTAAATGGCTTCCTTCTAGCCTAAATGCAACATTTTAACGCTAGGTAGAACATGGATTTTGAATATGAGGGGGATTGATGCACTCTAAGCTACCGTAAGTCTGAAATGTTTAAAAATTTTACTATTTTAAACAAGGCTTTACTGTTTTTAATCAAATTGTCACCATGCACCAATTATAAAATTTGTACATTGGTAGGTAAAGGGTTATCATAATCTGTGTTCACTCTAACTTTATGGCTCATCGGCGAGTGCCCAAATTTTCTTTAAACAATTGTGCCCAAAGCTTTAAAACGACGTTTATGTGCCCTAAATTTTGTACCATCCAGTATTAAAGTATAACAAACGTCATATCTCCACAAATTTGTCGAATTTTCTAAAGCTATGTTTACTATATTGCCAAAATTTATTTGCCCTTGGCCTAACAAATCGCCGATTCGCTGAAAAAAATCGGCGTAGTGGGAACACTGATCATAATGAAGTGTTCTTTATACGTGAATACTGGTACCTATGCCATTTCTAACTTCTGCAAAGTGTTCTTCAATAAAGTGAATACCAGTACCTATGCTATTTTTGAAGTAATTTTCTGTGCATTTTTGTTATAATCATGTAATACATGTGCAACTGTGCATTATTTAAGTTATTAACTGTGCCTTTTTAACTTATTTTTAATTTAACTCCTGTGCATTTTTTAAGTTATTGCCCGTACATTTCCTCAGTTTTTAGTCATGCGTATTTTAGTTTATTACTGAGAATATTTATGTTGACATTGGCAATTTTGCATTTTTAAGTGGTCACTGGTCACTATTCAGCTTCTATCATGAAGCAGCACAAAGTTCTTTTTTTAAAACACACTCTGTGGGCTAATGTATCCTTATAGAGGGCAACTTCAATGTTTACATTGAATTCACATCATCGAGCTAATGTTGCCTGTCAGTGGAAACTTTGGCCCAGCAGGTATATATAAAAAAATAATGGAAATCTTGCAAGCAAAAGTTTATTTTTTGTATGTTGAATGGTTATGGTCTCTTGCCCCTCTACAGCTACTACCTGGCATTTAACATTCATTGTGGCTTTGGAAATACATCAAAATGTTGAAAAAGCAGGGCAAAGTGTCCACGAACAACGGTATTCAAGCAGTGTTTCCTATATGTGCAAAAAAGGGCAAAATATTTTCTGTCATTTTTGCACAAACTTTGCACAAGTGCAAAACGACATTTAAATCCTGTGTTTTTGTTTTTGAGAAGCATGAAATGACGTTAAATTCTGGTGTTTTTTGTTTTTTTTTGTGGAAACGTGATGTCTGGCATGGCATGATTACCTTTTTTCTTTTTGTTAACAACCCGCATAACTCAGAAAGCAGCAAGTTCGCAGTGCGACAACCTTTTTTTAAAGATCACCATGCAAGTCGCAGAAAATATCTGGTCTGCAATGCGATGACTTTTTTTTTTTTGAGATCACCTGTTTTTCTACAGGTTGGCATTGTGAAAAAGCGACATCATAAAGCCTGAGCTACGGCATTTTCTCAAAAACTTCAGGGCACTTTCGCACATTTTCAGATGCTTACGCAGAAGGTGAAAAGTTAAGAGTGAACACAGCTTAAGTACAAATATTTCTTAGAGCATTAAAGTAAAATAAACAAATTATTCAATCAACAAACTGTAGTGTATGACAACTAGTTGACTACCTTCACATCACTGCCACATAATGCTTGATCTTCTAACCCCTCACTCTCTCAAGAAGCCATGCCTGATGCATTACTAACTGATGCAAGTTTTTGTAATTACATTCCAATCAAAAACAACAGCAAAACTTTGAGATTTGAAAACCATGTCACACAGAATTTATCTGCAATAATATCATATCATATCACATGTTCGATCCGGTATTGTCCCCATCGACGAAGTTGGCCTGATTTTGTATGGTCATTGTCTCTACCATGCCTTGCCATTTAGTTCGATCACATGCATCCTCTCTCCCCAGTCTATTTTTCTTCATCTCATTCTCTACTTGCTTTTTCCACGTTTGTTTTGGTCTTCCTCTTCCTCTACTACCACTCACTTCAAATTTTAAAGCCTTTTCTATTATCACATTTTCATCTTCTTTTCTCCAACATGACCGTACAACTGTATACTGCTTGCTTTAGCCATCCTATCTAAAGACTCCTTTATGCCTAACATGTCCACCAACTCCTCGCTGTTTCTTCGATCTAATAGCTTCACACCGCACATCGCTCGAATCATAGCTCTTTCTGTTCTTCTCAAAATTGCCATCTTCCTTTCTCTCAAGCACCGTGCTTCACTTCCATACAACATAGCTGATCTTACACAACTTTTGCAAATATTTCCTTTCATCTTTAATGAAAACCTTTTACTTAAGCATTTCGCTGCATTCCCTGAACTTCATCCAACCAATTCTTGATCTAGCTGTTACCGTCGTTTCTGTCACCTAGATAAGTGAACTTGCTCACAGTTTCCACACCATCACACAACTTTTCATCACACAATCATTTCATAAAATCTTTGTTAACTTAACAAAACAATTGTAGGTTGAAAACTCAACTGTTCTTACAAATTTGTGGATCAAATTTGAAACTTTACCACTTTGAACTCTTCTGAATCAAAATACTACTTAAATAGCGTTACTTCGTGCTAAAAGTAAGCAAGTGAAAGTAACAAATATCCTAAAGTATAATTTCCTTAAAAGTGCTCATCATAACCGACAAATTCTACTTGAGTACAGAGTAGGCTACTTGTCTTAAGTAGAGCTACTTCTGTCACTTTACACCTCTGCAATAGAAACGTAAGTCCCAAGACATTGACCAATGCCTGGATACTTTTAGTTTTACTGCATATCAGACATCATACACACATAGGTTTATTACTATTAGACTTTTATGATCAGCAATTATACTGTACACTGGTACCACAGTAGTAGATTAAACACTTAGGTCAACCAATTTTTGTTCAGCATCTGCCTGATTAGGTTCCATATTGTATAGGCCCAGCCAGTGTTCCCTGTACGCGCAAAAAAGTGCGAATAGTGCGAAATTTTTCACGGCATTTTCTCACTACTTTACAGCAACTATGAACCAGAGGTGATCAACAACCGGAGCCGGACCCGGAGTTTGACTATTTTGGCCGGAGCCGGACCCGGAGTTGCAATTACATAAAAAAACCGGACCAGGAGCCGGATCCGGAGTCTGTTTGTTACGGTTGTCATGTTTTGTCAGAGTAAAAAAATTTCATCACGATAGACTAGCGACGCTGGACACAACCCAGCCCTAGTTGGGCTAGTAGCTGGTTACCTACCGGTACTGTTGGCTTGGAGACAGCATTGAAATGACCGAATGCGGATTTTTGAATCTATTTCATTACGATGTTTCAGCGGTACGCTACCAGTAGCCTACACATACTAGTACAACAGGGCACTAGGGCAGGCGCAGTACCGGTACCTACACTGTCACTGGCACAGGCAGGCAGAGGCAGTTAGGCACACAGGCAGCAGACTGCAGGGCAGGCTTCATGAAGGCCAGGGTTGGTTCGATAGGCGTTCGTTTTTGCGGTTTAGCTTCAGCATTTAGGTTACATCCATTAAAGTCAGATACAGCAGGGGCTCTGGGCTTATCAACATTCAGGCCAGTCTAGCTTACTAAGAATCTTTGGTTCAGGATTTATGGATTGTTTTAGGCCTATATATATATCACTGCTGCTTAGTAGTCTACTAGTACCGGTATTTAATAACATTGGCCTGTATGTTTTGGTGCATCCAAACATGGCCTTAAGCTTAAGTAGCAGCACTATATCCAAGTTTTTAAAAGAAGGAAAAGTGTTTCTGGAAAATGAGTCAGGGACAGGGTCTAACAAAAAGAGCAGTGTTTGGACCAATTTTTCATTTGTTTATTTTTCCAAAGAATACACAAGTGCTCCTCTACAGTATACTGGTTACGTGCTCTGTTGGTTTTGTAAAAATCCCTTGAAACACAACAGATCGACTAGTGGTACAACACACTTGCGTGACCATCTGACCCATTGTTCCGAAAATCCAGTCAACCAACATTCCCAAAAGGCTACTACATCAAGGCCCATAACAGCCTTTTTTAAATCAACCCAAAAGCTGTCACAGTTGGATAAAAAGAAGCTGCTAGATGCATCCGTAACTTTTATTGCACAGGACATTAGGCCTTTCAAAGCAATAGAAGATCATGGATTTAAAAATATGTACCAATGTTTGGTCCAACTTGGTGCCAAGTATGGAAATTTTGATGTAAATGAAGCTTTGCCATCTAGACACACTGTAAAACGCCATGCTGTGCAACAGGCAGATGTAAAACAGAACCAGATAATTGATCATTTGCAATCGGCAATCAAAGCAAATGGATATGTTGGATTAACCACTGACATGTGGACTGACTACAATAGTCGGTCATATTTATCTTTAACACTTCATTTTGTTGTGGACGGTGTATTGCATCACTGTGTGGTAGCTGTAAACCATTACGTGAGTGACACAAAAAGTGGAAAAAATATCCGAGATGCAATCGTGAAGTTTATTGAGGAAAGACAGGTTACTTTGGATGTATTGACAAAGCATACTATTTTTGTAACTGACAATGGAAGTAACATGGTTCTAGCACTAAATGGTTTTAAGCGAATTCCTTGCGCATGCCATCTTCTGGCAACTGTGTTGGTACACACTTTGCAAGTCAAATCTTTGAGCAAGTCATGCTTTCCTTTAGATGTTGATGATCCTTCGCTACAGTTGGTCAATGAAATTAAGAGCAACATTTCTGCTGTTAAATCCATTACCACATACTTCAAGCAGTCTGGTCTTAATAAGAAGCTCAAAAAATCCTTGAAGCAAAGCAATGAAACAAGATGGAACACAGTTTTGTACATGCTGAAATCTTACGTTGAAAACAAAGATGATGTGGAAATGATTTTGAACCTGAGAAGGCAAGGCCACATGTTATTAGATGTAGACATGCTTGTTATATCAGACCTGATCAAGTTTTTGGAACCTTTTGAGGAAGCTACAAAAGCCTTAGAAGGTGATCTATTGCCAACATTGCACAAAGTATATCTTTGCTTTTCTAAATTGAAACGAACTATGGCAAAAGTGGCAACAGATTCAAACGTGCTTGCATTTTTGAAGGAAAGAGGATTGCAATGTTTGCAAGAAAAGTTTACGATTTCAGATTTTCATTTGCTTGCTTTGTTTGTTAATCCAAAGTTTAAGTCCTTGAGATCGCCAGATCTATCCAATGATGACCGAAAACGAGTCCATGATTTGGCAAGGTCATTAATGTCTGAAATTGTCTCGTCTCCGTCAGTTGGCAGTGTTGATGAGGAACATTCTTATGGACAACCAAGCAAAAAGTCCAAGGCAGCTGCTTTGGAAGATGAATTTTTTGATTGGCAGTGTGACACTGAAGTTGCCCAAAAAGAAGATAAAGTTACTTAATATCTTGCCATGGTTTTCTCAAACCAGAGTGTGCTAAATGAATGTGTCAAAGAAAATGAATTTAACATTTTGCAATTTTGGAATAACCCCACCATCAAATCGCAATTCCGACATTAAGTCACATGGCTCTTGGGATTTTGAGTGTTCCAGCATCAAGTGCAGCAAGAGAAAGAGCTTTTAGCACAAGTGGCAACATATTAGAAGTGAAGCGTAGAAGCCTCTCTGCTACTGCAGTCAGTAGTTTAATGGTGCTGCATAGTACCAGCCAAGGCGCTATGAAAAACTTACTAGAGTAGTTTCACTTTGCGTTATTTTGGTTAAAAACAGCAAAGCCTTAGTTAAAATTCTTAAACGTTTCGGACTTATCTAGGTCCATCATCAGTAATTAAACTTAAAATCTTATTCAAATTATTCAAATAGAAATTCTATTTGAATAAGATTTTAAGTTTAATTACTGATGATGGACCTAGATAAGTCCGAAACGTTTAAGAATTTTAGAATTTTAACTAAGGCTTTGCTGTTTTTAACCAAATTCTGCATTTTCATGTTCACTTTATTTTCAGTGTTTTATTGTGCAGTAACTTAGATTTTTTCAGTATTGAGCAATCATAGTGTTGTGTGGAGGTAGATCTTCAAGTAGATGTAAATACTGATAGTGCTCAGCAGATATATATCAGCCAAATAAATGAAGTTTTGTCTGCAGTTGTCTCACCATGTACAGTACCCAGTATGGGATGGTGGTATTAGAGCAAGATGTCATAATAGCATGAACATTAATCTGCTGTTTTTAAGCAAGCCTATCAGTCTTGCCTTTATTTTTAGCTTTTTCGTTTTCACTGCTTAATGATTCGTTTTGTTTTTCAGATTTTAGTTACATTAGTCTTGTTTAATTTGATGCTAAGCTGCGCTAGAATATAAGGGTAAAATCAACAAAAAGCCGCTGCACTTCCGTTGCACGACCGGAAAAGTTTGCTATTGACTGGCGCTGCCAAACCCCAACCGTAAAACAGTTCTCTAAGGAGAGCAACGGCTGATTCCATACGATACCGGAATATAATTCTATTGTAACTTCAATTTATATATTCAACAATCAAGTTGAAGTAAGCAAAGCAAGGCAGTTAAGTGAGGTGATTTAAATGATCATGATATAAATGGTAGCATAAGCTTTTAAGCAAGCTTCTTCATTTCCTACATTTATCATGGCTTCAATAGAATATGGTTGCATATGTTCAGTTCAGAGGTCTTATGACAACTCTTGAGGAATACAATGTACCTATAAAATGCAAGCTCTGGTTGTTCATAAGAATGTTGTTAAATCATAGACTTCAATAAATTGAAGTTATCTTAACCAAAATTCTGTGGTCCACGTAAATTAGAATGTTGAATTTGGTCCCATACAGTGAAAAAAAAACTGCAGTTAAACAGGAGTTCAAACAGGAGTCGGAGTTTAACATTTGCGCTAAAACAGGAGCAGGATCAGGAGTCAATGTTTTCGGAGCAGGAGTGGATTCGGAGTTAAAAATTTTAGACTCCGATCACCTCTGCTATGAACAGCGTTTTTTGATTTTCTAAATTACGGCGTTTTTGTTTGGATGTAGCGTCCGGCGCAATGCCATTTTTTCTTCATCCAGCGCAGTGTCCGGCGCTGTTTCTTCGAAACTTGTTGCAGAAGTACCAAAAGTCGCAGAAAAAGATCCACTACCTTACCTGAAGACCTTTTTTGTTTCATTTGTTTTAAAGTACATCAATAGAGAAAAGAAAACTCTTGGCAGTCTCCGTGTGCGATGACCTTTTTTTTTGTTTGTTTGAGATTGCACAAAACTTTGCGTAAACCACATTGTTGTTTGTGATTTGCGACGGCATTTTTGCACCGACTTCAGGCATTTACGCAGTAGATCCAAAATTAGAGGGAACACTGGGCCCAGCCATTACACAACATCACATTAGAGATTAGCCACCTCATAATTTTAGATTTCTAATAGGCAAGTGTAAATTTGACATAAGTGGGGAATAATGTTAGTAATACTCAAAAAAAGAATAAGCAAACAAAGCGTGGGCATTTATTGTTCATTTCATATGGAATTTATTTGTTAATTAACGTCACAATGTCAAGGTTTGGATTGAAGTTTTTAGTTTGGGTAGGAATGACTAAAGATATTTTGACTGTAGAGTATGGTTTGTACAGGTTAGAATCTATGGTATAGGGTCGAGGTTTCGTTAGCTTCATCTATAAGGTTGTGGTTTCCTTAACTTCATCTATAGGGTTGGGGTTTCATTAATATCAAGTTAAGGTTGCTTTTTACCATAGGTGGGCACAAGTCCGTTAATCGTTAATCCGTTTATAACGAAGCTAACTTTTTCATGAACTCGTTAATCCGTTAAAAAGTTTTTTCATGTTAACGAACTAAATTAACTTTTGTTAAGTTCTGTTAACTTCCGTTAAGATTTTTATCGTTAATATCTTGCAGCTTCGTTGTGCAGTTGAACTTGTTCTTATCTTGAAATTAGATTAGACTGTAAAATGTAAATTTCGAAACACAAAAAGAACGCCATAGCAATAAATATTTCCTTACAATCACCTCAACAGCGTCAATACGTGTTCTAGAAGCGAGTGAATAAAACGAAATGTAAATTACACGCAAAATGCTAGCGGATTAACGGACTATATTAACTTCCGTTAATTAAAGCTGAAAATAACGGATTAACGTTAACGGAGGTGTGAAGTTTGTTAACGGACTAGTGGTTAACGAAGCTAACGTTTTGCATTAACTTGCCCATCTATGATTTTCACCATATATATATATAGGAACAGCAACCTTTGGCAATTTTTAATTGGACCTTGGAAGGCTCTACTGGGTACAGATCAGTTTACTATAACTTTTTTTTTTTTTGTTTATTGTAACAGTGACAGTCTGACTCAAACTAAACTCAAACTCAAATCCCTACAGGTAGGCCTACTCCAGACCTAAGCTTAAATCTAACTTTAACCTTCAAAGAAAAGCAAATACAAATATAATACTACCAGTAATTATTCCTAATTTTAATGCTAGTGTGGTCAGGTAGTAGGCCTACAGTAAAGCACCGTAGGCTATATTCTCAGTTCTATTTCATTTAATCATAAAATTTCTAGAGAAATGGTCACTTCATCATTATGATTATGATAATTTGGAAGTCTGAAGTGGCTAGTGCTACGTTACCTGTAGAACCTAAATGCCCTTAGAGAGAATAAGATAGCAAAGATTGAGCTCATTTGCTCTTTTCTATTTTTTAAGTTAGATACAGTATTGTTAGACTGTTAAGAGTTTTAGGTTGGTAAGGTGGATAGCGATTTTTTTTTTTGTTACGGTACATACCAGTAACAAACAGCAGCTTTAGCCTATTAACTTACGCATTCAATATTTTCAAAACTCAGATTTGATGCAATGACTAGGGGTATGTTCGTGCAACACTAGGCTTATCTGCCGTGGAGCAAAACAGAAAATTAGCCCAGATTCTCCACTGTAACTTAAAAGAAATGAGCAAAACCTGAAAAAACTACAATGCATGTACCACAGTATAAATATCATACAGTACTCTCACTCCATGCAAAAACCATTGTGACGTGGTCCGCATTTTTTGAGAGGTAAAAGCAGACCTGGGGTTTTTTTTGACGTCATAATAGTGACATGGTGAGCGGACGAGGATAACGCCAAAAAATAGGAATTGTTTTGAAATTTTACGTGTGTTTTCTTGGCTTGACGACGTTACCGTCTTCATCCTTTTTTTGCGCCCCTAAACGTTAGAGGGCAGCATTTTTTCCCTCTGCATTAGTCCAGATCTATCGCGGTCTAGCTCCTTTTGTAGAGCTCGCACGGGATTAGAATTAGTCTCGATGGAACCGTCAAAGCTCGGGCTTCGACTGGCTATAATTTTGACGTCACTTTCTTGTGACGTCACAAACTAGTACGATTAAGAAGAAAAAAAATCGGAAATTTTCTTACATAAACAACCTTTAGTTACTTGGGGTTTTGCTCGCAGCCGGAGCCCAACATTAAAAGTTTGTCCACACTTGGTTCGTATCGTTAACTAACTATCCTACAAATTTCGTTTCAATAGCGTAACGTTTAACGAAAATATCCTTGATTGTTTGCTTTGTCGTTGTAAAAATCGTCTTGAATTGCAGTTATATGCAGTGATTGTGTTATTGCTTAGGCCTATCACCAAATAGACTGTGACATCATTATGAAGTAGTAATCGTGAACCTCTAGAACTTTTGATCTAACAAAAAGTTCTATAGACTGTATGAGTTATCGTTTATTGATGCAGACGTTCAGTGTAATTCATGATAAAACTTTAATTTAGTTGCAATAATTTTGCCCAATCCTAGTTATTTTCTTCTAGTTGTAGCGGTTTTGAACAAAATCATTTATTAATTGCATGTTTAAATAAGTTTGGTATTAGTCTCTTTTTTGAAGTCTTGTTCCGCTTGAATAGTAGTTGGTCTTCATCTCAAATCCGCAAAAAATTGCGATTTACATTTTACCTATGATAAAGATGTTGACCTTTTGTTAAATTTTTTTATTTAACTTCACCTCATATTCGAACAAAATTGCAATTTTTCTGAAGTGAATAAACATCGTTTTTTCTGATTTTTTTTTTTTTTTTTTGACTCAAATCAGGAGAAAATGCGGTTCTCTAATAATTCTGTTTTGCGTTTCTACTTCAAAAATATGGCAACCGTTCATTTGAGCAAAAATAGAGTGGCGCAGCGAGAATCTTGCTGAGGAAAACGGGGGATTAAACCCAAGTTTTCAAAAAATTTGATCAAAAACATGTCATTTAAGCGACGCCGTGAGTAAACTGGTGTAACTAAGCATGTCACATACAAAGGTCTGCAGGTAGGCAGCCGCCGCCCGAGGCCATGGGGTCATTTTGTGCAATGTTAGTAATTTTTCCCAAAAAAATAGCTATTTTAACGCCATTTGAATACAATTATGCACGTTTTGAAATCATTTGAAAGAAAATAAAAATAAAAAAAGGTATTCACCAAATTTTAAGGTAGCTTTTGGCCGATTTGTAGTTGAGGACCCTAAGAAAAAAAAAAGGTTTCTTCAAATGTTGGGGTAGTTTCGGAGCAGGATTTGGTTGCGCGGCCAACGACTTCCGGAAGTCACATAAGGGATCTCGGATGGATGTTTGAGATCGCGGGCCGGATACAGCCCAAGGGATATAAGTTGCCGACCCTTGTTCTAGTGGCGTACGCAGGATTTTCGAAAGGAGGGGTTAGGCGCGTAGCCAGAAATTTGAAAAGGTAGATAAAAACCAGATGAGAAACATGAAGACCAAAAAGATGAAGATAAAAAACATAGGTTTTCACTCAGATTCAGCCCGTTCTTCTGTCCAGATTTAGGTGAAGACCAAAAAAAAAGAAAAAGGTCTTCACTCAGGTCATAGTCAGATTCAGTCCGTTTTTCTGCCAAGATTTTCTACCCGAATTCCAAAGAGGGGGGGCATGGCTCAATTTCGCGTACTATTATGAGGTATTAAAACATTTCTGGCGACCCAAAGAGGGGGCTTTGGCTCAATGCTCCCCCTCCTAAATACGCCCATGCCCTATTCAACGAAATAGTTAGCTACAGGTGCAGGCATGGTCAAGAATTTACAATGGAGTGTTGAACCGATATCAGAGATAATAATGATCACCGCATGATCAAAGAGACTAGCTCATTATAACCGTTGAAAGTCAATGGGGAAAATTAAAACTCACGTTAAGGGAGATATAATTAACTACCAAGCAGAGTTGTAAACGGGCCGACTAGTTCAGGCCCAAACCTGGTCCAAACCCGAAAATATAAACCCCAACCCGAAAACTAATTTGAAGCCCAATTCATGCCCGAAAAAACCCGAAAGTTAAGGTTGATCTGAAAAATTTAGCAATGTTGTCAAGTTAATTTGATAATATTTTTGTGCACCTCAGACAAAAAGCACGTCTTAGACCCGAATTAAGCCCGAAATTTTGTCAACTTGAGGCCCGAACCCGACCTGAAAAGCTTGGCTCGACTTACAACTCTGCTACCATGCGGTAATTAACTCTTTACGTCCATGGAACTTTTTTTAGATCGCTTGTTGTCATGAATATTATTTAAGCGGGTTAGTCATACGGATAACTAAAAACTTTCATAATGATGTCACAGTCTATTTGGTGATAGGCCTAAGCAGTGGTGTAAAGTAACGAAATACTTTTACTTGAGTAGATTACTTGAGTAGTTTTTTTCGGTAACGAGTACTTTTTTGAGTAGTTTTTTTTTAACTACTTTTACTTAAGTACTTTTAGTCTGAAGTAACGCTACTTAAGTACTTATTATTTGATAAAAGTACAAAGTAGTTTTAAAATTTGAGACGCAGTGTTGACTGCACTTTGACTGTGGGCATCTGCAGTCAATCATTCGTAAACGCGCAGTCAGGCTATTCTCTATTGGTTCTTTCTTTCTTTAAATTCCACGCTTGACTGCGTTCATGTGCTTATGAAAACGATTGCATTTTTTCTAATCAAGTACTGGTAAACATCGACTTCTTCTATAGGGTAGAGATGGCATGGGCCGCTACGAGACCCGTTAATGGGCCGTTAACTGGTCTTTTTTACCAGTCCGCTAACGGCCCATTACAGTTCTTTTTCAAAGCGGTCCGCTAACGGTCCGCTAACGGTCCGCTCGGGTAAATGTTTGCAGAAACAGGAAATCTCGATTGACTACCTTTCCGATTTTTTAATATTTTCGAGAAATTACTTCAGATTTCGTTTAAGCGTGACTCACAAAAAATCTGTCCATTGTCACAGTTGAGGAATCATTAGGCAATTAGGCATGGGCTGTGCATACCGATAGCCTAATTATTATTGTTATTATCTCAATAGGTTTACCGGTACTGCACAATTGAAATAATAATAGTCTAATAATTAACATTCAAGCAGAGATATTTTGGTTCTTCCCTGTTTAAAAATGCCCTAAATCTGACAATGGCATTATCTGATTAGCCTATTATCATGTAGGCCTACCCTGGTATACAGTACCGGTAGGCCCTACAATGCAGAGAGTGTGAAAAAAGAGATTGGAATTTCAGAATTTTTGTCGGAAAAAAATTGAATTTAGTGACAGTGCAGTCTGAGTCTGGCAGTGATATCAATAAGCTTTTTGCAAAGCTACTAGCCTACCAGTACCGGTATGTTCCGGTAACTAGGTACCGGTAAATGGGTAATGGCATTGGCAGACTACGGAATTAATAGTATGGTACCGGTAGGCCTAGCCTATATGTTTGCATATTATTCGCTGAGTTGCCTTGGCCAGGAGTTAAATACTGTTGCAAGCCCATAGCCAACTGAAAGTTCCCAGTATTTCTGTAATGGTACCATATGCTGGAAACGTACCGTATCTGCACAAAATACCACGCTAGTGAGTAGCCTACCGATAAGCTGATAAGCTATCACTAAAGCTGTAAAGTGGTGAGTGTTCAAACCTGTGTAGCAGTGGTGCATTGTCATAACTAATGCGGTAAGTTATCGTACAAAAATTTAAATTTTTAAATGTGCCATTATACATAGGCTATACGGTTATAGCCTAAACCGTAACACATTTTTTGTCATAGTAGTAGATAGTACAGAATAGCTTGTCTTTTAAAAATTTCTGGGTAGATTGATAGGCCTATTTTTGTTCTTACAGTTATAGCCTACTAAAGTGAATAGTCTATTGCACTACCGAACCTTCAAAAGCCCTATGCTCACAATATTGCAAACAGAAGCAAAGTAAGCTAGCTACACATTAATTTTATTCAGTCAGTGTTTTCTCCAGACTATCAGGCTGCGTAAGCATTACGAAAATATTCAATTTTGCTTTTGTAATTGGATACCTCATCCATTTTTAGCATGTGCTTGAAGTAAAGTGCTGTTATTTTTACAATTTTACATGTTTCAAGTTTCAGGGTACTGAATAGCCTACTGTTGTTATTTTTAATGAATAAAGTCAATGATGGTAATTTATATAGTACCTGTACCAACAACTTGCCTAATATTTCTGTACTTGTACGATACAATGTACATGACACTATTATTGCTTTTCAGTAAATCAATTAGCCTACTGTGCTGTAGTAACCTAATATTGTTGTACATACTGTATTGTAGTGTTGGTGACATAATTCTTTTTTGTTTTGTGATGACAGCAAGTATTTAATCTTGAGGCTTCTATTAACATTTTCCAATTTGGTAACACTTTTCCAAGTTTTAATTTTAAAACAGTAAATTAGTCATTAAATCAAATATTTTGTTGGGTTAATTTTTTTGAGTGTTGTACCAATCCATGGTTTATTTTGAAACTGTAAGATCTGCAAAAAAGTGTAAAAATTTCACTTGTAGGAGACCATTATTGCGCATTTCTGTTGCAAAGGAATATGATGCTGTTTAATTGTGATACCGATGCTTGTGCTTTGCATAGTCAAGCAAAACTGCTTACAGTTTTCTATTTTTGCACATTAGAAGGAGTACAATTGCATCTACCAGACCTACTACTTTTTGTTGTATATTGTTGCAAAACTGTTAACGGTACAATTTTTTGTTTTTGAAGTACCGGTATGTCAAGGTGTTTTTATTTCTTTTGGAAAGTTTGCTTCTTTTAATTTTAATTTTGCTTCTTTCAATTTAATTAATTTGTTTTTGCTTCTTGATAATTTACTTGTTTACAGTTTACAGTACATTATCAAAAAATGTTTGCTTTGTACCAGTAACTTTGCAGTTTGCACCATGCTTAGTAGTATCTGCACAAGTGCTCATATTTTTGTACTGTATTTTTTATTCTTCATAGTACACCATTTTTCTTCAATTAGGATAACATCAGCAGTACTACCATTACAGGTTACAGCAATACTGTTGTGCTCAGTGTAGTATTTGTATTTTGTACAACACATACTGTAAGCATGCACTGACAACTTATTTCATATTTGTTCATTTCAGCATAGGTTGCTGTTGTTGAAAAGCAAGTCTGAAACTAAGGAACCAACATTATAGGCCATAGCTTATAGAGTTTACTGTGCATTTTTGAAAAATTGATAACTGCAAGAAAGAAAGTATGATAAGATTGCAAGCATAAAATTCAATTGCTCAGGTTAGTCGTTTCAGCATAGGTTGCTATTGTTGAAAAGCAAGTCTAAAACTAAGGAACTGACATTATTGGCCCTAGCTTATAAGAGTTTAGTGTGTATTTTTGAAAACTGAAACTGCAAGAAAGAAGGTATGGTAAGATTGCAAGCTTAAAATTCAATTGCTCAGGTTAGTGTTTAATGTTGCAACCCTATATTCGAGTGGTATAGTAGGTCAACTTCAATCTCTTGCAGTTCCTGTCAGCAGCAATTGACGATAAAGCTAGCCATGATTTTTGTCGATCAGGCAGGGAGGCCGTATTTGGTCGCTTTTTTCTGACCGGGCTTTGGGCGGGCCGGGTTCTGGTTTTAGGCACAAGTCCCGGGTACGGGTCGGGTAGCGGGCTGAACCCTCCGGGCTGTGGGCGGTCCGGGTTGCAAATTTTGAGGCCCGTGCCATCTCTACTATAGGGGTTGTGACCAAAATTGGCGCCAATCGAAATTGGCGCCAATTTTGGTCACAACCCCGCCTCGACTTCTTAATCAGAGCTAGGAACCAAAGCTCTACCGAATAGTTAGCCTGCAACATTATAGGTTAACCTTACCATTTTAACACCAATAAAATGCAAACGAATCGTCAGTTTTCCTGAAGTCATGAGTAGAGTTAGTAGGTTAGGGTGCATTTACAATCGGGCTGTTCGTAATTATGGTAAAAGATCCATTCCCGTTTTGCTGTTTTGTAGGACTGGAGGATTAGGCAATTGTAGAAATTTGTTGATAAGTGGAGATGTGAGATCCTGGCAGGTACATAGCCAAAAATTTGCACTGGGGGTAGGCTAATTCAGAGGCTGGAAACTACATCAAACGATCTTATCCAAGATTTTGATCGGTTTTCACGCAGATTGAGTCGATTTTACAGTCCAAATTTAGGCGATCTCCCAAAGCAAAGGTCTTCAAATTTTGTTTCTGACGAACTACAAAATTTTAACAATTCAAAAAATACTGCTGTCTTCGAGCCGAGGACAGGCATTTTTCGAGGAGGCTTCGAGGCCAAGGACTTCAAAATATGTCCTCGAGACCAAAGACGTCCTCAAGGACTCCACCTCTGCTGAGTAGCGCTGTAGCAGTAAAACTTCATCATTGAGTAATAAACTGATGAAATGTTTAGTTTCTCTGTTCTTGAGAACAGTGTCTTGAAGTTTGAGAGCCTGGGGTTGAACTGATAAATATGCCGACAAGATTGTATGGCCTAGTGGTTAGAGCATCTGTATATCAGGCTGAAAATTTTGGTTCAAATCTGGTCCAGTCAAGCCAAAGACTTAAAAATAGGTAGTCTACTGCAAACTGTATTCACATTTTCCTGCTTGACATTCTGCATTGAAGGTGATGATGTGCTGCTCAGTGCTTACTCCTTTGTGTGGTAGAGAGGTGGCAGCTTGCCTCAACGACCCTAATATCACTCTGCGGTTTCCTGGTCAAAGCAACACGGTGAATAAATCAGTAAAACTGGAAACAAACATGGTGGAATTCAGGAATTGCTTGATAAACTTTGTCTTGGCAGGCAGCAGGTTTTCAAAAGTGCAGCAAGTAAATTGAATTGGAATTAAATTAAGCTGCAGTCTAACCTACAAATGCTGTGACAGAACACTGGTATCACTATCAATCAATAAATGACTGTGTTTCACTCACAGTTTCAGTTATGTTTCTACTGGTTTCTATCTGCCTTCACATGTCGTGAAATAAAATCAATTAAAAAAAATTCACGATAATTTTTTCTTCTTTAATCCAAAAAAAGTTTATCGCACACTATTGAATTGCCTTTGGTGCGTAACTTTTGGCGCACCCTGTGGATGCAGCAGGCTTGATTGATTGATGCATCTTTATCCTCCTTTCACGAGAAAGCGACGGTAGCGCTATCCTTTGGTCGAATCCGCACCCGCTTAGGAGTTAACAATTCAAGACGATTTTTACAACGACAAAGCAAACAATCAAGGATATTTTCGTTAAACGTTTAGCTATTGAAACGAAATTTGCAGGATAGTTAGTTAACGATACGAACCAAGTGTGGACAAACTTTTAATGTTGGGCTCCGGCTGCGAGCAAAACCCCAAGTAACTAAAGGTTGTTTATGTAAGAAAATTTCCGATTTTTTTTCTTCTTAATCGTACTAGTTTGTGACGTCACAAGAAAGTGACGTCAAAATTATAGCCAGTCGAAGCCCGAGCTTTGACGGTTCCATCGAGACTAATTCTAATCCCGTGCGAGCTCTACAAAAGGAGCTAGACCGCGATAGATCTGGACTAATGCAGAGGGAAAAAATGCTGCCCTCTAACGTTTAGGGGCGCAAAAAAAGGATGAAGACGGTAACGTCGTCAAGCCAAGAAAACACACGTTAAATTTCAAAACAATTCCTATTTTTTGGCGTTATCCTCGTCCGCTCACCATGTCACTATTATGACGTCAAAAAAAACCCCAGGTCTGCTTTTACCTCTCAAAAAATGCGGACCACGTCACAATGGTTTTTGCATGGAGTGAGAGTACTGTATGATATTTATACTGTGGCTGTACAGTTGTAAAGTGCCAGTCTCTCTGCACACCGCACGCAGGCATAGAACAGAAACCTGTCGCCCTGTGCTGTCGCAACCATAATTAAATAGGCTACAATTAATCCATAAACAATTATTGCGGCGCAGCTATTTGCTTTTGCACCGCAATTATTTTTAAACGGTTGCGCTGACGCTGTCGCCGCAAGTATTTTAGCAATTTTGAGCGTAATTTAAATATGATTAGAAATGATTGTTTTTCAACCAACTGCGATTAAAGTTTAGAAAAAACATTGTAGCGTCAGACTCCAACGTAGCCAATAGTTAAAGTTTAATGGGATCAATTGGTTGGTAGGTCAACCCGGAGAGTAGCTCGATAGGTTGTTCAACAAAGCTGGTCGACCGCATTGGGACGCGTCTTTTTGACACGGATGTTACAACATTGACGAGGTGCGTAGGCGCAGAGATGGGCACGATCTTGATCTTCAATCACGATCTTGATCTTCAAGATCAAGATCTTGATCTGATCTTGATCTTCAAGATCACATTATTTTAATAATCTGATCTTGATCTTCAATGTCACATTTTTTATGTGATCTTGATCTTTCAGATCAAGATCAAGATCTTTCAAATCAAGATCACTTTCATTTTTAAATATCGCGTAGGTTAAGCATCGCCGAGGCCAAGTTATGTGATATTTTGAAGCTATTTCATAGCTCCGACACGGAATGGAGTCTAAACTGGGGAGGAGTTTAATGAAGGGAGCAAAAAGGAGTCTAAAAAAATTCTTTTAGTTTATTGTCTATGATCTGCGATGTCATAAAAAATACAATGTCATGAAAAAAGATTTTGTTCTTGACCGGTGGGATGGCCAAGTGGCAGACACTTCAGTGGCGAATCTTGCGCTGGAGATCGGGTTCGATTCCTGCGTTGATCAAATCTAACACAAGTTGCCAATGGCCCACGACTGTTACAACGTTAAATTGTGTGCACGTGGCGCTTTGAAGCGGAGATGCGCCCCGCAAACTCGCGGCACCCATAAAGGGTATTTAAGGGAGTATAATGAAGATTTGATATTTTTGAGTTGATTTTGTTCTTGAATTTCGTTATTGTTATACATAACTAGCAAAAGTAACCTATGGGTTTTCGTGATTATTTAAACTATTAAAATAGCTACTAAAAGTTTGTGAGTGTCAAATGTCTTACACTCTTACGTTATTAGCAAAATCAGCACTGCCATTGCCCATTGACAGTAAACAGCATTTAACATTTATAGCTTACCCCCTCCCCCCCCCCCCCCCCCATCATCGCCACGTAAAGTGATCTTGATCTAGATCTTCAAGATCACGATCTTGATCTTCAAGATCACAGTGTTTGGTTGATCTGATCTTTGATCTTCAAGATCACATTGTTTTGATGATCTGATCTTGATCTTCAAGATCACCAAAAGGTGGTGATCTTGCCCATCTCTGCCTAGGCGTAGCCAGAATTTTTGATTTGGGTAGGGGGCAAACCACAAATCACACGCAATGACGTCATCAAAATTTTTCGGAAAAAGGACTTTTTATGGTACAAAGATACCAGAGGTGGAGTCCTCGAGGACACATTTTGAAGTCCTTGGCCTTGGTCTTGGCCTCGAAGGTGAAGTTCTAGGCCTTGGCCTCGAAGCCTCAAGTCCTCGAAAATTGGCCTGTCCTCGGCTCGAGGACAGCAGTATTTTTTGAATAGTTAAAATTTTGTGGAGCGCTTGAAAAATTTTTTGGAAAATGTTATTTTGTGGAGATCGTTTAAAAAATTTTTGTGAAGACCTTTTTTTTTTTTTGGAGAGCACTTGCGCTTGTGTCCTTGGTCCTTGGCCTTGGCCTCGAGCATTCCTGTCCTTGGCCTCGAGTGGGTCTGTCCTCGAAAAGCCTGTCCTTGGCCTTGGCCTCGGATTTTTTTTGTGTCCTTGGCCTTGGCCTCGAGCCTTGTGTCCTCGACTCAACCTCTGAAAGATACCTTAGAATGGAGGATCAGAAGCCGGAGCCTGGATTAGCATGTAACTTGGATTTTGCTAAAGGGAAGGACTTGAACCAAAAGTTTAAAAGGTTTCCAAAATTGCTTAAATTGGTAGACGTGGTGAGCAAACTAGTTTGACCCAAATGTACCACAAACGGGGGCCAAGGGGGCCAGCCGCTGGGCGATAGTTTGCAATATTTTTTGAAAAACTAACTTTTTTAATGCCATTTGGATCACATTTCGCACGTTTTTAGAGCCATTTGAAATAACTAAGTTTTTAACATTTGAAAACCGATTGAAAAAATTAAATAATTCAGTTATTTCTTTAATACAGATCAAGTTCAAAACACGTTTAATATATCAATTTGGGGTTAAATTTTGTGGCCGAGGTTGGAGAAGCCACGTAAATTGCCTAGTGCAATATTTTGAGCACTAAATAATCACTGAAATATTTGCCTTGAAGATTTTTGTTTTGCCGTGAAAATAATCAGTTTTAGCAGTAGGCCTACATGTACGATCGGGAGCCCAGGCACCCTCAGTTCAAGTTCAATAATATGTTTACTAAGCATTTTCCCTAGCTAATTTTCTTTTTTTGCCAAAATTATTTTGCCGCGTAAAAACTGGCGAGGTGGAGGTAGATTGTTATTTGAAATTGGTCCAATAGATCGTTATTGTAACCATAGCCGTAGCCATGGGGGGCTCCTCCAATTGCAATGCCAGCAATGATGATTTTGTGACCTTGGTTGGGTATCACCTAGACTTCAGATTGTGAAGACCTTTTTTTTTGGTCTTCACCTAATTTCCAGGGCAAATTCAGCTCTTCAACCCGTGAAAACCTTTTTTTTGCCGTTTTTTGATGTCGGACCCCACATTTCCATTTGTGGTTTGCCCTCCCCCCATCCTAAAATGGTCTCCAACTAAATTTCGCCCCCCCCCCCTCCCCCAATCAAAAATCCTAAATCGGATTGTGAGGACCTTTTTTTTGGTTTTCACCGTGTGGTTTGTGACCCCCAATCCAAAATCCTGGCTACGCCCTTGACTATAAGTAGTCACTTTTCTGCATTAACTTCACAAAATGATTAGATAAGGGCTTGAGGTTGCAACTTTTAGAGCAAACACTCTAAATTTCTCCCGGGTTATACATTTAATTTGGTTGGCAAACATTTAATTTGAGAGAGCTCGGGTCACCTGGTCGTATTAACATTAGTCTGTAGTACATGTTTACTGTTGTACGCGAAAATGCTAAAAGAAACTGAAGAATCATTAGGCTTTGTTGTTATTATTGTTGTCATTGGTGGCATTTCTATTGGGGGGGGAGCCTTTTGGGCACCCCTCCCCCCTTGGCTATACGTATGACGAGGTAGGTTCATGAAAGCCTCGTCTTGGGCAGGGGTGCCGATCTTTGTTGAGCATTGGGGAGATAATTTGCAATTTTACCCTATTTTCAGCATTGGGGGGATGAGCCTCGACCACGATTTTGTTCAAGTGAGCAAATTAAGAGAAGACCAAAAAAAAAAGTTGTTCACCAAAAATGGAACACTTTTTTCCCCGAATTTAAATGGAGACCTGTGCTCAGATGCAGACCACAGTCAAAATATTGGGAGGGATGCAGATGTAGACCATACTCAAATTATTGGGGGGGATACAGTCAAATTATTGGGGGATACAGTCAAATTATTGGGGGGATATATCCCCCCATCCCCTCCGAATTTCGGCACCCTTGGTCTTGGGAAATTTTATTCGTCTACTGCTGGCACAACTTCTATACGATTTACAACAGAGCAAGGGTATTCTTTCGCTGAAACGTTTCTCTCTAAAATATTTTTTGTTTATTTTTCAAAAAAAAATTTTTTCCACTTTAGTGCCTCAGTTAAAAAATGGTTGTATAAAATCAAATTTTAAAAAGAAAAATTATTTTTGTAATAGTTGTCTTTCTAGTCTTGCTGGAAATACGTTACTCGTTTCTATAAAATCTTAAAACTTGCTTTGGACATTAAACGCGTTGCTTACATTAGTCTGACTTTTTTACCGTAATTCAAAAACAAGAAACAACTAAAACTATTAATTACAACTTTTTTGCTAGACTAGACCTGGAAAACTTGAAAGATTTTGCAAACAGGAGTGACAGCGTTGGTAGCTTTTATTATTAATTCTTAGATGGTTCAATTTCTTTAAACAAAAAACATGATAATTTTTTAAGAGTGCTCCATTTGTCGGAGTGATGCAAATTGCTGCTCCAGAAGCACAAAATATGTAGCAAAACTTGTAAAGGATTTCCTTGAAGAGCCATTAGAAAAAACGGTGACTGCAAAGTCGTTCGCTTACCACCACATGAAGACTTTATAAGTGGAATTTTTTAACACCCCGATTCCAGAGCGGGTGTTGAGAGTCTTTTTTTCTTTAGGTATAAAGACGTTCTTCACCCAAAGAGTATAGCCATGCGCATATTGAAATGTTTGCATTTTTTAAAAGAAATTAGTAATTTTTTTTACTAAACTTGGTAAGGTGCATAATTTGTTTTGAATATTGGTTTCGTACCGTAGCCTAGCACAGTTTGAGCAGTAAGTCAATTAGAATTATACTTTTCAAAACGTCACACTTGCGCGTCGTATTTTTTGGGCTTGCTGAAACGTTTACGGCGCCAGAAGTTTAGAGTAGTTCAGCGCAGGGCATGGTATGGAATGGAATGGAAGACGATTTTTCCATATTCCATACTGGCAATTTTCTTCCATTCCATTTCCATTGCATACTAAAAATCTTCCATTCCATACTAAAATTTTCTTCCATATTCCATTCCATACTAAAATTTTCTTCCATATTCCATTCCATACTTCCATACCAAAAAAAATTTTTGACTGGAAGCAATGCTAAGTATATTTTGGACCTTTGCAATGTTGCAAGCAACCACTAGTAAAAGTGCACGTAACAATACGAAGATGCAACAAGCAGTATCTGGTATGCACATTGCACATGATTTGATGCATAAGCGCAGCCAGGATTTTGGATTCGGTGGGAGGCCAAACGGCAAATCACACGCAATGACGTCATCACAAATTTTCAAAAAGAAAGAGTTTTTACGGCACAGAGAATGAAAAATCTTAAGTTGGGGGTCTGGTTTGGCCTGCAACTAGGATTTTTCTGAAGGGGAAGGACTAAAACCGCAAGTTAAAAAGTTTTACAAATAATCAAAATTGGGCGACGTGATGAGCAAATTAGGGCAATTCAAACGAATTACAGACGGGGTCTGGGGGCGAAGCCCCTAGCCGCTGGGCAATTTTTTGTAAGTTTTTGGAAACAATAGCTATTATAATGCTATTTGGATCACATTTTGCACGTTTTCAGAGCCATTTAAAAAAATAAATTTTTGATATTTAGAAGCCAAGTGAAAAAAATCCTTCCTTTCTTTCATGTCAAATCTAAAATCTTGCATTTTGGGGTAAATTTTGTGATTTGGCCCAGGTCAGGGGAAGCGAGGTACATTGCCTTGAGTAACATTTTTAGCATTAAATAATTCACTAGAAGAATTGCTAGGGAGATTTTTGTTTCGTCATGAAAATAACCAATTTTAGAAATGTATGTCCGATTAGGGACCTTGGCACCCTTGATTCAAATTCAATAATTTGTTCAATAAGCATTTTTTCTGGCTAGTTTTTTTTTCTAAAGTACAGTGTATTTTGTCGCGTGAAAACTGTCCAGGTGGACGTGGATTGTTATTTAAAGTTAGTAGGTTGTGGAGATGGATTTTAAAATTACTTAAAGTTGGTACATATGACGCAATAGATGGTTGCTAACCATGTTATTGTAACATAAAAGTTAGCTGGGAGCCCAAAACATATTATTGCATAAACAAGTTAGATGAGGGTCTGTGACTGCACCTTTTAGAACAAAAACACTGATTTTCTTCTGGCTTGTACATTTAAATTGTTGGCAAAATATTAAATTTAGTGGGCCCGAACCGCCTGGTCGTCAAAATCAATATTATTGCTGTTGTACGTGTGTATTGTTGCACTCGAAAAATTCTGAAAAAAACTGAACAAATAATAGGCTTTGTGTCATCATTTGTGTCGTTGATAGCATTTCAATTGGAAGTGTGAGGCCGGAGCCCCTGGTTACGCCAAAGGTTGAATGAATATACCGTACAAGCTTGTCCTCACATCAACTATAAAAACCAAACTGCTTAAGAGCATGTATCGTAATAAAAATACCAAGCTTTAACACTATAAAGAATCTGGAATTACTATAATCTTAAAAACTAAAAATATAAATAGAATTTAGCTGAAACGGGCATGAAATAGCAAATACGAGTTTTCTTGACGATGGAAAAAAAAACAATGAGTTGCCACATTGTCAATCTCAAAATGAAAAAAAGTCAAACCTGTCAAAGTCGTCAACTATAACATCAATGCTGCAAATTGCGATGTAATTAGTACGATGCAATACGTACACTGTTTGCACAATTTACAAAACCAAAGTACCTCGATTTGTCAGCAAATAATACGCGTAAATATTGAAGTTGAATACTTCAGTGACAATATATTATTTATCACTACCCGCCATCCGTATATCTTTTTTGTAAACGCTATGCACGAAATTTAGTATGGAATTGGTATGGAAGTATGGAAGATTGTCTTCCATTCCATTCTTGAAATCTTCCATTCCATTCCATTCTGGCATCTTCCATATTCCATACCGAAATTTCCATTCCATTCCATACCATGCCCTCGTTCAGCGTAGCCTGCAGCGCAACTTTTATGACTTGCGCTGCCCACCTCTGCCGGTAGGTATAGGCTAAATAAGATACTGGCAGGCTACTTTCAATTCTTTTTCTAGGATCTATGGTTTTTGGCTTACCTTTAAAAAAAAGAACACCTGTGGCGCGTAGTATTTTTTCAATTGTTTTTGAGCAAAATGGTTAAAAACGAGTGATTTACCGATAAAATTATATTCAAGCACATGATATCATTGGAACGACCGACGCTCGCGTCGCGTGTTTCTTTGTTTTTACTAGTCCATTTTCCAACTAAGGAGTGCCAAATTTCAGACTTTTGCTTATAACTCGAGAACGGTTTGGTCTAGGTACATGAAGTTGTGACAGCAGTTTGAGATTATTGAGTTATATGTTTGTACCAAATTTCGAGGCAATAGGTCACGTGCAGTGGCGGATCTAGAAAATTTTGGTGGGGGGGGATTTTAAGCACAAACCCTCAAAAATTTGGATGTCTTCACCGAAATTGAGAGTGATTTTTCGGCCGAAATCGGGAATTCGAACGTTTTTTCCGCCCAAAATCAGGTGGTCTCCAAAAAAAAAAAAAAAAAGGTCTTCACCGAAATTGAGAGTGATTTTTCGGCCGAAACCGTTAGCTTCACACTGGTGGGGGGGGGATGCATCCCGAAATGGAGCCTAATTTTTCGAAATAGAGGCTGATTTTTCGGCCGAAATCGTTACTTTTAGGCTGGTGGGGGGATGCATCCCCCCCTAAATCCGCCCCTGGTCACGTGAGTTTGGTTTTAGAACCCGAAAACCGCCACGCAAGTTTGGCGTAAAAAGCGGTCTCTATCAAAAACGGCTTAAGTACGGCAAAAAATATTTCATATGGCTGTATGTCTTAAGATACTCTTTCATCCCAAGCAACCCACTTTTGGCCGCGATGAGGTTTATTTCTTTTTTTTCCTTTTATTTCCTTTTTTACTTCCTAATTTTTCTACGCTCTTCTTCTCCTAAACCACAAAACATGGAAATCTAATTTTTGTGTAAAGTTGTTGTGCTGCAAATGCAATTTTTTCTCCCGAAATTTTTCGGGGCAACTCCACCGGGAACCCCCAAAATGGGGCCCCAAAAATCAGGTTTTTGAACGGCTTAAGCTAGAGTGCTACTTTTTTTTGCTATCAGTAGATATTTAATAGACAAATATTTTGACATAGTTTGGAGGTGCCACCCCCCTGGGACCCCCCCAAATACACCCCCTGAAATTCAATTTTTTTAACGGCTCAAGCTAGGGTGCCAGTGTGTGTTGATATCAGCAGATATTTAACTAACAAATATTTTGACATAGTTTGGGGGTGCCACCCCCCAAATAGACCCCTCAAAAATCAATTTTTTCTACGGATCAACTTAGGTTGCCAGTCTGTTTTGAAGTCAGCAGATGTTTAACTGACAAATATTTTGGCGTAGTTTGGGGGTGCCACCCCTCTGCAGACCCTTCCAAATAGACCTCTCAAAAATCAATTTTTGAATGGCTCAACTTAGAGTGCCAGTCTGTTTTGATATCAGCAGATATTTAACAGAAAAATATTTTGACATAGTTTGGGGGTGCCCCCCCGGGAACCCCCTTCAAGTGGACCCCCAAAAATCAATTTTTTGAACGGCTTAACTTAGGGTGCCAGTGTTTTGTGATATCATGAAATAGTTATCGGACAAATATTTTGACTCTACTTTTCTGGAGGTTCCATAATCAGATATTTTTGAATAATTGCTAATTTTACGGTAGACAAAAAGTATTTTTGAGCGTCACAGCATTAGCTTTGCGTTGGTCGTTCACAGGATTTGCTGGCAAACTCCCATCTAGTTTTGATCTCTGATTGCTTTGGCTTTACCAACTGATTGCCAACTGCTTGAAAGTGAGGTGCAGCACATGACATACGAATTCAGCCATACTGCACTCTGCGGGCAATGTACTTTATGCAGTTATGCACGAGCATTGTGATGCAGCAGGTCATAAAACAAAAGAATGTTAACTCAACATAATGTAGCAGCTCAGTCATAATACTCGTAATTACATTATCATAACTGCATGCGGTTGCATTATCGTGCTTACTTTTTTTTTTCTCGGCGTTACTGCATCTATTTATAATTTCAGCAATTCATTTTGATTCGAGTAGAGAAAACCTTTTCGACAATCACAATATAAAATTGACCTTTTTTCAAAAATTTTGAATTGTGGAAATAAAAGAGTCAGGACAAGCGGTTCGCAGTCAACCTTTTTGCATAAGGTTTTGCGTTGGTGTTGATGAAAATTTTCAACACGATTCGTCATAAATATTGGCTATTACTTCAGAGAAGCTTGTACCACGAGTGGTATTACCTTATAAAAGTATTCATAACAACCGTGATATCGTTTATGACGAAATCGTATTCATTGTTTCATAAACACCATTGCAAAACCACATGTAAAAAGGTTGAGTGTTGTTAGCGAACACTCCGCCTTGAGAAACAAAGATTTCTTACTGGTAACGCTGGAGAGAGTAGGAGTAACTTCACTCTGCAATAAGATCTACACCAAAATGCTCGTGCAAAACTGCATCGCAGAGTGGCTGGATTCTTGGGTCACGTGCTGCACCTTACTTTCAGGCATTTGGGAATCAGTTTGTAAAGCAATCAGAGATCAAAATGATATCTTGTGCTTAATTACAAATTTTACCAGTTAATCACTCGTTAGTAAAAACAAAAAGAATAAATTATGAAGTAAAAGTTTGTTCTCTATACTGTGATAAAACTAACTAAATTTTTTCTTTGAAGAGCTAAAAGCTTATAACCTTTTCAAAAAAATAACTTTGAAGAAGTATTTAAGTTGGTCAGCGCTTTTTCACCAGTAGGTCTGTTAGAAACACCGAATTTATTGTACTTAAATTCAGTGGCGTAAAAAGTACTCAAAAATTGTAATCAAGTAAAAGCTTCGTCACTGACGAAAAAACTACTTGAAGGAAAGTACAAAGTGCTGACCAAAAAAGTACTTGGGTAAAAGTAAAAAAGTAGTCCTTTTAAAAGTAATCAAGTACAAGTATTTCTGAAAGTATTCAAACAAAATAAACAAACTATTCAATCGTCATATGACAGATGGTGGACTACCTTCACATCACTACCACATAGCGCTTGGTCTTCTAACACCTCATTCTCTCAAGAGGTCATGAATTATTAATTTTTGCAAGTTTTTGTAATTATATTCAAGACAATCAAAAAGAGTAACAACAGCAAAACTTTAAGATATGAAAATCATGCCACGCAAAATTTACACGGAATCATTTTATAAAATCTTAGCTCAAATACTCATTCACTGTCATTGTTAAATTACGCTAAAATTTAAAAACACTGCGGACGTTTCTTATCAGTGTATAATCATCTACTGTATCTTCAGGGTGGAGCAAAAGTTCGCATCACAGCTATTTTAGTATATTCTGCGATAACCTTTTTTTGATTAATTAATCAAAATTATTGTGGATTGTTTGAATTAAATTTATTTCACAACATGTCAAGGCAGGCAGAAGCCTGCTAAGCATTACGTGACTAAATCACACAAAATTATTGTAGATAGCCCATTTAGCTATAGTCTGGATCTCTACCGGGACGAAATTGATCGTCATATTGAAAATGTTTTGTAATTACAGGAACAATAAATTGCAGTATCGTACAGTAATGTTTATTGCATATATGGTGTGTCACTGTGTGATTTTTGGCTCACTCTGTAGAATTTAGCAATAGAAACGTTTAGTAATCATAGAACGCATTTTTGGCAAATTTGTATCTCTGTTTACTTCTTTCATGATTTACTTTCAATAGAGTAAACATCTATGCCAGTATGTGGTGAAGGGCAGACACCAAACAAAAAACGTGAAACTAAAACCACCTTGAACTGCTTTTTGCTAGACTGTACCTGATATGTACGCGCACACCGCACATGTAGAAAAACGGCATTGCTGCAATCGCTGTGATGGTCTGACCTTTGACGCAAGAGTTGCCAGCCAAGAAAGGAGGAAAAGACAACTAACTTAACTGAATTAAGCAATTGCCCGTGGAAAGTAGACTGTTCTGACGAATTTGTGGTTTAAATTTAAACTTACAGTACTTTGTACTTTTTTGAATCAAAGTACTACTTAAGTAGCGTTACTTCACTCTAAAAGTAATCAAGTAAAAGTAGCCACAAAAAACAACTCAAAAAGTACTCGTTACTGGAAAAGCTACTTGAGTAATCTACTCACGTAAAAGTATTTCGTTTCTTACACCACTGCTTTAATTGCTGCAAATTCCGCATACTAAAACCTTAGAGGCTAAAACGATTAGTGAAGTAAAATTAACAACGGGCCCTAACTTCTCTGAGTTGTAAACTTTGCTGTGCTGTTTGTTGTTTTCGTTTTCTAACCTCAAAATTAGCGCACCGCAATAAAAACCGATCAGTGTCGAGTGAACAAAGCGTCTGCTACTAAAACAGTAGAATTGGATTCGATTCCCCGTCTGGCCAAACCAAGAACATAAAATTGGTATTATCACAGATTTCTTGCATAACAATCAGCATTAAAAAGTAAACTTTGAAGCCTCTACTGCAGCGATGCCCAAACTTTTTGAGGAACGAGCTACAGTGAAAATGGTTTCTAATGAGATTTGATGCAAAACTAGCGGAAATTTAGGTGAAAACCTAAAAAAGAAAAAGATCGTCATCGTGATTTCATGTGCTTTTCGCCGGAATTTTTAAGTTGTTCCCAGTGCCCACTGCCAAACAAAATAGGAGAAAATTGATTTGGTTTCTTGCAAAATTTCTGTGCTAGTTCATCACGAAACAACTCGCGGGCCACAAAATCTTCTTGCGCGGACCGCATGCGGCCCATAAAACAGGGTTTGGGCAGCCCTGCTCTTCTGTGAGTGATAGCCAGGTGAGCAAGTGATCGCTTGATTTGAAGACAGCAAAAGTTATTTCTTTACTCCATGTAAAAGCCAATTCAACGTGGCCACTAAAAGATGCAACTTACTATAATCACAATTACTGTATAATTATCTAACTTAACAGCTTACAGCAGGGGTCAGCAACTTTTTCGTCCTCGTTGGCAAGATCCAGACCCACCAAGGTTCCAATGGGCCGCCTCCATCTCTGAAACTAGGTCGACTCCAAAATTAAGCTTTTTTCAGCCGAGTCAATGGCGAGGACCAAAAAAAAAAAGAAAGAAAGAAAAAAAAAAGTCTCCACCAGAAAATGAGGAGCATTTCGGTGAAGTTATTGGTGAATATCACACAAAAAAAAGACGAAAGGTCTACTCCATAATTGAAGCATGTTTTGGCAAAAGTTGATAAGTCGCATTTTGCAATTTCGAGTAAATCGCGTTTAAAGTTTTAAATTTCCATTTGGCCTTGTTGTCAAGTGCAAGATATTAAGCTATTTATTACCAAAAATTGATTGAAAATTAAAACAATTTTTTTCTCAGGGAAACTAGTTTTAGCAAATAACTTAAAATCTATGAAAAACTCATTTTTTGAAAAATGTCATTTATCAACTTTTGCCACAATCTGCTTCAATTTGAGATGGTGTTAGATTTTTGATATCCAAAACCACGTGAAATCCGGCCCGCCGAATTTAAGGGGATATAAAAGGTCGCGGGCCGGATGAAATCGACCCCTGGCATACAGTCTTGCATGCTTTTGTTTTTGCTGAACTTATGGAATTTTTTCGTACAATTTATTCTATGTGCTATACCAAACGAACGAGAATTTTTCCATCGACAATCAACAGTTTACACGAAATAGTCGTATTTTGCTTCCATTCGTTCGTTACTCCCTACTTCTCTCGCTTTCGCTTTAGAAACAAAAGAACTCAAAAAATGGTTTATAAGTACTTTCTGCTTTTTATGCAGTTTTTTTATAAAATAATTTTATAAGAACACGAAGCCCATTTTTGCTCAAAATATAAAAACAAATTAAGAAAAATGCCAGCCTCAGCAGTAAAAAAAAAGAATTAAAAACAAACGAAAAAGAATGAATTTCCGAAGCTAAAAACACTAAGTTCTGTACTGATTCAAAGCGATAAAATTGAAGTGATTTTTAAGTATTTGCGCGCAAAATGGCAACGACTCCGAGACAATAGAGTGCTTGCTATTTCGCACAGCGAAGGCAACTACAAAAAGTTCTGTCTGTTGTTCAAACTGAAAAAAACTCGCTTTTTTGCTTTCGTATTTTTACGATGCTGCAAAAGCAGCAAAAAAGCGTTTTCTCAAGCTGACAGAGCATTCGAAATTAAGCAGTTTTGCAAACATGCTCACTTAAATTGACGTCGATGATCTCAAAATTTAAGAACAAATTAAGCACAAATGAGGCTGAAAATGGGCAAAAAATTGAGAATAGCCAGCCTCAACTCAAAATGCAGTGGTTCCTATATAAAAAAAAAAGAAGTTCTAGAAAGAAACATTTCTAAGCGATCATGTTTTGTAAACTGAAAAAAAAAAGACAATGAAAAAGTGTGTAAAACTATAAAATTAATCAATTCGTAAAAGAACTATCCGTTCGATCAAACGGGTGATCATCAATTATAGCCAATTTTTTGAACTCGAAATTTATGAAGATCATTATTTTGAAGGACCGTCGTAGCGAATCATGGTGTGGTAAACTGATGAATCTTCAGCCGACATGATGGTGGTGTAGGTGGTTTTGTAGTTGAACACCAATGGGACAGATAGTGCCTGCAAAATATAATCCACATTAGGGCAGTTCAAGGGTTTTCGAAAATTTTTTGGCAGTTGGCCAAATTGAACCCAGTGAGATTGTATGCTGGCTAATCAAGTCTACGAAAACCAAAATGAGAAAACATAATTTTGGTCAAACATTGCTATTTCATGGTGGCAAAAGAAGGTGAAGGCAAAAAAATAAAAATAAGTTATAGTCTTCAGCTGGTTTGGGAGGAAAAAAATCTGAAAACCTAACGAAATACAAAAAGGTCCTCCACACTGCTTTTGGATGGGAGTGTGAGGTGAGGGCTGCAACTTTGCTACGCCAGTAAAGGCAGTAATATTTTTCGTTTTCTTGGAGAAAATTTTGGTCGCGGGGCAAAATATGCATTCTCGACTCGGACCAAATTAAATTTCTTTGCGGGCCGCAAATGTCGCGTCAGTCAGACTTCGGACATTCCTGCTGTTGTTCATCACTCCACAGGAGAACTGTGGTGAATTTCAACTGAATGCTCTACTTTGATTGAATCAAGTAGCCAAGTGAATATAGCGTCTGCTACTGAAACGTTAGACACGGTCCGATTCCCGGTCGGGTCAAACCAAAGACTATAAAAATTTATATTCACAGCTATTCTGCATGAGGTTCAGCAATTAAAAAGGACAGTATGAAGCCTCCACCGTGTGTGTGGTAGACAGATGGGCAGGTGGCAGCTTGACTTGAAGACCGAAAGGTCCCTTTGCTGTCTCCTGGTCAAAACAACTCGTTGAAAACGCTGTATAATTACAATTACAAGCAAAAATTGGTAAAAGCAAAAACTGTAAAATCGCTAATTTTTTTCACTAGACGTGTGACTTAAAATTCAAATTTATTTTTAGTAGACGTTTCGGATAAACTTAGTGTATCATCAACAATATTCTAATATACATTTTATTCGAATAACATAACACCGTTCATGTAACAAATTAATGCTTTAAAACCCTACAGTCTGTTTCACCCGCAATCGGCTTCATGAGGAATGTCTCAATCAAATAGAATCCTTTTTATGCGAATAAGGTTATTATTGATAATGAACTAAGTTAATTTGAAACTTCTAATGAAATGAATTCTAAATTTGCATTGTTTTCAACAAAAATAAGCAAAAGTTATTCAAATGTAAAACTGAAAGTTAAAAGGGCATTCAAGTCGAGAAATATTTTGCTCGGTTTTCTCTCAAAAAATTTTGACAGATCTGAAAACTAACTTGCCCTATTTGAGCTTTTTACCACCTTCCGTTTCTGAAATACAGCATTTTAGATTTCCCCTTAGAAATGTTGCCAGGGTTGCCAATTAAAAGCAAAATGTCAAAGAGTTACCGCATGTTTCTAATAAATCCTCAATAAGAGTTCTATGGCAGAGCTGTTCTCAGGGCAAAGTACTGTAAATGACCAGAATATTGTAAATTAGCTGCTTTTCAGCTAAATGTACTGTAAGCCAGCTTTCCGAAAGCTAATTTTCTGTAACAATACTAACAAAATGGGGAATGGCAACACTAAATTAAAAGAAAAATTGTTAATTTTAAACTGTAATGTCTTGAAAACGGCAAGCTGTAGAAAGTTCAAATTGGTGAGAATGCATTTTAGGCCTCCTCCAATACTTTGGTAACCAGTTAAAAAAAAAGACTAAACTTGAATGCCCCTTTAAGTTTAAATTTTTAACAAGAAAAACAGAGCCAAGAATAGGTATTCTTTTAAATACGAGAAATTTCGATATTAGCTGAAGTCATTTTTGATTTTATTCAAAATTTAAATGCAGGTTTTTACATCAAACCAACAAGAAATCATCGTTTTGTTTTTGAAATCTTTTCAAGGAGCTGCATCCTCTATTGAAACAAATTGTGCAAAAATACTGTTTTTGGGAAATGAAAAATGCAGGATATTAAGTTTGAAGATGTTAACCGAATACGAACAGTCGACTAACGAAAAAGATAATAACTTAACCTAACTTTGCTCTACGGTACCGACGCATCTAAGGGTTGTTATTTGATTATAACCAGAACTTAAATTGTAGGGGGGACGCGGGGGGATGCATCCCCCCATCCAGAGTTAGCGTTCCCCCATCGAGATTTAGGTGTCCCCCCATCGAAATTTGAGCGCTGGATGATCAGACGAAAAAGACCTAATTCTTCACCTAAATTTGACAAAAAAACATTTCAATTTCCGGCGAAGACCTTTTTTTTGGTCTTCACCAAGTAGCGTAGCCAGGGGGAGCGGAGGGGTCTACACCCCCCTCCAACTGGCCTGTCAAAAAAAATGCAGAATAAAAAAAAATACCACGTTTTTAGCTCTTCTGAGACTGTTTTTTTGTGCTGGAATGGACTAAAAAGCGATTTAGAGCATTTTTTGAACCATATATGCAAGGGGGGGGGACGTATAATACGACTAATTAAACTTATAATTAAACAATATAAACATATACGGCTAATTTGTCAAAATAAAAGTCACAAATCAATAAAAATTTTTAAAAATGCCCAAAACTAAGCAATCAGATTTGATCGCTTATGTAAAAAGACCAAACGTAGGTTTCATCAACAAATATATTATATATTCAGAAATAAGGGGGGGGGGGGGGGGAAGGGAACTATTCAGTTTATTAGTTACTTACCAATCACTTCTCGTAAATATCTTTTCATTAGCCCCCCCAAAAATTATTTTTCTCTGTAAAATATGACGAAATAGATTACTCCGTTTGAGTTTTATTGAATAATAGAATTTTATGATTTACCACCATGTAAACAAGAGAACTACAATGTTAGCATTAGCCACCTCCACATAGACCATTAATGCTATCAGTTTAATCATGTTTGCACTGCCAACTTCTATGCCACGTTTTTAAATATAGGAATTTCTATGCCACTTTATTAAAATAGCCCTAAAATTAAGTTATATTTGCGAAAAAAAGCAAAATTTTAGAGCGCTGGGGGCAGAGCCCCCCAGACTCCCGTGCCTCCGGCGGCTGGGGGCTTCGCCTCCAGACCCCCAATGGCCTCTGACAGCTGGGGGCTGCGCCCCAAAGCCCCCACCATAGCCCTCCCATTGCGAATTTCTGGCTACGCACCTGTCTTCTCCTAATTTTGGGAAAACACACACACTTCAATTTCCGGCGAAGGCCTTTTGTTTGGTCTTCATTCAATTTTGGTCACGGAATTTCGTAATGTTTACTAAAGTACTTTCGCATACCAAATGCGTTTGGTTAAGGGTGCAAAAGCGTCCCCCCATGCAAAATTTTACAATTTAAGTACTGATTATAACCGCTACCGTAATTCTTACATTGTAAAGTTGTTCTGCACTCATATTTTCTTTTCCGATTTTGTTCATGGCTGCGATTCCAGCATCTCTTCTATCATCGGAAGCTGGGGGTCTTTCCCAAGGATCGTAGTTTGTTTCCAGGATATACCAGCTATAGAAAAATAACTTGGTATCAACATTTTCAAAATGGCAGATTTTTTTGTAAGAATTATAAAGTGAAACTGTTTTTGCATGACCGTAAATAGCTTAAAGTTTACACATGCTCTTCCAACCTGTCTCCTATGGTCTTTATGTCCGAAACATCCCATCTATTTTTGATGATAATGGCGCCCTCCCCCGGATGGATTCCACCAACAATATAGTACACAGGTGCCACTGTTGGAATTTTGGTCAAGTGATAAACTGCAGACTTATAATCTTGAGCTTCTTCCAAAACCTTGCAAAAAAATAAAAAAATGTATATAATATTACAATATTACAAAACGATTAGAAGCGAAGTCGCTGTGACAATATTGTGAGTGCGCTCAAATGGAATCTTACTAACATACTTGCAAAATTTTGCTGAATCATAGCGTGTCGTAAGCAAACAATGCAGCTATATTGTTAATTTTTAAATTATTTCGAATCATATGATACCGTATAGGTAATAAACTAATAATTAACTAAACAGCATAAACTACAATTCCAATTCATATTACGCTAATTCGGGACATATCTGGCTTGATCTGAAATCATATCCAGCTCATTCACTCTACCTCACTTTCATGTCCCTTTGACGAGCTTTTATGTCCGATGAATCAACGCCAAAAAAGCTTACCAACATACTGACCGATCCATGGACGCGTGGATAAAGCGTCTACTACTAAAACGGTAAACTTGGGTTCGATTCACGATCGGGTCAATCCAAAGACTATAAAAATTGATTTTTACAGCTTCCCTGCTTGACGTTCAGCAATTAGTGACAGTGTGAAACTTAAGTGGGCAGGTGGCAGCTTGAATCGGCGACCGGAAGGATCCTTTCGCTGTCTCCTGGCCCGGGCACACTTCACGAATAAAATGTAATTACAATAATTACTCCACCACGACTTTTTGTAAGTGATTTTAGCTACTCAATAGGAGTACGTAACAGCAGATGGAGGCTTTCATTTTTAACACACATACCATTCTTTCAAGAAAAAATGTCGGCCACGATTCTTCCAAAGCTGACAAAAGATTCTCCCAAATTTTCCCCTTGTTTCTTTGATCTCCACTAATTGAAAATGCCCCATGTTTCGTCCCAGTAATTACTCCGATGTAGCCAGCGTAAGTAGTTGCCATAAATAGGCTCTAAAATTTGCATTGAACTTAATACTGTTCCATCAAATACTGAATTTCAAGCAAGCAATCGCATACACAGTTACACATTACACATTGTAATAAATAATGGCTTCTAATCTTTAATAAACAATTATATGATATAAGGCAGGGGTCGGCAATTTTTTTTATACAGCGAACCGGTTAAAAACGGAAAATTTTTAGTGGACCGACTTTCAAATGCACAAACGTTTAGCAATGAAAACGTAAGTCTGGTGCAATGGAAACGACAGCAAATTCAAATGTTCGCTGTAAATTGATGAATGATATATTTGCATTATCCTGTAGCAAAGCTAAATTATTGTAATACTTCCAGTAAACTGGAATTATTTCATCACAAGATGTTACAAATTTATTTGAAAGTATTTAACCTGGAGAAGTATACGGCCCGGTAACGAGCTCTACACGACCGGCGCCGGTCCGCGGACTGGTGATTGCCGACCACTGACTTTGGGTATAGGTGAAACTATTCAACACGAATAATAATTCTAGGTGAAATTATTCGACACGAGCTATAATGTGCGACCATTGATTTCATGTTTAGTACAATCATTCGAAGTTTATTCAAAGAGAATTTATTTGAGTAAGAGATTTAATGTGCCTGATGATTGTACTGAGCTTCACATAGTTTGAAACCATAGTTTCACCTAAATCAGCGTTTCTTAAACCATCGGTCGCGACCCAAATATGGGTCACCAAGGCTTTATGAATGAATCCCTGACACAAGCAGGGCCCTCAGTACAATTTATCTTTTATTCATAGTTAGGAAAACGAATATCCAATATTGTATAAAAAGCCTTAAAAAATATAATCCCATTTCTACGTTCATATTATTGCGAGATGGGATTTTTTGGTTTGGCATTTATGAAAAACAAATTCATAAACCGTCTGGATGCAGAGCAGTAGCGTATAGCTAAGGGGGCGGGGGAGGAAGGAGCTACGACCAAAATGCAGATTAAGAAAATTACCACGTTTTTAACACTTCTGAGACAGTCTTTTGCAATGTAGTGGGCAAAAAATTTGATAATAGCATCTTTTAAAACATACATATAGGGGGGCTAATTTGTCAAAAACAAGACTCAAAAATCATTAAAAACTTTAAAAAATGGCGAAAATAACCAATCGAATTTGATAGCTTGTTCAAAATAGCTGATTATAGGTTTCGTTAACAAGTATATCAAACTTAGAAATAGGGGTGAGGAGGGGTATTCAGTGTTTGTTAATTACCAATCACTTCTCTCTAATCTCTTCAATTAGCCCCCTTCTCTCCCACTTACCTTTTTCTATGAAATATAGACAAAATCGATTGGTCCGTGAGAGCTTCATTGAACAATAGAATTTTATGATTTACCAGCTTGTAAATCAGAGAATTGATAAATTGCCATTAGCCATCTCTCACATGGGCCATTTATGCAAGCAGTTTAATAATATTTGGACTGCCAATTCCAATGCCACGTTTTAAAAACATTAATTTTTGTCAAACTAAGCCTAAAATTAAGTTATTTAGGGAAAAAATTTTTGAGCGCTGGGGGCTCCGCCCCCAGACACCCGAAACGCCCCCCTAACCATTACGTATTTCTGGCTACACGCCTAATGCAGAGCATTCGATGCGTTCAACGTTGAACGATGTTTAGCCACGATTTCAAAAATAATTGTCAAAGCGAAATAGCGAAAAATGTGTAATAACAGTTTTGCTCTTTTGTGTTCAGTCCTTTTATGTGTGTTTGTTTTTGTGATTATTTAGTTGGGTCCCAGCTGTTCTTGCAAATAGGGTTTTTACACGAATTTGGGTCGCAGATAAAAATGGTTGAGAAGCACTGACCTAGATAATAAAATAGTTTCACAGTTCATGAAACCATAACTTCACCTAGATAATTGAATAGTTTCACATAGATAATATCTCTACTTTCGCAATCGAGCACTGTTTCTAGATGCTGCGAAAATCACTTACTCTTGTAACTTAGGGTAGTATATACCTACTTTGCCATTCTTGCGATAATCGACCTGTAAAGTCAGTGGTTTTAAAAGATCCGCTACAGCGTAATCCAAGTTTCTACCATGGAAAATTTTGTTATGTTTGTCAATCGCTACAATGCTGGTGCAAGCTCTGTAAAAATAAGAACGTGATTGTTGGAGAGGAGACCAGAGAATCAAACCCAGACCAAAGAAGTGCAAAATGACGATTTTGTGAAGACGGTTTATTAATGATGAAACATTGAGTACTTTCCCAAAATCAGTCAATAATTCTTAAAAAGTATCAAAATGTGTTTAAAATTTATCAAATCAAATCTTTTATTATACTCGCTGTAATACGCCGAAGCACGTAATGAGTTGGCGGGGCCCATCTCCGCGTCATTGCGCCCGGGCAACACTACTCCTTTCAAAGAAATGTGGCAGCAGTGGCGAGCCGTTGGCAACACTGTGTCCGATTTGACCGGCCCGAGATTTGAACCTCAGACCTCCCGCTCCAGAGACGAACGCATTACCGCTCGACCAACTGGCCAGTAAAATTAAAATTCATCAAAAAATAAAATCGATTTCGACTGCAATCTGCTGTTGCAAATTCTGCAAGTGCGTGTATACCTGTGTTTATCAAATTGCGTTTTGTTCATTTTGAATTTACTTTCGCTCTGTTAAAAAAATGTATATTACTACAAGAATATTGATCTTTCATTATCGTGAGTTTGTGAGTGCCTGTGTGTGTGACTGTGTATGTCGATTCTTGGCATCATTAAAAAGTGTGCTAAAAAGTTTTGAAATAATCATGCTGGCTAAAAATCAATAAAAAAAATAGAAAAAGAACGAAAAGATGAATCTTTCAAAAGGCTGTTTCAGAAGACATCACTTGTACCAACTTACTCAAAACCACTGCTATTGAAAGCAGAAATATCATAGATCAAATTAGCCAGCACAATGTCTCCAAGCTTCATATCCAGTTTTTTCGCCACCCCTCTCAGTTCGTCTGCAAAAGGTTGTGGAATGTATCGCTCCAAGTCTGACCCAATCGCTTCCACAACGGGAATAAGAAGCTTTGATGGAAGATATTCACTGAAATTCAATAAAAACTTCAAATTATTCAAAAAAAAAAACTCAAATATTGAGCAAAAAGACTGATTAGTGATTACCGATATCCTTCAGTCCTCAATTACCTTTTTAACAGTATTAACAAGTGGGCCAAAAACAATTAACAAGAAGTTAGAAAAGGTTTTTAGGTTGTACTATCTCTGATGATACAAAAAATACTTTTAGTGAAAAAAATAAATAAACTTTTGTGAACGTGAGCTCAGACCCGGCGCCACGGGGGGCATACCGGGGCTGTGCCCTTCCAACTGACTGCTTGTGCCCCCCCAAACGAAAATTGTGCCCCCCCCAAGCGAGGACCGTGCCCCGAAGAAATTAACAGGCTCGGGGCTTTTGGAGTGCAAATCGAGGTTCAAATTAGTATTTTTTGTGGACTGACACCAGATTTTGTGACGTTTTTGGAATGAAGGCCTTTTTTTTTGGAGATCACCTGTTTTCGGCTGGAAAAACCGCTTGAATTTGCGATTTTGGCTAGAAAATCCCTTTTGACTTTCTGCTCCTCACCTCGTTCATTTCATCCAGACTGGGATGAATTTCTCGTGCCCCTGTGCCCCTCTCGAATTCACAAAAAATAAACCTCTCGTGCCCCCCCAAAATTTATTTATGCTCCCCCAGTCACACTATCCTGGCGCCGGGCCTGCGTGAGTTACAATTTCTCTAGAATAACTTTGAGTTTGAAATTCAACTAATAATAAGCTATAGACAGTATACAGAGTCTTATATAGGCACAATCAAACCTTTGATTAACAGCCTAAGACATACTGTTTCGGAATCGACATTCGTCTTTTATTCCTCGTCAGCATAGCTAGGACTACAGATATGAACATGAGCGTAGAAAGGCAAAGAATCGCAAATTAACCAGATCATGACACAATTTTTTTTCCAAAAATATAAAGTAATCACAATATTACAAGAGATAATTCAATAGTTTAATGCAAAAATAATTTCAAATAGCATGCCTTAGACAGCTGTTTCGCCCAATCTCATCAGTAAGACTAGCAAGGCCAAATATCACCAGTGATAAAAATCTTCAAAACAAGCATCTTTACCAATTTATCAATCAATGAATAAATTTTTACCGATTACGTTTACAATACATAAATCTTTACCCATCATTCAGTCAATTTTAGCCAAAATAGGTAAACCTTAGCTGAAAAATCCTTACCCACTAAAACTAGAGCTATTAATTAAATCTTTACCGAATGAAACTATTGCTATAAGTCAAATCTTTACCGACCAAGTACAAATCTTACCTTACATATCGCAGAAGAACGATAGCCTAGTTAACAAAATCAGTAAACCTTAACTGAAAAATCTTTACCCGATGAAACTAACACTATTGATTAAATTTTTACCGAATGAAACTATTGCTATAAATCAAATCTTTACCGACTAAAGTACAAATCTTACCTTACATCTCACAGAAGAACGACAGGCTAGCTAACTCTCTACTTTCCTCATAGCTCGTCTTAAATGGCTACGTCTCCAGTAGGCTGAAAGCCTCAAAACTAGTGCCAAAATTCAGATTAGAGCCAAACTAGGCTAACAATCTTTAGAAATGAAACGCTATCAATACCTTCTGCTCTCCTCGTAGCTCGCCTATAAATTCAACTAAGTTTCAAGAGTATATGGAGTAGAACTTTAAAAACGTTAATTTTAGACGAGATCTTCTGGCAATACAGAGTTAAAATTCTATTGTCTGCAAATTAATCCGTTAAGGTTGTCTTCTTACTCCATTAACGCGTTCAGAGTTTGCTTGATATCGTCAGGGTTGAAATGGCTTAGCGCATCTTCCCATCTGCAAAGCAAGATACAAAGTATTACAAAGTGTTAAAGTTTGATCCCAAAACTTTTTGAACAGTTTATGCAACTCAGAAAAACCTTTAATTTTGGAGTTAACTCAAGCACATTTTCAAAAAATATATAATTATTAAGAGATTTACAACGATTTTAAAAATCGGCTACCGCAAAAGGAATCGATCCCTCAACGGACTTGACAGAAAAATCAGTGTCATCACAGCATCAGTCAAAAATATGTTAAAAACAACTATTGGTACGTTAGATAACTCAAATTCAAAAGAATGCTAATTTTGATTTCTGCTTCAGAGAACCTTTGTCAGTTTTTGAACAAAAGTTAGAAAATTTACTTGAAAGCAAATGCTTAGCAAAAAACTGTAACAACTTCTGCTAATCACAGCATAATCACACAGCATAATCACACAGCATAGTCACACTATTTAACAAAGTTGGGAATCAGCGTCTGACTTCTCAACACTATACATCTCCTAAAAGAGCAAAAATAAAGTTCAGGGAGAAGCTTCCGGTCGACCGTAAAGTCAACTTCCGCTAATCGGAGACAATTTCTTCCAGTGAACAATGTCCGATTAGCGAGGTTGTCATATTAACGAATTAACCTAGTTTGTGATAGGTTATGTCGGTACGCCAATCACGTAACGCTGATCTGCACTTGCATGGCCTGGCTAGAGCAGGTAACTCCAGTAGCGTAGCCAGGGGGGGGGTATAGCCCCCCCCCCCCCCCCCCATTGGCCTGTCAACCAAAATGCAGAAAAAGAAAAATAACACGTTTTTAGCTCTTCTGAGACTGCTTTTTTGCGTTGGAATGAACAAAAAAGTGATTTAAAGCATCTCTTGAAATATATATTCAGGGGGGGGGCTAATTTGTCAAAAATTAAAGTTACAATGAAAACTTTGAAAAATGCCCAAAAATAAACAATCAGATTTGATCACTAGTGTAAAAACGCCAGACATAGGTTTTATCAACAAATATATTATAAACTCAGAAATAAAGGGAGGGGTGCTATTCAGTGCTAGTTAATTACCAATCACTTCTCTCAAATATCTTTCCAATAGCCCCACCAAATTATTTTTCTTTATAAAATACAGACGAAAAAGATTACTCCAAGTGAGTTTTATTGAATAATAGGATTTTATGATTTTGAAAAGAACTGCAATGTTATCATTAGCCACCTCCCACATAGCCCATTAATGCAACCAGTTGAATCATGTTGCGCTGCTTATTTCTATGCCACGTTTTAAAAGCATTTTTTTATTAAAATAGCTCTAAAAGTAAGTTATTTTTGGAAAAAAATGCAAATTTTCGAGCGCTGGGGCTCCACCCCCAGACCCCCAAAACAACCCCCTCATTGCGAGTTTCTGGCTAAGCGCCTGGATAACTCATTATAGACAACTCAACAGCAAAATACTCCACAAAAATTGTTTTATCTAATGTGTTATAAGGGTTGCGCAATAATTGTAATTATTTCCTTTTATTTGGTAATGAACTTTTGGGCAAACTCTGCGGTCTAATAGTTATGTGATGTCCGATTAACTGGGAATTTTTTTAAAGCATTTGCACTTTAGTTACTAGAATTTCGCTGTCATAGTCGAATAGAGAGGTTGTCCAATTATTGACGTAAAACCCGCAAGGGCATCCGTAGAAAATTCTTCAGGGGGTACCGATAAGAATAAAACCATTATTAACTTCATTAAATAGAAGGCTATTTGAAATTTGGGGGGTTTAAGAGCAGGCGCGTCGCCAGCGGGGGGGCATAGGGGGCATTGCCGTACTGTATTTATTTCTTGCCCCCCACTGTATTTTTTCTTAGAAGTGAGCATCCCCCTCACAGTCAAAATAGTGGTAATTTTAATTGTTCGATCCCTTATCCTGACATCGATTCTATTTGATTGATTGTATTAGAATAAGCTGATGATGGCCACTGGCCGAAAACGATTTTAGTAAAGGTTTTTGTTAATATACGTTAGTTTAATATATTTTTTGGCTGATTCTTCGTTTACTTTATGCAACTATGTATCCTGACATGTATATTACAATCTAGGGTACGGTACGCAGCACAATCTCGTGTCTTGGGTCAGGTTCAACAACAACAAATCAGTTCAGTGCGGTATCATAATGATACAGCTACCAGCAGTTTGTGTGTACTGTGTGGTAGGCGTGGCATCGTAGATTATGATGTCGTATACAGCAGCACTTATAGGCGAGGTCTGATTACAAGTCAGGTATTGCATAGGCGTAGCCAGAGGGGGGCCACGGGGGCCCGGGCCCCCCCCAATCAAAATACCACTAATGACAAAAAGTTATGACAACATAGCCTGGCGATGTTTAGTTGCAGTTTTTTTTTTCAGTAATTACGCACATAACAGTAATTAACAATAATATTAATGAAAACAAGTGAGTCCCGGGGCCCCCAACTAACAACCAGGGGGCCCTTACTAACAACTAGGGGGCCGTGTAATCCTTAACCGACAACCAGGGGGTCTGGGACCCCTAACTGAAAACCAGTGGGCCCATAACTGACAACCAGGGGCCCCTGGCCTCTAACTAACAACCAAGGGACCCTAACCAACAACCAGGGGGCCCCTTAACTGACAACCAGGGAGGCCCAGGCCCCTAACCGACAACCAGGGGGCCCCAGGGCCCCTAACCCACAACCAGGTGGCTCCGGAGTGCCTAACTGACGACCAGGGGGCCCCGGGGCCCCTAACTCACAACCAGGGAGCCCCAGGGCCCTAACTAACAACCAGGGGGCCCCTAACCAACAACCAGGGGGCCAGGAGCCCCCTAACCGACAACGAGGGGCCCCGGGGCCCTCCTAATTGACGACCAGGGGGCCCCAGGGCCTCTGACCAACAACCAAGGGGTCCTGGAGTCCCTAACTGACGACCAGGGGGCCCCGGAGCTCCTAACTCACGACCAGGGAGCCCCAGGGCCCCTAATTAACAACCAGGAGACCTGGGCTCCTAACCGACAAGCAAGGGGCTACGGGGCCTCTAACTGGCAACCAGGGAGCCCAAGGGCCCCTGACTGACGACCAAGGTTCCCGGGCCAGGGGCCCCTTAATGCAAATTTTTAACAATTTATATGCAAAACCTGTGAGAAATCTAAGAGTTTTAACCTAAAAGTTGCCACCCCAGGCCCTCGTTTAACGTTATTATAAACTTAATTATTTACTGCTAAAGTATTGCAGGAGGCAATGTTCGTTACTTCCCCCTATAGACCAAATCACTTACAATTAAAATTTTACACCATAATGCAAGATTCTAAACCTGTTTTGGGATTTAATTGCAAAAAGAGGATTGAACAACTAAATTTTTTCGATTGGCTTTGAAATGTTAAAAATCTAGTTCTTTGAAATGGCTCTGAACTCGTGCGAAATGTGATCTAATGGGATTTAAATAGTTTTTTTTTTCCAAAAGCTTACAAAAATCGGCCAGCGGCTGGGGGCTTTGCCCCCAGACCCCCATAGCCATCGGCGGCTGGGGGCTCTGCCCCCAGACCCCCGTCTGTGATACGTTTGAGTACACTAGCTTACTCAACACGTCTTCCAAGTTAGACTTTTACACTTTTTAACAATTAGTTTTCGCCCTCTCCCTTTACCAAAATCCTGGCAAAGTGCCATCAGGCTACGGCTTCAGATCTTCCATTCTACGACATCTTTGCCCCACAAAAAATTACTTTTTCGAAAATTTCTGATGACGTCATTGCGTGTGATTTGTGGTTTAGGCCCCCCCAATCAAAAATCCTGGCTACGCCTATAAGGTGTTGAGACTGTTAAAGGTAATGTACAGTAAGTTGGTGAAGGCTGTAAGTTGGTGATCAGTGGTATACGAATAGTACAAACTATCCACAATGTACTGTGCAATCAATAGTTACAGAAAAGAAAATAGACTATAGCCAAATGCCTCCGGAAAAAAAGATAAGAATTCGATGGTCAGTTGCACTTCTACGCTATGTAGCAAACGTAGGCTGCGAGTAAGCAAACTCAGCAAAAGTGAGTTGAGTTGACAAGCCCATGTCTGAAAGTGGAAGGCCTTAGCTTAGCAACTCAAACCATACTGTATTTTGATTGGGATCTTGTTCAGCAGTATGAGTAGCCTAATCGATCTGCAGAAACTCTGAGCTAACAGGGAAACAGACTGCATTCCTCCCCCAAATCGGAATCCATTGACCAATTCTTTGATAGCTAGACTACGGGAATTTTCAGACTTTCAGATTTGCAAGAAGTGTCCATTACCGTATAGTTTATTTAACTAGATCGATTAGTACCGGTAGCAAAACAAACTAAACTGTGTTCTCGGCACTAGTAACGGCATTGATATCCAAGATTTTGAGTAAACTTCCGTACGGTACCGTTTTGTCTGTTTGGTGCAGCTATTTGTGATGATTTTTTTAGAGCAGTAATGCAGTCCTGGTGCATTACCGATACAGTAATCAGTGGTGCCGATCCATATTGACCGTTTGGGATGATTTAAGGAGTTTGTCTATTTTTTGAAAATTTTGAACATTGGGAGGAAGGATGATACTCAAACTGGAGATTTTCGGAGCAAAGTTCAACGCTCATTTTTGCCAATACCAGCAAGGAAGTCCGCAGAAACGTTTACTAAGGTTTGGAAAGAGTGCTGGTGGCAATTAAAAATTTTCAAACACAAAAGTAATGGTGAGACGGCCTTAAAGCCAGCTAGGGGATCTGGGGGGGGGGGGGGCGCTGTGAGCTCCCCAGTAGGATCCGAAATCTTTTGCTTTTTCGACGTTTTTTCGAGGATAAAATGCATCGTTTAGTAACGTTGCAAGTTGTAACACCAAAGTTACACACCCTACCGATGCGAACTATTGGGAGGGATGCAGCAGAAATTCTTTTGGGAGATTCCACCTCCCGGATCGGCATTTTCCTGTCTTAATGAAATTATAGGCAATGCAGAAATAGAATAAGCATTCAAGTATAAATGTGTTCATTTTTCTACTTTGGCTTGTAATACACAATTGTATATTATTGGCTACAGTATTCATCATAGAGGTATCGATATTACATTTTGCTCATATTTTTTCTGAAGTTTCTTATCGTCAGTCGTTTCTAGCCGTTATGCTAGCTGAAATCATGTTTAGTTAAATGAAAAGATTTGCGTTATTTTTTCAGCAATTGTTGACTTAGCGGCTTTGCCAATATTTCAATATGTCAAAGACAGTCTGCTTTCTGCTATTATTCAAAAATCATTCAAGGTAGTTTTTCATACGCAGTTTTTTACTTTTCTTACTTAATTCTATATGTTTACCAACGTGATAGCCATAGAATATGCCTAAAAGTTTTTGTTGTAAGTTTGTGTCTTGCTTCAAACAATGTGGTATAAAAACCGATATGATCCCATGCTGTTCTTTCGTAAAAGACAAAGACAATCATGCACGTCAGATAGGCATTACTGTAAATAAATATACGCTTTAGTAATCGTTTTATTTTTAATTAGTTTGTACAATAAAGCTGAAAATGGTTCTATGAATTTAATCCACGCCAAATAGCTGTATTACTCAAAGGCGAAACGAAAGTTACAACCTTGCCACACAAAAAATCTACTTAGCTCTAAAATTACTGCAAAAATTTACCGTCAAAACTTTGCCCCCCCAGTTTTCAGCTTTGCCCCCCTGATCTCGTTAGGCTGGCGACGCCCCTGTTTAAGAGAGAGTGTGCGAAAATCCAATGCAGGAATTCCGTTCTTTTACAATTTGTGTCCGATGGCGAGGGTGTTCGATTTACGGGAGTTGATTGTAAAACTATTTACTCGCAATCAGCTACATCCGAATTTCGACTAAACTCTTACCTCTCCATTGGCGGAGAATCCAAATCAACGACGAAGGTTTTAGCTGGGAGAGCTTTTTTGTTAGCAGCATCAATGTCCCAAATATGGAATGCATTGCAGGAGCACACCAAAAACAATAAGGCTAAGTAGTTCATTTTTCAAAATTTGCTGAAACTCTTTTCAAAAGTAAATTTACTAGGCGTTTTTATCAGTCGCTCTCTTCGCAATTATAGCAAGGGGGTGTTTAATTCACAACTTTTTTTAAATTATTTTTAAAACAAAATGATGCGAAGTGCAAACAGGTTTGTAAGGAGATTTTTGCAAAATAATTTAAGCAAAAATAATAAGAACATGCTTCTGGGTATGTTTTTTAATTACTTTAGCCAAATATCAATAAACTCATTAGTTTAGTCTGCCAAAATTAGTAACGATCGTACATCAATTTATCGTATAGTTTATATATTCTGAAGATTAGCTTTTTCAAACTACAAAATGCACGCAGATTTCGTACAGGAATTTACTGCAAAGTATTGGTGAGAGGAAAAATCTTACTTTTACAGTGGACCTACTCAAAATATGTTTCTTAACTAACAACATCACCATTGCTGACTTATGTCGCAACAAATCCAGATCATGAAGTTGCCATTTCTTTCGAGAGCTTTGTTTATCTTCTATTTTTTTCGGAATAATTAAGTTTCAATTACGCGCTTTTTTTAGCTTTTTTGAGCAAAATAATGTCCTGGCAGGCTCTGAAGAGCCAATACTTTCAGTGTGCTTGCGCTGAATTATTTAGCAACATAATTACTTTTCCGGACCTCAAGTTCACTGCAAATGCCAACGGCTACAGCAACTCGTCAAAATACAAACAACTTTGTCCATGATTGTACACAGATTGTACACAAGTTGTATCTTATAAAGCAAATATTTTGTCAATGCATACTGATGCAATCAATGTTATGCAAAACTTACATGAATTTTAACTGCGTCTTTGTAATAATAAAAGATTTGGTGTCACACTAGCTTTCTCGATGGTTTGCTGAATCGGGCCTATTTACGCTGTGACATCAAAGGCAGACCCTATGTTTTGCTTCACAGCAGTTACTTACAACAATAATTTGTACCAGAGTTGTAAGTCGGGCAGGGCTTTGAGGTCGGGTTTGGGTTCGGGCCGGGTTCGGGCCTAAAATTGACAAAAATTTCGGGCTTAATTTGGGCCTGAGACGTGCTTTTTGTCTTAGGTGCACATAAATATAATCAAAATAGCTTGGCAGCATTGCTAAATTTTTCAGACCTAACTTAACTTTTGTTATTTTTTCGAGCATGATTTAGGCTTCAAATTAGTTTTCGGGCCGGGTTCGGGCCCGAACTAGTCGGCCCGTTTACAACTCTGATTTGTCCAAAGCAGTATAATTTGTGCGAATATTTATTTCTAATTTGCAAACATGTGACCTGGCATCTGACATTTAAAATACAGCAAGCAATAATACCAAAAGTGAAATAGACGCCATGGCGCTCTGAACATATCTTGACGTCATTTTCCAGGAGCGCCATTTATTCTGGATACAGTCCAAGCAGCGAGTACAAATACAAATAGCCACAAATGCAACATCACAACATTTTGAAAATCTTTTTGAAAGATCATGACTCCCTCATTGCAAAAGGAAACCAAAATATACAAAAATAACTTTCGTAGATCAGTTTGGGTCAAATTCTTTTAGAATTTCAATCCAATCTCTTCTTTAAGCAGCGTTTTCGCTCGATGACGTGTTTGTGTGACTGACAATGCGTCGTTTCATGTTTCTCGGGAATGGAGGAACCTGGGATTAAAAATTTGCATTCAACAGAAGTCATTTCATACAGCAAAGAAAGATTAGCGCACCGAAGCTTTAAAATAACGATTTAAAATAATTGAATAATTCTTCAACACCACAGCTGCTTTGTAGTAACCTGTTTTTGAAAAAAATTTTGACAATAACTTGAACTTGAGGATAATTTTTTCAAAACCGATCTGACTCCTTTAAAGACATTGAGATTTCACCTTAGCATTGCAAGGTGAAAAAAAGCAACTCTTTCTTTCACTTCTTTTTTTTTATCGTGGAAATAAAGCGAGCTTTGTAAGTCATGACGCTTGCTAAGCGAAACGATTACATTGTTGCGTGATTGGTTAAAATAGAGAATAATACAAAAAACAAACCGCATGGAGCAAACAGGCATTCAAAGAAGCTTAATAAAAAAACGCTTTCAAACGTCACCAAAATTCAGCGAATTAAACTCGATTCAAGTGTTTATGTTCTTTACTTGTAACAGTTAAAAGAACGAATTAAAAATAACTTAATTAACTGGAACACGAAAAAGTTTTCAATCGCAAATACAAAATTTTTTAAAATTTGCACGCTTTGCCAGAGGCAAAACTATCAAAGATGGTATTTACAAATTGCAAAATTGGCAGCAGCATACGGAACACAACAATCATTCCTGTTAGTCAAAGTTCGCAATTGCGCCATTCGTTAGAGCTAAAAACAAACAAACAAGCTTCTGGTTTTATTCAACCACGGTATATTAGTTACTTACGGAAGTAGATTTTATTCTATTTTGGAAAACGAATGTCATTCCTCCTCCAATCAGTCCCAAAACAACCACGATCCAGGAAAATGCGTAACTGAAGCCATAATAATACACGAAACCATCTGGCGCCTCCGAAAGAGGATTTTCCGTAGTGTAGATGGCGGTTGCAATCAGAGACATAAGCGCTGCAACAAAACACAAGGCTATTATCTTTGTTTAAAAAAAATAATGTTTATGATTTTTCATGCTCAATAGAATGTAGGTCAAAAAGCTCACGAGCGCTAGAGATGAGCGCGAGAGCTGGTTTACTTGAAGTTTATGAGATTAATTTGCTGTATTTTAACAGTGATACGAAAAGCAACATTACTGTTGGTACGGGAAGAACTAATCTAGTAAAGAGTAAAGCAGCAAATTAAACTGAAAAGACTGAAAGTAGTTAAAGAGTCTTCAAGCTTCTTTTAAAAGGAAATTATATTGTAAAATAGAATGCTAATTTTCGTAGCGTAATTTAAAATATTCAGTAATTAAAAGTTGTTCCGCAATTTCGTCCCAGCACGGACCGCACAAATGCCTTGATACCGTGGGATCTTTAGCGCAGACGAAACTACTGCAGCCCGTTTCGCATTTGCAGTAATTCGGAACAGTCTTCCTGATACAGTTTTTTAAACATTTACGCTTTCAAATCGAAGACTGTTGGTCGAAATTTTTCTGTACATTTTAGAGTTTCAAATTTAAATTTGTCGATGAAAATATAGATATCTTGCAGTGGTTGTACCCAACACCAAAACCCCAAAAAATATTTTGCGAGTCGAAGAGATTCGAAAGAGTACGACTGCAACAATAGGGTTGAAGCTAGCGGTCGCTCTCAATCTTTGTGCAAGGCCGTTGCATGTGAATGGACAACTGAAATCTGATTCATGGGTGATCAGTGCAATATGCATGTGAATCTATGATAGAATTAAGACAAAGGTTACTAGTTCAATTTTTGCAAAATTTGTAGTTGCAACATTAATGATGCAATAAAATTTCATGTCAATAAACAGCTGCGTGACTATAATCGAATTTGATGCCACAAAATTTGAGTACGATTCAATCATGGTATGACTAACTCTCGCTTTTACACATTAAATTTTGACAATTGCTTTCACGCACCAAAACCCGACAAATGCAATTAGCGATTCAGCATTGCGGCCCAGATCTATGACGTCACACATACCAACGGCAGGTTGTTGTCTGAAATCGTGCCATGACTGGCTCAACTGTTGATCACGTGATTGGCGTTCGGCCAATCAAAAACCAAATAATAAGACAATTGCCTCAATTTTATTTAGGCGATTTTTTAAACAAATACTTTTTCAATTCGAAAAGTTTATATCACGTGAACTCATTGCGAAAAACGAAAGGTTGCGAAAATTATTGTGAAAAGTTCATTTATACTCATGTGATAAAAGTAATGCGTTTTGTTTTCAAAGAAAAGTTACGAAATCAGAGATAATTTATGAAAATTAATTTCTTTGCTAATTGCATTTTGTAATGTTTCATTTGCCTTAGAGAAGTTTTGTGTCAATTCAAATAATTCTTGATTCTATCTAGAGCCAACCTAGGCCTCTGCACATTTCTTTCACATCAACTTTTCTACCAATCAGAAAAACGATTTTTTTTTCAAATTTTGCTATTATTTGATTTAGTGACATTGTGCAAGTTTAATATTTTAGTGAGTTTCAGTCAATATTTTATTTTAGTTATATTATTTTGCTGTTTTGCAATTTAGTGGGATTTTGTCGCTTTTGCTTGAAATTATTATTTTGTGGTTTTCGTGTCAATAAAAGATCTTTATATACATTTTTTTCTTTTGTATATACAAACTTAATTCAACAGTTGATTTTGAAAAAATAAACATTCTGCTTGTTTGTTTATTTTACTTTATTTATTTTTATGTTTTGTAAATACCTAAGAAAAGAGTTTTGAAAACCATCAACAATGTTGATTTTGCTTTTTGATTTTGCATATTGAGTAATTTTGGTGAGGTTTATATTTCATATTTGTAGGCGCAAAACTTAAATTTTACAAAGATTTTATTTGTCAGTTTTTATATTACTTGAAAATCAAAAGCAATACTTTGCTTTTCGCATACGTTGAGTAACCAAATATGGTTCTAACAATGTTAGAAATAAACAACTAAAAATTTAAAATTTGCAATTTCAAAATGAATTGAATGAAGTTTTTTCTTTTGAAAGTAATCAACTTGGTTTCGAAGGCCTTTCAACTTTTTGGAACTGTCTACGTTATCTACCTTGGAATAACGTTATGTCTGAATAAAGATTTTTTTTTAATCGAAAAGCTTTAAAATTGGAAATCATAATTGTTCGAAAAGCAGAAAACTTTACCATTTTAAACAAAAATAAACAAACAAGTCTGTAACGCTTATCCTACAGCTCAAATTTTTTCTAGTGTATTGCTGTTAATTCAAGTGAAATTCCAATGTGATGCTGGATTTAATTAAACACACACTGTTGCGCAAATTCAGGGATCAGAGATACAGAAGAGCTTGCATAGCACTGGTGCAAGCAGCAAATTTGTGTATTTGCATTATAAAACAGAAAATGGCCCAGGAAATTAAAATGAAAAATATCGTAGCTTTTGACTTTGACAGACAAATTATTTTAGTCTAATACAACACAAACAAGCCTTACCTCCTAAAATAGAGCAAGCACCTCCGCGTTGAAAGCAGTTTCTCCATCTTTTTATCATTCCAACTCCGCAGAGAATTACAGATGAGAACAAGAATATGACGGAAAAGATGCAAAATACTAAAACCGCTCTTAATCCGTGTGTTTGGAGAAGATCTGTACCTGCAAATCAAAAATTAGTTTAAAAACCAAATTCAATAACGTTTCAAACATGTCTAAATTGTTCAGCTGATTTTCCTCGGAAACGGGAGGATTGGAGTTGCGACTATTTTTACGTATTTTGAGCAAGATTAGTGGCAAATTTGAAATTACTTCAAAATGGCCCGTTTTAGCTTCGACCATCAAATTATTGTTCAACGAGGTAGACGATAGATCCTGATTCGAAAGGTAAGAGTTCCATTTTTTGGGCGGGGGTGTTTGCCATATGTTTGACGTGCATCAAAGATCAAATTAAAAATCTGTGTTACGCCGAAGCGTGTAACGAGTTTGCGGGACCTATCTCCGCGTCATTGCGCCTGCGGGCAACACTGCTTACGAAAAAATGCCGCAGCGGTGGCAAGCAGTTGGCAACATTGTGCTCGATTTAACTGGCACGAGATTTGATCCTTAGATCTCCCGTTCTAGAAACGAATGCGTTAACGCTGACCAACAAAGCTGGTTTCGCATTAACGATGATTATAAATATAGTAGGTGACTAACTATAAGCACGTTTCCACCAAAAGCTTGATTAGTGATCACTGGTAGATAATAATATACAAAGTTTCCTGGTTGAACGTTACTTCAGAGTACTGTATTGTTGTTGCTGTTATTGTGTTTTTTTTCTGTATTTTTTTAATCTGATGAACCTCTGACTGACTAACTTTCAGCAGCAGGTACATTTCTGAATATTTTGATCTATATAATACCTGCAAGTATGCATTCTTCATCAGCACATATCCGGAAAATTCCAGCTGTTCCGTACAATTTGTGTTCCTTGTATATCAGCAACCACTCGGCGGAGAACGTCGCAGCCAAGGCCAATCCAAAAGTGACCGTACAAACCACGAAGGAGGGAATCACAGACAAATGCATGTTTTGGCGTTTATGCTTTAATTTTTGATCTACTATATTATCAACAGTATTGTTACGATCAAAGGCTGCAAATACGCATTGATTGTTAAATAGTTCTCGGCGTTTTATCGGATTATGTTTGGTTTTTGTCACATTCAATATACTACAAACTATAATAGCACTACTATATTTTTATTGAATTTTTTTTTATTGAAAATAGTTTTTACGTCTACTTTTATTTCATCAATTTCAAAATATCGCAGATTCGCAGCTTTCGCAGTATTTTAACTGTCGAGAAATAATCTGGGAATCAAATCAAAACTATTACGGGTAATAGAGAAGTAAGTTCACAAAGTTAAAATATATTTTTGGCCGTTTTACTGATTGTCTTCTGAACCGGCTTTTTCCAACTGTGTCTAAGCTTTGTGTTGTTTCACTTATATAATAGAGTACGCACGCGTAAGATAATTCACGTAGAGAATGAGTCATTATGACGAAACAAATGTTAGCACAAAACAAAGAGATGATGATGCAAGGTATCATGATGAATTTTGCAAGCTGCATGTGAGCAATGTTGGAATTGCAATACAAAAAGATTCAAAAAATAAATACGTAGTACAGACATGTCATCGAAAGTTAAAATGCTAACCTACAAACTAACCTTTAATTCTCTTTCAAATGAACTTTAAAGCATGGTTGCAATCGGCCAATCCAGGTGAAGTTAGTAAAAAAAAAGAAAAAACATCAGACAATCAAGAAGCTACAAACTGCTTTTTAGTCGTAAATAAACAATAGAGCCTAAACACTAGGATCTTTCTCAAACATTTTAGTGTTTTGCTAACTAAGTCAAATGGAAAATATTTTACAATTTCATAATAGGCAAGAGTGATGGTGCTGTTCCATTTGCGATGAGCTAACCTGTGACAGGTTGCGACAAAATCAAAACTTTGGCAGTGGACAAAAACTCACAATGTTTTAGGAAACCGCCATGTATTATATAATAAGTTGGCAACAGAAACCTTTCTAACTATTGCAGTGTTCTTAGCTGCTCAATTTTTGCCTATAGAATATTACTTTTAATTTTTGTCGAACTTTGACGCAGATTAAATTTCTGCAAGTGGTTCAGTTTACCAAACTCATATTCATGACTTTCCATTTACTTTCTCTGGCCTATCGTCATCATGTTTTCGGACAGGTTTGCGGTAAACTGCAGTTGTAGATTAAAAAGATATATTTTGAGAGTTAGTGTAATTATTTACACTAGGTTATAACTGGCAACCCTGCTTAAGAATAGAAATGAAACATTTTTGAAAATTTCAGTTGTTATGCTGTACTGTAACAATCATCATCATCATTGTCATATAGTCCGGTTGAAATAGAACAAAATACATTGAAATCCGGAAAAAATTTATAATAAGCTGAAATTTGGCACGATAACTCAGAACCATGTCTTGAGCCACCAAAAAAATTCCCATGTTTTGGACAAGGAAATTTCCCCTTTTTCGGCCTTTAAAGTCTGCCATCTAGTGTCAAAGAGCCTTTAGTGTCCAACAGCCAATCCAAAAGTGGTGGAGGAGCTGAATTTGAGTAGTAATTGATTTTCAAGTGCAGGTATAAACAAATTTACTTTAAAACTGATGACGTCTTTGTCAAATTTCAAGGTTTTGAAAAATTACGGGTTTTATATTGATGACTCAAATTGTGAATGAGGGTTAGCTTTTTGGCTCCAAACCAAAAATTGATTAAATTAAAGTGATGACGCCACAAACGGTTTTAATGACATCATCTGTCTAGAGCATTGATAGTAAATTTGAAAAAGAGTATTTGACCAAACGAAACGCTGCAACACTTTGGGAATATCAACATCATCATTTTGAGGTCCCAAGGCATCTTCAAGTCCTTGGCCGAGGTCTTGCTTTATCCTCCTATATGCAATGATTCCAAAAAACAATAACTAGTTATATGTAAATTAATACAAATGTGTGCCGAGCACGATAATATATCCCAATAGAACAACATTTCTACCGCTTTGGAATGTCTGACAATATTATTTTCCTGCACAAAATAATATCCGACAATGTTATTATCTGGCATTAGTTTGCGTATTTGCGATATTATTGCAATGTCTGACAATATTATTATCTTAATCTATAATAACCACGCTAATACTTGACAATTTGCCGCCGAAATAATTTTTTTATCGTTGCTAAAGCTTGCATCGTAAACTAAAATTGCAGATTAACTTTAATTGCGAAGGGCTTTCTTGATTAAACTGCTAAAATGCATTATTTTATTTTAATCCCCTATTGGCAGTGGTGGGCAAATTACTGTATAAAAGTAATGACACTACGTCACCAAAAATTACTGTAAAACAGTAATAAAATTACCGTATTCGTTACTTTTCACAAAAAGTAATTAGTAATAAAATTTGTCGTTACAAATTACTTTGAATGAAAAGTTCAGCCAATAACAATAGTCTACATCATTATTCACTGTTAAAATTTTTGGGTCCAGCTGACCCAAAAAATCCTGGTCAAAGGCCTTTGACCCAAAATTTTTGGGTCAAAATTTTTGGGTCATTGTAAAATTTTGGGTCGCCGTTAATTTTGGGTCAAAAAATTTGGGTCAAAGTAAAATTTTGGGTCAAAAAATTTGGGTCAAAGTAAAATTTTGGGTCAACGTTTTTGGGTCATTGCAGAAATTTGGGTCAGTGAAAAATTTTGGGTCAAAAAATTTGGGTCAAAGTAAAATTTTGGGTCAACGTTTTTGGGTCATTGCAAAAATTTGGGTCAGCGAAAAATTTTGGGTCATTGCAAAAATTTGGGTAAGTGAAAAATTTTGGGTCAAATTTTTGGGTCATTGCAAAAATTTGGGTCAGCGAAAAATTTTGGGTCAAAATTTTTGGGTCATTGCAAAAATTTGGGTCAGCAAAAAATTTTGGGTCAAAGAAAAATTTTGGGTCAAATTTTTGGGTCATTGCAAAAATTTAGTTAAGCAAAAAGTTTTGGGTCAAAATTTTTGGTTCAGTGCAAAATTTGGGTCAAAAAAATTTGGTCAAAGAAATAATTTGAGTCAAAGTTTTTGAGTCATTGCAAAAATTTGGAACAGCAAACAAATTTGGGTCAAAGTTTTTTGGTGATTGCATAAATTTGGGTCAGTAAAAAAATTGAATCAACGAAACGCTTTAGGTCATCGCAAAAATTTGGGTCAACAAAATCTAGGGCCAAAGAAATATTTTCTAAGTATTTGGGTTAATACAAAAATTCGGTACAACAAAAAATTTAGTCAAAGCAAAAATATAAGGGTCAAAGACACATTCTAGTCAATGCAAAAACTCGGATCAGCATAAAATTAAGGATCAAAAAATTGAAATACATTACAGAATGAGAAGTGTTTCTATTGTGGAATGAGTTTCTATGTGGAATGTTTCTATGTAATAAGTGTTTTTTGACTAAGGCCTACATCTGCATCCACCCCAATAATTTGACTATGGTCTGCATGTGAATCACTTGAATTTGGGAAAAAAAACTCTTGAAATTTTGGTGAAGACCTTTTTTTTTTGGTTGGCACTTAATTTGCTGACGTGAAAAAAATTGTGGTCGAGGTTCATCCCCCCCAACGTTGAAAATAGGGCAAAATTGGGGTAGAATCGCAAATTATTCCCCCTCCAATGTTCAACAAGGATCGGCACCCCTGCAAGTAAGAAATCTACCAAAATTCAAAAATCCACTAAGATTCAAAATTTTGTTCCAGTGAATTTCCTTAATGCCAATATCAGCAAGGTTTTTATATTTAGTGCTGTTTTAAAATTGTTTTTGAGGCTATGATAAAGTTTTTGATCGTTTAAATTTGTTGACTAAGTCTATTGGGTTCAAAGAAAATTTAATATTAGAAATATTTAGAGTCAGTTGTATTTGTTAACTAAAGTTTATTGACAATTTTTAAGAAAAATATAAATCGAAAATTTAGGTTCGGTGACATTTATTAAACTGATTTATTTATTGAGGTGTTACTGTTCATCTCGCTGAGTTAAATACGTGGAATGTAACGCAATCTGCGAAGATAATGCCTTGTGTGCTAATTATCACCCTTTATTGTTTGCAATTTTTACAGCAAGACGTTCTAATACGTATAATCGTAGTGCTGTTCAAAACTTTTGTTGTTTATTCTAATTACTGGACGCGGTTGATAATCGCACCTCAGCAGACAGTTTGCATTCTACCACGTGAAGACCTAGATAGAAACTGCTATAATAATAGTAAACCGACTTGCTGAGTAAACCGATTTTAGCTGCGGCAGAAGAGAGAGAAAAAGTGCTGAGCAGTTATTTTGATCAAATTTGGAAAAATTTTGATATGTTATACTAGCATAATCCTTGTTTATGTTAAGTTATTGCAGCTCCTATTTAAGAACTTTTAATAAGCTTTTATAAAAATCTAAAAAATTAAGCGTTGGTCTAGGAGAAAACAGATAAAAAAAGCTCGAGAATAGCTTCACAAAAACGACTGTGAAGCCAACAAAAAGATCTTAGATCAGCGAAAGTTTGACAGAAAAGAGAAATTGGAGATTTCGTTCAATTAATGATGCCCGCTGCATTGTAAATTTGTGAGTTAATATTAATCGTAAAACAATTTTTGTCGATAATTAGTGTTGATTCTTCACAAAAATGTTTAACAGATTAGGTTCAATTGCAAACTACACTGTTTGATTTATAATTAATTGAAGTGAATTGCCAACACCTATCTGTGTTTTTTTTAACAAACATGCGGAAGTAAAAGTCTTTTGTTTCCTTTGAGCATATGGCTTAATGGTAAGAAGGTATCAAATATGGTCATGCAAGCGATGTGATCGGGCAAAACATTTTTGTTCAAAATCAATATAATAGTTGTGGATGCTGGCTATGGCAATGGTAGAAACATGTCAAGGTAAGTGAATTACACTGTCTTCTTTTTCATAAGAACCAGTGAATTTTAGATTTAGGCAGTTCTTAAATTTTCACGAAGTTTTAGCTTGATTTGTTCATGAAAAGTATTGGAAATTGAAGTGACGCACCAATTACGGCGAGCTATAAGGAAGGAGATTAGATGGTTAGCTAGCTTATCGTTTTCAGAGGTGGGCATTTGCGCTGCAATTATTTTACTTGCGACAGCGCTTGCGCTGCACCTATTTTGCTTGCGATAGCGCTTGCGCCGCAATTTATCTTTAAGCGCTTGCGCCGAAAGTATTTGGGTAATAACAAGCGCAATTCAAATACGAGTAAAAATGATTGTTTTTAAATCAACTGAGATTAAACTTTAGAAAAGCATTGATAAGCCTCGTCGTGCCGAATTGCTTTCGTCTATTGCTTGCAAAACTTCGATTGAATTCACAACAAGGGTCTTCTTTTGCTGTAACTTTTCTCTGAAATATTTGCCGATTTTTCAAATTTTCCAATTGAGTATTTCAAAGAATGGTATAGTAAAATAAAATTTCAAACAGAAAAATTATTGTGTTGTTTTGACGTTTGCAGGCCAGAGTTTAAAAGCTTAACGTTTTGCGTGCTCCAAGCACGCAAAAGGATTGAAAACAAAATTGTTGTAATTGTCTTTCTAGAACTACGCTACACGTTCCTAAAAAATCTTAAAGTTACATTGCGCAAAATGTAATGCGTTGCTAGCAACAGCAATAGTCTTTCGTCTTATACCGTAATTCAAAACAAGAAACAACAAAAACTACTATTAAAAACTTTTTGCTAGACCGGAAAGATTTAAGAGATATTGCTAACAAAAGTGACAGCATCGGTAGCTCTTAACTATTAGATGGTTTAACATTTTTAAACAAAAAACACTATAATTTTTTTAGTATGCCCCATTCGTCAGAGTGTGATGCTAATTGCTCCAGGAGCACAAATGTATCAAAGCTGGTCACCAATTTTTTTGACGGGCCATTAGACAAAACAACGACTGCGCAGTCGTTTTCTTGCCAGCACATGACGACTTTATTAGTGGAATTTAACACCCCAATTCTCTGAAGTGTAGGAGTTAAGCGTCTTTTTTTATTGGTTAAAGAGGCTATTCGCCCAATGCGAGCGGGGTTGAGCGATGCACATTTTTCCAAATGTTAGTATTTTTGAGAGAAAATTAATAATTTTATGTTTACTGATTGGTAGCGAGATAATTTGTTTTAAATAACGTATCGTATAGGTTTCGTACCCTAACCGAGTGCAGTTTGAGCATACTGGACCAACTAAATAAGGTGGATTTACACTGTTATCCTTTTTCGTCTGCTTTTGTCTGTTTTCATACATTTTTGCTTCTCTATGAAACATAAGTATGCGCTTTTTTCGTCCGCATTTTGTTACTCCATATCTGCACTAAGTAAACTGTATATGGTGATAAAAATTTTGTTGAAAAATTTCGTGTATGGAAAATGTAAGCGAATTTCAAAATAGAACTGTACCCCTTTACAAAAATTTTTGTTTTGAAAACTTTTATCTAAAATGTTACGTCTGGTTAGAATTTAGACATGTAAAACTGCGGACAAAAAACAACATACTTTTTCATGGAGAAGCTAAATACGTTCGAAAACAAACAAGAGCGGACAAAAACGGATACTGTGCAAATCCAACTTTTAAAATCATACTTTTCAAAACGTCACACTTGCGCGTGCTGTTGGGCTTGCGTCGTAATTATTTTTGGTGGCTGGTGGAAACGCTTGCGGCGCAACTTTTGTGCTTAAGCTGCCCATCTCTGATCATTCTTCTGAGAGATGTAAGGTACCAGTATGATTTGTAGGTTAGGCGGTAAAAGATTTGATTTATAGGCCAGCTCTTTCGCATTTTTTGAAGTTGTTGGAGCAGCAATAATTGCTAAAAAGTGACTACTTCACCCAGAAACTTTATGTTAAGTAGAGGAAAACGTGAATGAAGATTATTCACTCGCGTATTTTAAGGTCAAGATTTTAGTTTTAGAGCGTGGGTAATAGGTTTGAACTGGTTTTAAAATTTAGAGAATCGATTTAAATTTTCGGTAAAAGTTTCTAGTGCAGTAGTCTTCCTAATTGCTTTAATTTTACATGCACCATCGAGTCACCTCGAATTTTGTCTGTCTGACAACATTTTCTGTGTTTCTAGCTTTAATAGGCGCAGATAATGGTTGCAATTTATATTTTTTACTGTTTTTCTGGTTGTGGTATTTTTTTTTAACTATTGATTACTTCGTTACATAATTTTAGTTAACTGTAGTAATGCAATTTTGTGATTTTCAAGATATTATGTTTTTTTGGCGCATCTGAGCATAAGATGCATTATTAATATATGACCATTTTTGCTTTTATTTTTTTTTATATAAGGTGCACGAAATTAAATCATGAAAAATATATTCCTATATCCATACAAAAGACGCACCTTCATTTTCTTACGAAATGAAAAATACTTTAGGTGTTCCTTATGATACAAAAAATATGTTGCGTTGACTGAGTAATGTGATTTCAGTGTTTAGTTGAACTGTTGATATCATTGATTATACTGCTTTTCTGATTTTCGGCAATCTTGTTTTTCTCTATTTATAGCACAATCGTACGATCCCAGTTTTAAAAACCAATACTAAACTAAGTTATTCAACTTTTGTTGATTTCGTATTTTGTTTTTTTAGAAGATAATGCAATTGTGAGCTCTTGGGTTACTGCAAAAACCTACGTTTTTTTACGTACGTTGAAGTGCTCAATTGTTAAAACCATTTAAAAAATAAAACAGTACTAGATGTCTGATTTTAAAAATTTATGGTTTTCAACACAGTTTTATTTTGTTAAGTCTTTCTGTTATTGCTGTACCCTGGCATATTTAACTGATTCTCAGAAAACATCATAGTGTTGGTATGCAAATTAACAAATTGCTACAACCAAAAAATAATTTGGGTCATGGCGACCTAAAGGCTTTGGGTCATGGCGAATTGTTTGGGTCGCAGCGACCCAAATTGTTTGGGTCAGGTCGACCCAAATTGTTTGGGTCGCGGTGACCCAAATTGTTTGGGTCGCGGTGACCCAAATTTTTTGGGTCGCGGTGACCCAAATTTTTTGGGTTGCGGCGACCCAAATTTTTTGGGTTGCGGTGACCCAAATTTTTTGGGTCGCGGTGACCCAAATTTTTTGGGTTGTGGCGACCCAAATTTTTTGGGTTGCGGTGACCCAAATTTTTTGGGTTGCGGTGACCCAAATTTTTTGGGTCGCGGCGACCCAAATTTTTTGACCCAAAAAATTTGGGTTGGGCGCGTCTGTACCCAAAATTTCTGGGTCGTCTTTGACTACATTTTTTTGGGTCGTCCTGACCCAAAAATTTTTACAGTGTTTCTAGTGGCGCTAAACGAAAAAAATTGGATTTTTTTCGGTGATCCAAATATCATTATAAAGTTTTGCTTTCATTATGCTGCCTCTTCGATACGGTTCAGTGCTCACCAATATTATTTTGATTACTGTACTACGTCTGAGCATGGATCCCATGGTCTGAGTGAGTACAGAATTGTTTTAAAACTAAGCCGGTTTCGAATTTCGGGTCTTACTGCATGTTTCTGCGGTCAAGGTCATAACATAACAAGCCGGCTACTGTGGCTCCTGGGGCACTTAAGCCAGATCATGCTTACGTTATGATTCAAGAAGCAAAATCACGCGATGAAAATTTAACGCTGTAATTAACTCCAAATTAACTCCAAAAAGGTTTTGATAAATAATTTCCAATAAGCCGCTAAATATACGCTGATATTCTACATAACAAGCTAAAGGTAAAGTATTATCAAGACAAAAAATTTAAAACATACTATGTGATTAATCTATTTATTTGTCGAGCGGTAATGCGTTTGTCTCTGTAGCGGGAGGTCCGAGGTTAAAATCTTGGGCCGTTCAAGTCAGACACAATGTTGCTCGCCACTGCTGCCACATTTCTTCAAAATGAAGCTGTGTTGCCCGGGCGCAATGACGCGGAAATGGGCCCCGCTAACTCGTTACACGCTTCGGCGTAACACATCGATTACAATGAAAGGTTTGATTTCATCTACTACATTCCGGTAGTATGTTTTTCAATCTATTATCTAGATAGAACTCACCGGCGGAGCTGAGTTTACCGAGTGGCAAAATGGCACCATATTAATAAACTGGAAACTAACAGTTTGTCTTTTTTCGTCGTGGTTCATTTGTTCTAGAGTATGCCGATTCGTCCAAGCAGCGTGAATTCTTTCTTTACGGTTCACTCGTTCTACGAATACGTCCAGTCAAATCGGTCGCATAAGCGTGACCGCAAAAACTATTCGCAACAAGAGCAAACTTTTTTTCAATGCTCTTCTCTTTTTCTCCGCTCGTGTGGTTCTAGTCTACTATAAGAAAGAGTCGATGACGGCACTGTGCATAAAGCAATATTGAGACCCCTGGGCGGCGAAGACTTTTTTTAGGTTGCTTTCGCTCTATTTTCGATCGAAAATGCGACTTCTAAGCGGTGGAAAACTTTTTTTGGTCAACAAATTTTGTTGGCAGAAAATGTGGTAAAGGTTCCGGCGCAATATAAATTTGGTCTCGCCTACTGGTATCACCTCTCCTTAGTTACTAAAAATATTACAGATGTTTGTAAAGAGGTGGTTAATGATTTTATTTGCTTTCTGCAAATTTATCTGTGTTTATTATGCGTTTGTTTTTTCTTTGATATTGTTTGGAAAGAGTCCGTAGTTTTCAGCTTTTGTCCTAAAAATTTATTTTTTTAATTCAAACCTTTGCACTGTTACAACTTATGGATTAGCTGTTGGATGGTAAAGGCTCTTTGACACTAGATGGCAGACTTTAAAGGCCGAAAAAGCGGGGAAGTCCCATGTCCAAAACATGGGGATTCTTTTGGTGGCTCAGGACATGGTCCTGAGTCATCGTGCCAAATTTCAGCTTATTATAAATTTTTTTCGGGTAAAAGCTATTTCTACCGGACTATAATATACTGCAGGAATCATCATCATTAGCTCAAATCTGAATGTTTTCAGCTATTTCGTACTTTCGTTTTTTTTGTTTTTGCGATCTTTAATATTCACGCCCAACGATTTAGGGCAATAAATTTTTAGATATTTTGTGTGAAAGATTTCCCAAATTCAAGCAAGAATATCTTAAAAAACTGGTGACTACAGCATATAGAAAGAAATCTGACTTTAAATCAAAGCAAAATTCTTTTAAAACTGATTAATTAATTACTGTACTTTCAAAAAATAAAATAATGCTGTGGTAAATTAGAATAGTTAAATGCCCCACCTTCAATAATGCCATTAACGTTAGCTAAGAGTAATATAGTGAAGTTGTAAATTTTAAAGAGAAGTAAGTTGCAAAATATAATTTTTAAAACAAATTTCAAATTTGCTGAATTCAATAATAATATGAGTTAAAATCAAATAGGATTTCCCTCAAACCGCGTGACAAAAGTAACGAAAGAGTGAAGTGTGTCAATTCAATCTAGAGTTGCAGGCTCTGCAAATCTCTCTAAATAACGAACAATAAAAAATAAAAAAAGAAAAAATTTTTGTGCGCTTAGTTTGGCTCTACCCTGTTCACATCCCCGCAAATTAACGCCTTTAATGAAACTCTTTTTCGTATTGTTCAGTTGGTAGAGCTTAGGAGTGGTGATAGAAATTTGCTTACTCGAGGTTGGATTCCCGAGCTGGCACTAAGTTGTTGTGTCCTTGGAATAAAGCCGCTGAACGCTTAATTTCCATACAGGCCAAGCAGTCTACACGTTGTGAGGCCCAGCATTACGAAAAACTTGCAAACAGAACTAAAAAAATGGTGTTTTGTGTTGATTTGATAGGACAGATGCAGAGCGCCTGGTTCAAATGAATGATTCAAAAAACTTTCAATAGTAATAGCAAATGCGGTTTATTCTGGAACAAGGAAGGAAATTCTTTTCTCATAATTGTTTTCGTAGCGTATTTGCGCAATAACAATAATTGTTTTTAACGTAGTAAATGAGTAAAATCAAGAAATGCCACAAATGTCTTAGTTGAAATTTTCCGGTTTAATTACGTGACTTGAATGGGATGTAAAATATATGCTACAAATTATCGAGAAACAACATTAACTTCGTAGAAAATCTAATAACGTGAGATGTCCAAAGTTCAAACTAATTGTTGCGCGATGCTGCAATCAAATTGCAAAATGCAATAGTGAGTTGTGTAAATGACTCATAATCATTATCCTAATGGCTGATAAAAATTTTCGCATCTCTGGTGGAGAAGCGTATTGCCTTCAAAAACTTTCCAAAGAACGTAAAGTAACCGCACAAAATTGTTGAACTTTCGGCTGGTGTACCATAACAATGGAGTGTAGCTACTTTGATGTACACTCTAAAAAAAAAATGAGTGAATTACGAGTGAAAAAATCATCCAGTATTTTAAACATTCATTTTCATTCTAAATCTTTTTAATGATTCACTAAAACGAATCTTTTGAAAGATTCACCTCATTCAGTCTTTTGAAAGAATCTAAGAAACAAATCTTTAGAAAGATTTGAAAGTATGCTAAGATGAATCTTTTTAAAGATTCAGGCGCGACTCTTGGTCGAGCGGTAATTGCGCTCAGCTGTGGTACTGTACCTCGAGCTGGCCAAATCTTACACTTACTCCAACGATATTGCAAACGGCTACAACCTCGTTTCGTCATTTCTTTACGCAACAGTTGGGTCTTCCTCACGCATTGACGCAAAAATTGGTATGCTTAAAAGAAAACCATCATTTGCAATCACAAGCACAACGGTTAAAATTTCGGCGGTATAAAGTTGTACAAAAACGAAGGCAAATGAGCGTTTCCGTGCGAAACGTGAAATAAAGCATCTTCAATATGCTAGACGAGACAACAAACAACAATCTTGCATGTTGTTTCACGAAATTTATTGATAATTTTCATTAGGCATACAAGCAGTGTCACAATCCTAATCCTAACTAATAATGGAATCCTCCTGCAGCTACTTGCAAGACACCTGCGATGAAGCTACCACAACGAACTTGTAAACGTTTAGCACTACAGCGTTATTTGACACCTTGCAATAAAATTCCACTTGGCGCTTTTTCAAAATTACCAATCAGTGATACTGCAATAATCGCAATGTGCTTTTTCCGAGGAAGCAATAACGTAACCATTCAGCTGGAAATTGAACCTTGACCTTCATCATAACAATCAGTTTTGTCTATTCAACAACAATGCCTTAAAGATTTTCCAGATAGTACATGGTTGCAGTCCAAATCGCACGTTAAAAAAATTCGTAAATTTTGACTTTTGATATCCTGGGAAACTTTAATCAACTTTGGAGGAGTGCACGCACCCCCTTGTTTTTATGACTCGAAAACCAAAGCAAATAGAAACAAGATGTTGGTGTCAAACGGTTCATAAAACCCCGTTTTTTTTTCTATAGTCTTTTATACATTAACAATGTATAACTGCAACAGAAAATGAGTCCTTTTTTAAAAATCGAAACAACCATCTTCTTCACTGTTGGCTTTCGAGCACGACAGTTGACGATTATTTTAATTTTTTAAAATCAACTCGTGTTTTGTTGCAGTTTTTTTTCATTAATGTATCAAAAGCAGATTGGAAACCGCGTCTTCCGTATCGTTTGACACCAATATCTTGCATGCCTTGCGGTTTTGAATTATGAAAACTTGGGGTATGTATGCCAACTCTCCTCCCCAGGGTTGAAACATCAATATTTACAAATTTTTGCATTGGTTTTCTATGCCAAATTTTCTTCTGTACACTACATAGACGCATGTGCATTCATTAACAGTAAGAAAGTGACTATTTTACCGAAAACTTTTGTCTAATTTTTTAATAATTCAAACCCAAATCTAACCCAAACTCAAATTCTTACTCTTAAACGAACCCCAACCCTAACCCTAACTCAAATCCTCATCTTAAACCCTTAAAAACGCAAATGAAAAAAGCGCGGATAAGTATTTCTCATGTTGGTTTTATTCTCTTTAACTTGAAAATTTCCGGTGAAATAGTCACTACCTAACAGTAAACACCCTAAAAAGCAGTCACGGCTGCGGACTTCCCAATTTCATCAAAATGCTTCATGGTTAAAAAAAAATTGTGAAGCTGCCTTAGCGATATCAATTAGAATTCCACATAACAGCGAAGAACGAATTACGAAACCAGAAAAGCACTACTTATGGGCTGATATCCAGCGACGCCAATAGTATTCGCATTGAGCATTTGGGCTTCTTGCCCCTAGTGAGCACTTCCAAAAATTGTAAAACGAGATCAACCGCGTAAAAGTACGAAATTTCGAAAATCCAATGCGCACAAAACATTATGTCCAAAGCATATATGGCATCACTGCCCACGGGAACGGCATGACAGTCCGATATCAAAAAATATTTGTCAGCATTATGTCCAAAGCATATATGGCATCACTGCCCACGGGAACGGCATGACAGTCCGATATCAAAAAATATTTGTCAGGATTTAGCTGCCTCCCAGTCGCAACAAGATGTGGCTGATTCCTGCCACATGATTTGTTGAACGCATACTCTTCAACACTTTCTCCTTCCTACAACAACAAAAAAAAAGATGTAAGAGCAACTGTGTTAACAGATTAGTAGTAAAGCGACCATAATAGAGCATGTGACAATTCAAAGATGATGAGTCAGAATCGACTTTCTGCCAAAGCAACACTGCATATGCCAGAAAAAGCAACCGGGTGTTTCAAAAACTTTGTCATTTTTCTAATCTTATGCCGTCATTCAGTCAATTTGTGCTTAAAAATTTCACTTTAGCAAGAACAATTGCTTCTACTCTACTGATAAAAGCACTAATGCGCTATGGCAATTTGATGTAAAGAATATCAGTAACTAAGAAAAAAAACTTACTCTTCTGAAAAAAAACACAGCATATGCTCTTGATGCTTCCTTTTTGCTGACGTTGATAGGAGGCAGCAAACGTTCCCAGCATTTGATGATTTTCAAATTGTCTGAAAAAATTCTCAATTTGTACATTGGTGCATATGTCACATCTATATTATAGAAGCTAAGAAATAAAAAGTTGGTTACTAGATAACAAATTTTAAGTGAAGGTGCTCTCCACTAGGAACATCGAGCTATAGTTAACCTTATAAAACAAGGTCACCGTTCCACCTTCTTAGGGTATTTGATTGTTGTGTGAAAACTGAACAGCTAACAAACGAAACACAGCCTGATTGCCATTACAAAGAATGGTTGCATCTACTTTGCCCTAAATTACAGCATCAATTATAAACAAACAGAGCAGTTTTTCAAGCAAAAACATTAAACACGTCTAGTCACTGATGTATTAATAAAGGCAGCAATAGCAGAGAAATCAAATCAAGCAAGCCTTTGAAATAATATCAATAGAATATAACACAAATCTTAAGCGGCAGAACACAATAGAAAAGCAAAATAATCCGACTCTTATCTTACCATCAACATATTTCATTTGAAAGCTAAACGATTGTCCAAGATCCCAAATCTTTGCAATAAACGGCTTTACAACTTCACCTATACCTTGGAATTGCGGATACAGCATTTTCATTTCTTGTTCCATCTAAAAACAAAAACAGAAAACTTCAATAGAAATTACCTAAAGCATGTTTGGTTTATGGCTGGGTGTAGGATACATCCATGCGTAATTGATTTGACGAGACAGTGACTACCATAGCATTACTAGTAATGTCGATTGCTGTTCTTCAGGTAAATATTGACTAAGAGTTTTCCACGCTTTCTATCGCATAAAAAACCTTAAAAACTGTCAACGTTTCGAGTAACACTACGGCTACACTTCATTTGGACGAATAACATACATGGGCATTTGGGCAAACAAACTTCAACAGAGCGAGGAGAGAAAAACGCACCTCAGTACGAAAAAAGCACTTGGTTTAACTTGCAATAAAAAGCATGGTAAACTCTTGGCCAAGATTTACCAATAGAGCAGCAATCGACATTATGATATTACTTAGTAGCAACAGAACAAAATAGCATTACTAGTTATTAATTTTTACGAATTAAACAACTTGTTTGCTGGTAAAGCGTTATGGACCTTAAAATGAAAATGTATTTAATAACATCTAAAACTTTAAAAAATACACTTAATTAAAAATCAATATCAATTAAACTGGTAAACACATAGCCGTATTTGAAATGTTGAAAACTCTTTTCCATAGATTTTCAAATAGCATTACAAAGTCTAATAAAAACGAAATAGATTAGATTGAAGGGCACGCTAAGATTAAAAACAATATAAAAAATAATATACTGCATCTTACCACAGCATCCCTTCACCAACATCTGCAAATCGTGGATATCGCTGCAATACTGCTGTTGCAGATGGGCGATCACGATCAATACACTTTCTTTGAAAGCTAAACGTTTGCTCCATAGCAGCAACAATTCGTGGCATATTATGCTGCCATGGCATTGCAGTTTGCATCCACTCAATCTATGAATATCATAATGTTATGTTTTAAGCTTACTTGGTTTATCATACCAAAAAACTGTTTGAATAAACGCCACCAATAACAAATTCACTAAACAACGCTGTTTAACATGGATCATATATGCACAGAGCTTCGCATAAATTCACATAAAAATTTTATTAAAATGGCAACATAAATGAGTCAAGAATCAACTGAGGATGTTCAACTCAATGAACATAATAGAAATGGCGAGATGAGGGAGACTGGGAAGTGTGCTTGCGCTAATCAATTCTCTAGCCATTAAAATACTTGTCAATGCAGGCGGCTTGCAGCCGTAACACCATGGCATTAACATAAAAAGCAATCACTTCTAAAAACCAAAACACACATACACACGCAATAACTTCGAAAAGATTACCTTATCTTTGATATAATTCAGCTCAGTGACAGAATCTCCATTAAAAGTTGATGACGAATCGTCGGATGTATCGCTACCCCACACTTTAGCTCTTTTCTTGTAGGATTTTTTAGACGGAGTTGAAGTCCTCCTCAATGTTTGAAGTCGAGTTTCTATGTATCCTGATCTAGTTTGTTCATCAAAATAGTGTTCCTAAGTACATATACAAAAACAGTACTTTAATACAATCAAGAGCCTGATAAAAATTACTCTACTGATTCTGGATTGCACAAGTGTATATCATCCATCATCACAGCCGTGCAAGCACAAAACACCCAAAAAAAACAATAAAAATGTCCAACTTGTAGTACCATAACAATGTCTAAATTGTAAATGAATAAGCGACTTACATGACTTTCACCATACTGGGATGGACCTTTTACAACAGGAAATGTCTTTACATTTTGCCAATTCCAATTTTATATGTGTGAAAGGATAGCTGAAAATATAAAAATGCCATGTAGTAAATTGATAAGCACAATATATAGCAGGGTCCAGGAGTCACAACTGTTATAACGCTAACAGGATGTCTGTAGAAAAAATAAAGGGCTGCACTTAATAAAGTAACCATCTACACTAACTTGGGCATAGTGAATATTTTAGCTTGCAAAAACTAAAGCACTATGTTACTATTCGATTGAATCAAAAGTTGTAATAAAAAACTAAAATTTAACTTTTGGAAATTCGTGGCTTCAGCTATCCTCAGATTAGGCATTATATTGGTGAAGCAATCACTGACAAAAATCACTAACAATGGGCGCAACCAAATCAATATATCTAAAAGCACGAAACTCCATATCGACTAAAACCAGAAATGTTAAAAGCTAGAATATATATAGATATTTCGCTGAAAGGCATCATCAGCATTCTAAGCAAAATCCTTATTCAATAAATATGCATAATTGAATAAAGACTTAGCCTAGAATACTGATGATGCCTTTCAGTAAAATATATATGTATTCTAGCTTTTAACATTTAAGGTCGATCTGGAGTTTCGTGCTTTTAAACATAATAAAAAAATTAAACATTGGAACAAATAGCAAGCTAAAGAGAATGTTACTCATTTCTATTTAGAGATCAAGTCAATTTACATAAGCATTGTAAGTCAACTGCGATGTATTTTGGATGTCACATCCGCGAAATTGATTGTTGGTCAATTGTCACTTTAAATATTAATTTTATACAACACAGCACATAACCTGCCTTAAACAGTTAGCATAGATTGAGAAAAGGAAGAGCATATAGTATCAGTAATACACATAAAAACATCTTTCATAAGGCAGCCCAACTCGTGGCCAGCAGGCCACATTTGGCTGGCGAAGCTGTTTTGTGTGGCCCGCAAGGTCTTTATGAGCGGTTGATTTCCTCATGCAAAGGCTTACTTAGCATTTTCTGGCAAATAAAAAGGTCTAAACCAAAACCTTCTTCTGTTCGGTTTTCCCAAAATCAGTTTGGATTTGTGGCGAAGACCTTCTTCTTTTTTTTTTTGTCTTAACCTACTTTTTGGGACAGACTCCCATACTACTGACCGAAATCAGCACCGATTTGTAGCAAAGACCTTTATTTTTGTTTTTTGATCTTCACTTACTTTTTGAGACAGATGCCCTTAATACTAGTTAAAGTGAGCACCGATTTTGTACAACAAACTTGCAATTATTTATAGTTAAATCTTGAAAAAATGCATGTGGCCCACAATAACTTTTCTCCCTTAAAGGTGGCCAGTACCAGCAAAAGGTTGGGCAGCCCTGGCCTATGTCAACACAATAGATGACATCAAACAAATAATGCAAATCTCTATGTATGCCAATCACCTCAACACGAAGTATGCCCCTTTCTTATTGGGACATTTTAATGCAATTTGATATTGGAACAGCTTGACATGGACAGTTGTAGTTTATTCATCCTTTGCAGAGAACAAATGACTAAAACTTTTATTACAGTGTACTACATTGAAGTTATTAAGTATGCTGGTCCTATATCTTATCCACTTTAATCCTCTAACATTATCTGTTTTCAAAGTACATGTTTGCAGCTAATTTGATTCTGAACAAACTTGAATACTCACGATTAGCAAAATATTATGATCCAAAATCATTAAAATAAGCTGCTCGGTAAATTTTAATTTGCAACCTAGCATAAGCAAAAAAGTAACTTGTTTGCCAAAGCATAACCTATTGGTAACAAAGCAAGAAAAAAATTGAAATAAATTACCCCCCATACATAAATCCTACCCAGACTTTACGTTACTTCGTTAGCACATCATGACATTGCTGACATGATTTTTAAGTTTTTAACAGCCTACAGTATTACTCTTTAACACAATAACACTGAACAATCGAAGCTGAGAAGCGTAGGCTCACTGATTCAGAAAACCCGTGTCAGCAAAAATATCAGAACATCAAGAATCAGAAAATAACACTTATAACACAGTAACAGCATAAGACAGCATTATGTGAGTTTAAACATCATGTGAGACTACCGTAGGCTGGTGAGCGCCGATATTACACATATACATCGAACATTTCTATCTCAACACACTGTAGCCGCGCGACGATAAACTTGGCCGCGATTTCATTCCAGGAATCCCGTAAAATAATTCTGTTAACGGCTGAAATATTCACTTTATCGTTATGCACACTAAAACAAATAAATGAATCTTGAATCTTAACGGCAATGTTATTAGTATGTGGTCTATATCTGAGTCTGAAATTTCGACCATTTTGCGCTGCTCATTTTAAGTTTTAAAATTGCTTGAACTGCAGAAGTACTGCGTGCAACCTAGCATAGTTAACCCTTGCTCTTTTCGGATACTGCCAGTTCTGTTCTGCTCCAAAACATAGCAGCCACACAATCGTATTGTAATCAGTAGCATCTCTACACTTTACTGCATTATTCAGTCTCCCTCTAACGTGGTCAGGCTCTTGTTATCTACGTGTAACCGTGTAACGGTAACTGCAGGTCGTACGGGTAACTTTAGGTCAAATAAGTCACGTCACTTTGGTCACGTGTCATAAGAAACACTGCGATTGGCTATTCGTGCAAACTATCCCAATGAAAAAAAGACTCACTGTAATAATAAGTCTTTCAAAATTCTCACAAAAACAGTTGTTTCTTTACAAACACTTAAATCAAAAAAAAAAGATTCAAACTTCACTTAAATCGCAATGAAACTTTTCAAAGTTTCATGCAAAATGAATCTTTTTTTTAGAGTGTAAAAAGGGCGAAATAAACAGATTTTTTCAGTTTTTTTTCGTTGTTACGTACTAAAATAGTCTTTTTACCACCTTGTCGATGTAGCTGTTAAATGATGCAATAAATCTGACAATATTGGTGGCTTCACTTTGGCTCGACGTTTAAAATTTGAACTGATCGATGTGAATTTTATGTTTAATTATTCTGCAACCTGATTAAAGGGGCAGTCTAGTCAAGTTTTTCACTTCTGACCAAAATGATGGTAAAACCTAAAGTGCATTGCCATCAAATTTGAAGTTTCTACGTCTTGCCGTTTTCAAGATATTACAGTTCAAAGTTAACAATTTCATGTTTCTTCAATGTTGCCATTTTGTTAGTATTGTGCCAGAATATTTTACTCTTGGAAAGATGAATTACATTTTTACTTGAAAAGCATCTAATTTACAGTTTGGACCCTTTCTTTTGTTTTGACAACCACTCTGCTGCAAAACATCTGTTGAACAATAAGGAACATACAACAGCTGTTTGAAATTTTGTTTTTAAATAGCAACCCTGTCAATTTTCTACGGAAAAGAAGTCTACCTAAGGGAAATCTTAGCAGTTATATCTTGAGAACAAAAGGTCTTAGAAAACTCAAATTTGGTATAGTTAGTTTTCTGATCTGTAAAAATTTTTAGAGCGTAAATCGATCAAAAAAATCTTCCACTTGAGTGCCCTTTTAAAGCATTTCGAAACATTGCCGTTCATTATTGTGAAGTTTTGTAGTCTGAGTTGAAATGACTGTTTTCATCAAAATTTCGAAACAAATTTTTACAACCAATTTCGCGAATTGCGTTTTGCATTAAAGACCTATAGCACATTATACTTCATTTGCTTAGTGTTTCAATACCATAAGTCTATCTACTTTTCCATCAATTCTGACTCAAATTTAATTCAAGCAATGCCGGCTCGTGACTTGAAAAGTTGGGGGTGCTGCAAAATAAGGATATTCTAAACAGACAAACTTAATTGTAGCTTGTATAAACAAGCTATTGCCATGAAACAGAACGATTTATAAATGTATTTTTAGCAGTTTTTTGTTAAATTTTTGGGTAGTTTTAGCCCTTTGATTTATTTATTGAAACAAATATAATTATGCGACACGAGTGAGTTTTATAGTACAAGCAAAAGACCATATCATACGTGAAGTAATATTTCAAATGCAGTCAAACCTTGGATATAGAGCATAATCCGTTCGAGAAAGGCTGTTCGAAAAGTGATTTGTTCCAAATTCGAAACAATTTTTTCGATTAGAATTAATGTAAACAATTTTAATCCATTCCAGGTCTAGAAAACAACTTTTGTAAAGTATTTTTTTTCCTGCTTTATATCATAAACTGTACTGCGTACTACATACTATAAATAAAAATGGGTAGAAATAGACTGTGCTTTATTTAATAAAGATTTTCCTATCTAAGATGATGAAAAAAAAAAGTAAACATTTCGTATGTTATATTTTTAAAACATCGAAAACATTAAAGATTAAGATACTGTACAGTACAAAAAGTTTTAAAAAAATTGCAGAAATTAATAATGAAACAGTAAAAGAAATGTACAGCAGGTCAGTTACATCATAGATCGTGTGAAAAAAACCAATGGATGTAGCATCATGGCGCCTTCGTGCTTGCTCGGCTTCTTTCGGTTTGGTTGTGACCCGAATTTATGTTCAAAGTCTGAGACATAAAAATCTCGAATTTTTGGTCGAATACCGACTTGGTCGAGAACAAAATCGTTCGATAGCCGAGGGTTGACTGTATTTGAAGCAAGAACGCGGATTGCTGATGTAACTTTGCTTTGCAGAAGCTAGAAGCGTAAAACGTTAACTGTTATCAACATGGTACGTTATTCCTTCTTGGGATCAGTGCAATGACGAAAACGGAAGCTTCTAATTTGTTTAATTATCATTTTTTGAACAACTTCTTCAAGACGATAATGATGACTAAGCCGCTTGTAGCAGGTCCAATCCAGTATAGCATACTGTACCAAAAAAATGTAAAATCACAAGGAAGAACTGGAAAATTTGGGGAAATTGGCGCTTCCAAATCTCAAATTTACGAAATAAGCACTCCGACTGAAGTGATCCAAATCTTCCGATGTTGCTGGACAGCAATAACTGAATCTACCGAAGTTGACATTATAAAAACTATTTCTTTGCCAATCAATTCTTTTTACAGAGTACATTGTTTTCTAGTCATGTATTATGATTTATGGCTGATTGTGACTAGTATAATGTTCAGTAAAATGTGACAAGTTAATTGTCCCACATAATAATCAATTCCCATCACAAAATTGTCTCGCATAATAATCGATTCCAATCATAAAACATAAAAAGCATAATAAAAATTGGTGGTATGTTGCATCTAATCAGTTTCAACGATCAATTATTTTGTTGTAGTTGTACACTTGCATGGTACTAAAATTAGGCTGATCAAGATCAGCAGGAATCCCGACCAAGTCCCACAATATCATCAAACGGAAGAGCATTGAATTCACATAAGCCGCAAAGTCCGTCCTTGATCTTAAGTGAGAGCTGCGAAAGCAGCAGCACTGATGACAGTGAACATTACCATTTATTGGAGTGGATTGCATATTTCGTTTTTGATTTTTTGCGTATGTTTTTTTTTTCAATGATCGAGCACAGAAAATTAAATATTTGCATTTTTTTTTTTTTTATATAAAAATTTGAAAAAATTAAGTTTGTTTTTTTTAGGGTGCTGCAGAACCGTAGCACATATAGGCCAGCCGCCCTTGGACCCTAACTCAAAACCATACGCTAAACCTAAACCCAAACCTAACCCCAACCTAAACCACAATTCAAACTCTACTTCTGAACCTTAAAAAAAACAAATAAAAAATGTGCGGATAAATATTTGCCATTTTTGTTTTATTCTCTTCAAGTTGATATTTTCCGGTGAAATAGTTACTCTCGAGTTTGAAACTGATTTATTTGTAAATGCTGTGAACAGTCTAGCATACTTGACAACTCAACTCAATGTTATTGCACAATACAGAATATTAATGAATAATAAAAACCTTGAGTTATAATTGCAACAAATTTCGATTTGTCTGAAATTAAATAAAAGGAATTGCGTCACATGCCAAGGTTACCAATTGCCAGCATATGTCGGCAAAGGTCTCTTCGCTTTGCATTGCTTCCGTTGTAAACGCACCTACTTTAAAAATAGCGACCAAACACGGTTGAAACTTAGCTTAGCAATTATTGCAGTAATAAATAAATTATGTTTGTTTGAAGCTAATAATAAACAGCAATAATATCGTGACGAAAGTTTCACAGTGAATTTAAAGTTGTAAATAAAAGTAGTTTATTACGTCACAGTTATGGCAAAGTTGATGTCACATTACCTTTCTAAATCAAAATTAAACAGTAGATTAATTTATAGAATTGGTAGAAGCCTAATTTTTTGGAAAAAAGGTTGAGATTGCTTTAAGCTGTTGAAATCAATCATCGTACCTTGCCTGCTTGAATACAGAATGCTGAAGAACAGTGTTCAACAAATATACTTTCGCCGATTCACTTTTTTTTGCATAGTCGCAAATTAAAGGAACACCCCATTTAGAGAGTTCTAACTAAGACGTATATCGGTTCCATTGCGATAAACTTGAAATTTACGTGAACATTGTTTATCGATCATCGAAGTTTGGTTTCTAACTTGTTGAAGAATTTTCCACGCTTCGTAAAGTTTTTTCTCAAATATTTTGTGAACTACCATCACATCTCGCAGATAACAGGGCCGTTTGGGGAAATCCGCATTCTTTACTTTTTTGGTTTTCATGCCCCAACTTTTGAATCCTTTGTGATTGATTGGCTTCACTTTAAGCTTTTCTAAGCAAATTCCCAAAAATGCGTCATCAATGGGAATAATAGGAGTTGTTTGCATAACAAGAAAGAGTCTCTTTGCTAGCAGTGACGACATAATAAAACCTCCGCCGGAGGTGTAAGGTGGGTAATGTTTTTTATTGTATAAATTGTCAGAAACAAAATATTTGCTTTTGGGATTTGCCAGTCGCAGAGAAGGAAAGAGAACGCTGCCAATGATAAGATCCTTGTTTGCTTTTGGACTTCTTGACAAAATATACTCAACAATGTTGTACATGTTAACAAAAACATCGTCATCTCCCTGAACAAAACGTCATTATTGTCATTGTTACATTTCCGCTTTTCTGACACTCTTTTACGGCTGTATATTTACAGTAATTTTGAATTTTTTTGGTCCTTTTTTAAAAAACAAAGCAAAATATGCCGTAAAAAAGTATACACGAAGGAAATGATGACCCAGTTTTACTACTGATCGTAAAAAACCGTGAGCCAACAATCGTATCCTCAGTTTGTTCAAAAAAAAATTGATACTTGTGGCGTGCCAACTTCCTGTGGACAAATTGTAATTGGTTCAAATAAACTAAAGACACGCTCATACGACCGCAATTTTACGCACAGTGTAGACCGGGAATAGAATAAGCAGCAATCAGGAATTGAGTACTAAAAATTGGGATTGAGTGGTAGCAACGGTGTAGCGAGCGCGGCTTAGAGTGCTGAAGCTCTTCTATGACCGAGTCATTTAGAAAATTAGTCCCAAATATGTTGGCTTTTCAATATGTTTTGAACTTGACCTAGAAGTAAGGGCAGAAAGCGCTAAAAAGGGACTTAACTTTGTCAAAGAATTTCCACATTTGATTTTGTCAAACTTTGGTTTTCAAATCTCAGCAATTAGTGCTTACGAAATGCAATCCAAATGGTGTTCAAAAAATGGCCTAAAATGGCTATTGTACGTCTGCTTCTGAAACTTTATAGTTGGATTAAATCCAGGGTCAGCCCACACTAAAGAGTTGGAAAATAAATGGCTTAAATAAACATTCGTATTACAATACAATTAATTTCTGCAATTTAGTTTGTCTGCTGCATATTTCAAATGCATTATTTCGCAACGCATTTTTTTGCAATTGCGGAGTTGGCAAAAGTTGCCCTTTGCTCTTTCAAAAAAACTTTTGCACGTCGTTAAATAATACACACCTTGAAAATATACTTCGTATGTGGGCAATGCATGACCAGCCAACGCATGAACATAAACTCTTTTTTTGTAACGTTACGAAAACTCTCCTGGATGTCCCCTTGCAAAACATCTTTGTATTCTTCCGACTCCAGTTTAATGAGACGATCATTGTGCTCCTTTCCATCTCGGCCAAGCAAAAACATCCTAAAAAAAGAAACGTTTTGAGTGTTGCGATTATTCGAGCGATTTATATTTATAAAGTTGCTCCGGCCAGCAGAAGCCAGCGAAGAGATTTGTTGTCTTTTAGTTATTCTGCCATGCTGTCCACCTGTCTACCGCGCTCTGTAGAAGCTTTGTTTAGATCCTCATTTATAATTGCAAACGGGCCGACTAGTTCAGGCCCGAATCCGAAAACTAATTTGAAGCCCAAATCATGCCCGAAAAAAACGAAAGTTAAGTTAGGTTTGAAAAACGTAAGCGTTATTGCCAAGTTATTGCCAAATGTTTTTGATTATATTTTTGTGCACCTAAGATAAAAAGCACGCCTCAGGCCCGAATTAAGCCCGAAAATTTCTCAACTTTAGGCCCGAACCCAACCCGAAAATCCCGGCTCGACTTACAACTCTGGGTTCCTTTTACTGGTGAACGCCAACCAAGAAAGCCGTGACAACCAATTGTTATATTTCTTGGTTTGATCTGACTGGTAATCGAGCCTACCGTCAACGTTCACTGTGTTTTAAACAACTTTGGCCAAATTAAGTGCTTACAGTACTTGATCCTAAAGTGCAACTTGAGTTGATTAAAGTTAAGCCAGGCTTTAGTTGAACTTGTCCAATTGTGTAAAAGCTAAGGCCAACTTGAGTTCGACCAGTTCAATCTAAGTTGAACTTAAGTCCAAATTGAGTTGAACCAGTTCAACTAAAGTTGAGCTTAAAACTCCAATTTCACCTCGAAGTTTGCCCAAATCTTCAAACCTGACCAGCTCAATCTCATCTGTAATAATCAAATATTTAAAAAATTGGTATAGCGAAAATTCGAAAAAAAATTTTTTTACGATTTTGCGTGGGTGTACTACACCTTAAACGTCTAACTTGAGTTGATTAAACTAAGGCCAACCTTAGTTGATAATAATTTCAACTTAAGTTTAACCAGCAATTTTGCGCAACTCAAGTTCATTTTGAGTTGAGCTGAAGTCCAACTTGAGTAGACAATTTAAAATGTAGCATGGCGTTTCGAAAGCGTCTTGATATCTTTGGAAATGCGCTTGAGATAACTAAATCTGGCTTCAAAATCTTCAAAATACCAAAATACTTTTTAATCTAAAAAGTTTATTACTAGCACTTAAAATTTTTGCTCTTGAAAGTTGGGTGTCACGATATGGGCTCCATTTCCCATGGAATTACGGTTCTTTGTTTTTAGAGTGGTACGTACAGTACTTCCTCGATTATCCGGTCTAGTCGGGACAGCATTTCTTCAAAACCTGAACGGATAAGTAAAAAACCGCATAATTGAATTTCTTTATTTAAACCAAAACAACGCAGCAAGAAGCAGATTCGAATGCACCAAAACTTAAACGAGGTTCAACATCAAATAATGTACCGCATTGAGGGATCTCAGTACTTTTTTATTGAAAGCAATGTAAATTTGCATGATCGTTAAAATTACAGTAGGGCTATCTATTGCCCCACATTAACTGGAAAAGTGTTAGTTATATCATAAATTATTATCTGACCCAATGGATGGATAATCGAATGCCGGATAAACGAGGTACGGATAATCGAGGAAGTACTGTAGTATGCAAAATCAATGGGAAGTCTAATGTTTGTCCATCGTATTAGATTTGAAGGTCAATAAGTTATCAAATATATTCTTTTTATTACTCATCGAAAAAGAGAATCTAAACATGATTGATTGATTGAGGCATCTTTATTCTCCTGTCACGAGAAGCGACGGTGGCGCTATTCCTCGAACGATTCCACACCCGCGTAAGAGTTGACCATTTTCCAAGCTTTCCGGTTGAAGTTTAACTTCTTTCATCATAAATTTGCTGCTTGTTCGAAGCCTCCAAGTATAGATAATCATCGTAAAGCGCTTTATCTAAGAACGCAGCAATGTGACTAAGGTGCGGATTAAATCCGTGAACATGCGATCAAAGTCATCGTCAAAACGACGCCTTTACTCTCTCGGCCCCGCTGCGACGGTTATCTTATAGCCTGGTTATTTTAATTATGTACTTAACTTCCAACAACAATTGATTTTAAACAAAGTAGCTTAATATACAGTACGTCAAAAGCTAAATGAACTACTTCATGACGTTAAAACGCTTCGAAATAATGTAATACATATACGTACCTTTTGATGATAATATTTCTGAACAAAGTCTCATTTCCCCAGGTCCGACGAATTGCGTTGCGACGTGCGAAGTTCTTTGGGAGGGATTTGATTATGACCAAAAGAAACACCGGCAAATCACTGCCATTATCGTCTTTGCATTTGTTTACCTCATTGATTATAACTGGGTAATATTTTCGCTACATAACATGGCAAACAAGAGGAGTTTTGCATTACAGTTTGCACTAAGTAATCAAGTAAAAAAGTTAAGTCTGCAAGGGTATATTTGAATTCTAAAAGCAAAATTAAAGACAGGATGGTAACAGCCTACAGCCACAGCAAATGATTTGTTGGTGTTTTTTAGGGGTCTAATAACTAATTATTATTTTATGCTATATTTTGGTGCAAATTTGAAGTGGAATTTTTCATTAATAGATTTAGCTTTTTTGCATGTACACTACGGGATAGAACAGATGATTTAATTATTGATCAAAAGATTACGCTTTTAGGGATAAAAAATAAACAGCTCAAATCAAATCTTTCATTATACTCGCCGTACAATACGCCGAAGCGTGTAACGAGTTTGCGGGGCCCATTTCGCGTCATTGCCCACGGGTAACACAGCTTTTTTCGAAGAAATATTGTAGAGGTCGCGAGCCGTTGGCAACACTGTGTCCGATTTGACCGACGCGGTAGTTGAACCTCAGATCTCCCGCTCCAGCGACGAATGGGTTTCCGCTTGACCAACTTCTCCTTAACCAAAATTCAGGATACTACTGCTTCTACACAACCATGAAATAAAAACAGACTTCGTGCACCTTTTTCGTTCTTCGAAGTTGCTGCATTTGGCTATGGACGCGATATATAGCTTTGTAGTCTAGCTAATAATTAAAAACCTTGCTAATATTTCTTTCTGAATATTTAGCAAAAATTTTAGTTATAATTGAATATTGCACATACCTGAGAATATTCATACTGTTGATCTTTTTTAATTTTTGTCTGCGCTGTAGGTTTTTCTTGCTCTTTTTCAAGCAGTGATTGAGCCGCTGTTAATTGTTTTAGCTTCATTTGTAGTTTTTTGTTCTCTTGTTTTGTGTAGTGTAATGCTTGTATTAAGCACACAATTATGATTGCATTAAGGAAAAACAAGACAACCACAGCGCTCTTTGCTATCGACAATTGAAATGGGAAAATTCCACTAGCTGAGAATTTTCTATTCAATTTGTTACTGGAATACGTTGAGTTTGAACGATTTAAATGTTTGGAATACATTTTAGCAGTTTTTGAAACCGATGTAAGACTACTGTAGAGTCCAGTAAATACCTTCACGTTTATATATTTTCGATACTCTTGTCCTACAAAATGCCCTAAAAGTAAGTCAGTTTTAGGAGCTCCGCCCTGAACGCCATTGTGGGACTTTACAGCTTTCCTTAGAGTTGAAAATGATCTATATACAGGGGTGGCCAAAAGTCACCGGACAGTAAATCAAAAAAAAATTTATTGTCAGATGACTTTTGGCCACCTATGTATAACGTGTTAAGAAAAATCAACTCTTTTCTGCTTATTAATTTTTTTTGTGTTGTAACAGAAAGTTGCGCACTGATAGTCTACGGGCTGCATCTAGACGAGAGAGGGGGCGGGAAAAATAGCAAATAGGTGGAATCGAGGAGGCATCATAGGGTGAGGCGGGTCGTGTACGGTCATGATATTATTCCAAAGTTTCGTCATACAAGCAGAAAAACTTTTTGGTCTTCACTTGTTTTACGGCCTAAAATTTTGCACAGAACTTGTTGAAAACCTTTTACTTTGGTTTTCAGTAAGTTGTTCTCGGTTCCAAGCTTGCACCCCAAATGGCTATACTATAAGCGGTAGCCCCGGGGCAAACGTTTCCAATGTCCACCTTAATAGAGCTCCGGGTAGCCTTTGGGTCAAGAAGCACAAAATCGATTGAAATACCCATATTTAACAGCCATTTAGGTTATTCGAGGTTTCATGTTTGTGGTACTTGGACTTCAAACTTTAAATTTGTATAAAGCTTTTGTTTTATCAATTACTTTACGTTATCATTCTCGTTTTTCAGGTTATTATTTTTTAAAAGCAATTTTTTGTTAATTTTTTTTATCAGTTTTTGACTGAACGGGTTCGCTTTTTATTTTGTAACAATGCACGTTATGTATCAGTAATGAAAACAATTTCGTAGCTTTGAAACTTTGTTGTGTCGCCGACGATTGAGACCAAAGTCTGACACAGGTTTACGTGGTCCAAAAAATAATTAAATGAATTGCGAGTCACATGTGTGTTGAGTTTTTAATGGAAAACTTTGGTATATGATATGTCAAATAAGTGCTTCAATTCCAAATTTGTAGATTTTCGATCGAGAAATATTTTTTCCAGTTTCATATTATGAATTTGTAGTATGTTTTTAATTTATTATGTTGATAAATCAAATCAAACCAGATCTTTCATACTCGCTGTCTTTCACCGAAGCGTGTAATGAGTTTGCGGTCCCCATCTCCGCATCATTACGCCTGCGGGCGACACAACTTTCTTTCAAAGAAATGTGGCAGCTGTAACGAGCCGTAGGCAACACTGTGCCCAATTTGACCGGCGAGAGGTTTGAAATACAGACCTCCGGCTCCAGAGACAAACATGTTATCGCTCGACCAAATGGCCGTGTTTTTTTTTTAATCGTAAGAGGACGACAGTACATTCAAAACAAACGCAAGATTATATTTTTCACAAAATGACACGCATTAACAAAATTAGAAACGGCAAGAAATTAACCCCTGCGAGTTTGGGTTTGATTCGCTACCGCGCCCTGCTATTCGCAAGACGTGCGTGCAAAAAATAACTACAATACTTTGTTTACAAGGGTAGGAAATGCATTTTTTATTTTTTAAACGGTGCAACAGGCGCGTCGCCAACGGGGGAGCAGGGGGGCAATGCTCCCCCGATTTTCGTTTTTTCCCCCCCAATTTTTTTCTTGCCCCCTCCACGGTATTTTTTTGGGAGGAAGAAGTTGGTGTTTTTGGGCGGAAAAAACGTTAAAATTTGCGATTTCGGTCAGAAAAACCTTTTTTTTTTAATTTTTTTTTTTTTTTTGGAAATCACCTGCTTTTGGTCGGAAAATTTGTGACTTCGGCCAGAAAAAGCCTTCGGATTTCGACGAAGACCTTTTTTTTATTTTTTTTATTTTTATTTTTTGGAGATCACATGCTTTTGGTCGGAAAATTTGTGATTTCGGCCAGAAAAAGCTTCGCATTTCGGCAAAAACCTTTGCCCCCCTCATTTTAATTTTGCCTCCCCGATCTCGCGAAGCTGGCGACGCCCCTGCGGGGCAAACATAATTTCAAAAGAACACAAGAGAATTTTTTGACACAGGTGTTTTTACGCGCTTGTGGAATTTGCAATCGCAGGAAAACGAACCCTTATCCTTGCGAATTTAAGTTTGATTCCCTATTGCTACGCGATATGCAAGTGCGTGACTTCAATTCTACAGTATATTGTTTGTTTGCTGATTAACGTTTGCATGCACTGTAGTGGCCTTTCTCTAAAAAAACCGTTTTTCGTTAGGTGGCGACAGTCGTCAAAACGAAGCAAATAGGATGGCGCAGTGTCAAAACTTGAGGTGGTGACTCATAGAGTTAACAGTTCAATTCCCGTGTTGTTACTAATTGTGCAACCGCATGAGGTTACACTGCGTTTGATTTTGTGCTGTATAAAGCACGAAATACCACAAAAACCGACAGTGATCGAGCTGGCATTGCGTATAAATGTGAAAATTAAATAGTGATAAGCGATAGCTCACTTGGCAGAGCGTCGGGCTGGTGATCGAAAGGTTACTGACCCCTGGTTCGATTCCTGAGCTGGTAATGCGCTGTCATGTCCTTTGGGAAGATACGTCACGCATATTTCCATTGGGCCAAACAGTCTACCAGTTGTGGTGGCCCAGCCTGACAAAAGTTTGCTACGAGAACCCTAAAAGGCTGTTCACCGATGGTGTGGTTAGGCAGAATGCTTAGCTCAAACATACAAATGATTGAATTTGAGCAAACGTAACAAAAAATAGAATGCTCGGATCCTGGAAAAGTGAATTGGGTAAAGCATACCGAATAACTGACGATATTATGCTAGTAGAAAAGCCTAAGTGATCGAAGCAAATATTTGCTTTGCCCTACTCCAAAAAGTTGTTCTAGTTTTACGGATCGTATAAGGTTCGAAAGCTAGAGGCCTATTTGTTTTCTGTCGCGTTTCCTTTGTATTGCTACCCTATGCTACTTATGACTCAAAACTATCGCAATTTTACATCATAAATGGACACCAAATTGCTAGAGTACAAATATTCCGGGGCTTAACGATTATTTAATTGCCTGACTACGCCAAACAGCAGTCGTTTTTGAGATAGTGAAATGACTTTATCATTGTGTAAACCATCCTGACTTGAAATTTGTTGATGGGTACCGAGGTTTTGATTTGCTTAACTATCTTCAAACATATGTTGTATTACACATTGGTTTTCAACCTCGTACGTTTTCTCACCTCCAATACTCGTTACTTGCATCAGTAGAGGGCGGATCGTAGGGTTTTACGTCGTGTTTAAAGTGGAATATCTCTGAAACGGCTGGGTCAATTAGAATGGAGTCAAAGCGAATCTAATCTAATACGATTGCCCTAACTTTAGATACTCCCATTGATTTTGCCTGAACTCCTCGTTGAAATAAACCCCCAGTGCCCTATACCATAGATGCAGACTTGGCGTTATAACGACTACAGCAGCTGTTTGAATGTTTTTTAATGTTTATTGAATGAACACCATGTCGCATTTGTTTATACTGTAGAATGGCTCATGAATGTTTAATACTGCTGTACCGTATGGGTAGCACATTAGCGTAACCGTAGATTATTTATAGATTGCGTTAAAATTTTTAACTAATTTTGAAACGAAAAAGCTATATTTAAAAAATGAGAAATTGTCTTGTTAAAAGTGATGAAGGACTGGACTTGAATTTAAATCGATCTCAATTTCTTTAAACTAAATAAAAAGAAAATTGAAGAAAAACGTCGCCCCCGATTGAACTCATTTTACATAAGATTTTTTTATTCTACACGTTCAAATTATGAATTATTTAGCCAAACTGATTGTTTTAACGATTTTTACGAAGTAATCTATTATACGTCTTAAAATATCATTCTATTTGAATAAGAACTAATGATACATACCATTTGGGCGAAATACATTTTATATGAAACAAAATTACTGTTATATACGATTCATTTCGTGTTCTTAAAAATCGATGGGGCGAAAACAATTCTGATATGCCAAGTTGTATTAAACAAGAGGTCGTAAATAAAAGGGTACACTTCGTTAAAAAGAGACTCGGTTTCTGTTTTTTTTTAAACTTTCAAGAACTAGGGTTCGCGCTTTTATATTTAAGTTACAGGCTACCAAGCTGGCAACGGAACCAAGAACAGCGTCCTTAAAGTGAACATGAACACGTACAATAAAAGTGAACATGTACAGCAATGAGTAATTGTGTACCCTATACCATGAACGTTGAATTTTGAATTAAATCAATCAATCAATCAATCAATCAATAATTTATTTACACTGTGAAAGAAGTATAAGATGAAAATTAGTTAGAGACATTCTAAATATTAATAATTCTTGACAGGAGGGAGGCAACGAATTGACCTTTCGGTCTCCGAGTCTGCAGCCCCCAAGTTTAATCGAGGAAAAGTAATTCATTTAAGATTGCTTCTTATTTGAAACAAAAACAAGGTCAAAACAAATTTTCAGCTAGTAAGGCTATAGACAGGCACGCAAACAGGATTTTGCTGAAGGGTGGGGGAAGGTCATGAACAAAACTTAAATATTTTTGTTCCGAAAATGTCAATTAGGCTGCGAGCTGAGCAAACTAAAGTTAGCACAAGTTGAGGTGACATTTTTTTCATGAAGCGATTATGTCGTTACACAATAAGCAGCGATAGAGAGAATTGAACTTACAACTTTGTGAATCATTTTTCATTGCTTACCACTTTGTTCTCCGCATATGCGCTGCAGATTTGACAAACATCGCCAGACAAGGACAAATTATTGTACTCGATTTCGAAGTAATGCGCCTTTTTTTTCAACGTCGTTAAAAAAAAGAAAAAAATGTCGAAAAGCTGGAAGGTTAATTTAGTTTCTCCATTCAGACCTTAGTTAAATTGTGGTTTCACGGTGTGCAGTACTTACAAAACGGTACAAAGTCGAAAACGATAGCACATCGCTACAGAACGGAGAAAAAATGTACGCCGTACAAACAAAGAGATAGCTATCTGGTAATTAAACTAATGGCATAACCAAAGAAAACTGATTAGATTATCCACAACAGCATAAGTCTATCGTTGCAAACTTGCAATAGTTGAACAACCAGCGAAGACCATTAGTTACATGAGGAGGTTCGTTTCTGAGTTTTGTATTATAGTTGTGTCACTGTCAGTCTGCACAGCTGTAATTGCAGAAATTAATAAAAAGATATAAAACAGCATAAGAGCAAACTTGCCTGTGCTGTGTCAGTAAAATCAATGCTAAATGTAAAAGTTATTCGCTTGGACTGAGGCTGTCAATACGAATTAATAAATTTCAAATATTTGGTCGGGTTCTGTCATCGAATTGACAAGACATGTAACACTAATTCATGATTTTCTTTTCAATGTAATTCATCAAATTGTACCAGCAGCTGCTCCGTAACTTAAAGTCAAAGTGCGTTTAGTTACTGCGGTTGTTCAAGGACCACAGAGTTTATGAGTTGCGGTTCGATTCCCGAAGAGGAATACGTTGTTGTTCTCTTAGGGAAAAACACAAAACGATTATTTTCTCCCGAAACCAAAAAGTCTACTGTATCTATCCTGACGATGGACTAGCAAGGGGAACCCAAAGGAAGTGCTTTGCAGTTGATTTGGTTGAAGGCTTACTTGAAACAGGCTCAGTGTGCCTAGCTTTTACGCAATTAAAGAGTAAATGAATGAAGCAGAAATATCGCGGATAGAAAGCTATTTGGTTCTGAGTTTGTGGAACGTTTTCATTTCTTAGCCTCTAGCTACATGTAATAACATGCTCTTGTATAATGCACACGTTGAAACTTCAAAGCTTTTTTCGGCAACTTTTCAAAGCCGCAACTCCACAAGACTCGCAGTATTTGTTGCTCAGGCACCGTCAGGCTTATGCTCAGCGCATCTGTTCTAATTTCATCGTTTTAACCTAAAGTTATCCAACTCACCGGCCAGTTGGTCGAGCGGTAACCTGTTAGTCTTTGGAGCAGGAGGTCTTTAGTTCAAATCTCGGGGCGGTCAAAAGAGGATATGGTGTTGCCAACGGCTCGCCACCGTTGCAATTTCTTTGAAACGAGCTGTGTTGCCTGGCTACAATGACGCAGAGATGGGCATCGCAAACTCGTTACACTCTTTGGCGTATCACAGCGAGTATAATAAATCCTTTGATTTGAACTTCGCAGCAACACTTGACTGCGAGTTTTCAGCCAATTACCATTCACATCGAGCATTAGTTGTTTGATGTTTTGCAATAAATTAAACGTATCAGTTAGGGTACACTTTACCGTATACGGTTTATTGGTTTGATATTTTGTGCGTACTCTTTAGCATAGGCGTAGCCAGGGGGGGGGGCCCAGAAGGCCCGGGATCCCCCCAATCAAAATACCACTAACGTCAAAAAGTTATGACAACATAGCCTAGCGATGTTTAGTTGCAGTTTTTTTTCAGTAATTACGCACATAACAGTAATTAACAATAGTATTATTGACAACAAGTGAGTCCCGGGCCACCAACTAACAACCAGGGGGCCCTTGCTAACAACTAGGGAGCCCTGGAATCCTTAACCGACAACCAGGGGGTCCGGGACCCCTAACTGAAAACCAGGGGGCCCATAACTGACGACCAGGGGGCCCCAGGGCCCCTAACTAACAACCAAGGGACCCTTAATCAACACCCAGGGGGCCCCTTAACTGACAACCAGGGGGCCCCAGGCCCCTAACCTACAACCAGGGGGCCCAAGGGCCCCTAACCAACAATCAGGGGGCCCCGGAGTGCCTAACTGACGACCAGGGGGCCCCGGTTCCCCTAATTAACAACTAGGGGGCCCCTAACCAACAACCGGGGGGTTTCGGAGTCCCTAACTGACAACCAGGGGGCCTAGGGCCCCTAACTCACAACCAGGGAGCCCCAGGGCCCCTAACTAACAACCAGGGGGCCCCCAACCAACAACCAGGGGCCCCCTACCCGACAATGAGGGGCCCCAGGGCCCTCCTAACTGATAACCAGGGGGCCCCAGGTCCCCTAACCAACAACCAGGGGGTCCTGGAGTCCCTAACTGACGACCAGGGGGCCCCGGGGCCCCTAACTCACAACCAGGGAGCCCCAGGGCCCCTAATTAACAACAAGGGGGCCTGGGCTCCTAACCGACAAGCAAGGGGCTACGGGGCCTCTGACTGGCAACCAGGGAGCCCAAGGGCCCCTGACTGACGACCAAGGTTCCCGGGCCAGGGGCCCCTTAATGCAAATTTTTAACAATTTATATGCAAAACCTGTGAGAAATCTAAGAGTTTTGACCTAAAAGTTGCCACCCCAGGTCCTCGTTTTACGTTATTATGAACTTAATTATTTACTGCTAAAGTATTGCAGGAGGCAATGTTCGTTACTTTCCCCTATAGACCTAATCACTTACAATTAAAATTTTACACCATAATGTAAGATTCTAAGCGTGTTTTGGGATTTAATTGCAAAAAGAGGCGATTGGCTTTGAAATGTTAAAAATCTAGTTCTTTGAAATGGCTCTGAACTCGTGCAAAATGTGATCTAATGGGATTTAAATAGCTTTTTTTTCCAAAAACTTACAAAAATCGGCCAGCGGCTGGGGGCTTTGCCCCCAGACCCCATAGCCACCGGCGGCTGGGGGCTCTGCCCCCAGACCCCCGTCTGTGATACGTTTGAGTACACTAGCTTACTCAACACGTCTTCCAAGTTAGACTTTTACACTTTTTAACAATTAGTTTTCGCCCTCTCCCTTTACCACAATCCTGGCTAAGTGCCATCAGGCTACGGCTTCAGATCTTCTATTCTACGATATCTTTGCCCCACAAAAAGTTACTTTTTCGAAAATTTCTGATGACGTCATTGCATGTGATTTGTGGTTTGGGCCCCCCCCAATCAAAAATCCTGGCTACGCCTATGCTCTTTAGAATTTTAGTTAAGAGGCGTGATTAGATGTATGCCATTGATTCTATAGTTCTTCACGGTAGGTAAAGTGTAATAAGCATTGGAACTAAGCAGACCATGCTAAAGCGATTTTGGCAGGCAATTGTTATCAGTTAAATATCAGCTTCTGCTTTTCGTTTGCTCATTGTTTGCCAACTTTTCTTGGCAAATATTGTCAAAAACAATCGTGTTTGGTTCTTCTCAAATTTCTCATTCTGTACCCGGTCCACACACGAAAGAATTTGTCCCTAACTCTTAGTTTAGTTGCTTTCTGACTCCTTTTGCTTTTAAACAAAATTTCAATGAGGCATTTTCATGCTGTTTTTTTTTTGCAATTTTAGCGTAGTTTTGTCATTTTATGTGTACTGTATTTGACGCTACTTGCAAAACTGTCCTAAAAATTTAAGTAGGATAGAGTGCGAGCTTGATGAAAGCAAAGAAACATTTTCTAACAGATTTGCAGGTTAGAAATGGAAAATACAGCGATTGTGATTTTAATAGTCAGTACCTCTGCGTACTTACTAGAATGTACCAACATTGAAGGAAAAACTCTGGAGCCTATTTACTGGAACTCTTCGAATCCATTGTGAGTAGATTTCTATTTCAACGTTTTCGGATAAGTATTTTGTTTACTAAACAAAATTGCAGAAATCGAGATTTTTATTTTGGTGTTAATTGCTTTTGAATGCTGTGAACATCTTATGAATTATATTGCAATGCTTTGAAAACAAAAGTTGAGGGATATTACGTAAATGCTGCAGAGGTATTTTTGTACCAAAGCGATTTTTAAGTCGAGAACTGAGGTGTTGTGAGACTGGGAGCTGTAACATAGCGTCTAATTAAATAACTAAACAAATTTGAATGAATATACTTTTAAGTAGCAATACAATATTACTAATTTTTTGAAAAATTTTGACTGCAAATTTATGGATTTTTAAAATGTTCGGAGTTGTTACGAGTTACGACTTACAAAACGTTCTGAGTTTTGAAATAACACTAATAAGTCTATTCTACACATCACTGATTGGCTTCTTGCTCCCAGCTGTTGTAAAGGCTGGGTGACATCACCAATTACAATTTGTGAATCCAGTGTTTGTTTTAAGCCCTTTGAGGCCAGGCTATAGCAACAACTTGTGAGTTTTAAGTGACTGAGATTGTCGCCCAAGTATACGTTTGATTACTGATGGCGTTATATTGTGTTGGCAATGTTTATAATGTAATGTTGAAGAACTAGAGATTTACCCTTGTTTCCCTTGTTGGTTTAATTGTTGAAGGCGTTGTAACGGCATTCCAAGCTTTTTGTTTATTTTGTTCTGCCGACCTTTTGTTTCTCTGATGTCATTTTTATAGTCAGATCTAGAATGTTTGATGTCATAAAACAAGTTCACACAATGTTTTAGCATGAAACTGTTACGTAGGCGTCAAAATTTGCGACCAAGGTAATTCGCTACCTTGAGCTAGTTTCTTTGTCGTGGCCGTCGCTCTTGACAAGTTCTTTAACCATGATATAATTTGAAATTTATATCTAATTAGCCTTTGTTTTGATGCACTAGCACGTTGTAAAATAAACATTCTAAAACTCTGGCCCTTTTCGCTAGGGAAAATTACCTTTGGCTTCAAGAGGTCAAAATCATTTACACGCGAACTCTATAAATTTCAGAAGACAAAACTTGGTTACCTCTAAAATCGAATAATTTGTCTGTTGGTTGCAGCAAAACTCGGCACTTCTTCATCACATTGAGTTACTGAATAATTTATTTACCTACATCACAACTCGTGTAACTAAATAGGCAAAATGAACGGTCAACTGTTGAAATTCAATTAAGGCGTTTTCGAACGGCTTATATTTGGACTAACATAATTTAGCAGTTGTCAAATGGTACAAAATTTAAAAAATGTAAATTCATCTGCAGAAAAGTGTACGAATTTTGACGAGAGCTATTTTTAGCTGCTATGTTGGTTACTGTTTTAGCTGCTTATCTGCATCGTGGTCGTCGTTATGCCGTTATGGTGACCCGATCCATCGGCCAAGAAGAAGTTTGAATTGCAAAAGTTGTTGAAAACTTTAAATGTAATCGAATATATAGTAACGGTAGATCTACGATCAACAAAATAATAAATTTTAAACGGGAATGACAATCCAAAGCCAAAGAATATTTTCAAATAATTTGCAAAAACGCAACAGCATGTTAACAGTATTACTGCCATATAATTGCAACTTGATTGATTGTTACGACTCCTTCGATGGCTGTTATGCTTGCATTACATCACAAATAAACCAACTGTTAATTTGCAAACGATTTTCTTCACGTCACAAAAGAAATGGATGACTATTGAGATCAACATTAATTTGTCTTAATTATATCGAACCAAAATTCAATCGCTGACGTCTCTACTGCTCTCTATAATGCTTTTAGCAGCCTAATTAAATTTTGAATTGAAAACCCTGCTGTTGTTGTTGACACCACCAGCTACATATGCACCTAACAACCTTTAATAGGAACGAAACTGACAACGATTTCGGGATCAAAAGTTCATTATCCATGCTGTCATACTAAACTATCATTTTCATGCTGTACTCCATTCTGTAAAAACCAAGGCTCCATTGATTTTACGTCCCCAATACCATTACTGCAGTTGAATTTGAAAAAACAAATGGCTGTAAAAGATATGCATTGATACTATTTGTATTATTGTAAATAGAGCACCCACTATATTTTGAAGTAATTTTTTTAACAAAATTGGACCTCCTGCTTTATGAAGGTTTCTTTCAAACTAATCTAAAGGACTGCAGTTGTTTTTGTAAAGTACTGGTATAATTTCGATGTTTTGGAACATAATAGCCAGTAGCTACACCACAAAGCTTACTGTAGAATTAGATGCAGTGGGATGCAGGCATTCGAGTAAGATATACCCCTGATGATCCCATTTATGGGCGAACAGACTTTTGGGTTTTATAGTATTTATTTTTAATGTTTTAACACTATGGTTATTTACATCGATATTCGCTCTAACTATATTTGTCATCAAGCGCTTTTTGAAACTCTTATATCAACCACCAAGTCCACAGACTACATCGGGATTATATCCAATTGAAGTAAAATTTTTGCTAAATATTCTGATTCTAATGCATTCAACCATAAGCAACTTAAACATAAAAAATCTTTCGAAAAAACAAGCAAGTTGAGAAAGAGTTCAAAACTATTTCCATTGACGTATACCACACCACACGCAGCATTGACTTATAATTTAAGTATCTTGACAAACTCTTTGATTACTTTTGTTTGAATTTCCGATTTTTATGTCTTCTTTGTTGCAAATATTGTTGTAATACACAAATTTAAACTCTTTGCACTTCGCGTAGTCAATGTTTGTCATGTCAAATAAAGAACCTAAAACTGATTTACACCACCAGGGATATTTGTTTGCGTGATTCATAAAATTGTTTGACGCAATCCTTCCGCAAATGTTGTAAATTTGGTTTCATTTTTTGATGAAGTTTTTACTAGCCAAGGTTGTTAAAGTGGGGTTTGTTGTTTTGCTTGTCCGATTTTTTCCTATATGTTGTAAAGGACGCTGATTGAGTGAGGCGTTGCTCATTTCAATTTTTGACATAGCATTTCTACGTCTCGCCTTGATCAAACTCACGCAATCCAGCTTTAGTTTAAATGTACAGTCAAACCTCGGTTTTCGAACGCTTCGGTTCTCGAACAAATCGGTTTTCGAACTATAAATTCGAGATTTTTACGTTTCAGACTTCGAACAAAAATTCGGATCTCGACCAAACCGAAAGAAGCCGAGCGAACACAAATGCGCCATGATGCTGCATATGTCGGCTTTTTTCACACGATTTTTGGTGTAACTGAGCTGTTGTATTTTTTTTTACTGCTTGATTAATAATTTGTGCAAATTTTTTCAAAATTTTTTGTATTGTACTGCATCTTAACCTTTAATGTTTTTGATGTTTTAAACATAAAACATAAGAAATGTTTACTTTTTTTCATCATCTTTGATAGGAAATCTTTATTAAAATAAAATACAATCTACTTCAACCCATTTTTATTTGTGGTACTACAGTACACAGTACAGTTTATGGTGTAAAATAGTAAACAAATACTTTACAAAAGTTGTTTTGTAGAGTTGGAACGGATTAAAATTATTTGCATTAATTTTAATGGGAAAAGTTGTTTCGGATTTCGAACAATTCACTTTTCGAACAGCTTTCTGGAACGGATTATGTTCGAAAACCGAGGTTTGACTGTACATCAATTCGTCTTCGTTCGTCGTAACTTCATTTAGGTACCTCTTTGAATCCACTTGTTTCAAAAATAAAAGGAGTCTTATTGGTTTTGGCGGCGTTTAGAGCTTCTTAGTTGTTTTTTTAAATTTATTTAAGTTCCAAAAAGTGTGAATTTAAGTGGTTTGTGCCACTGTTTATTCTTTGAAAAGATATCTTGTACTGCAATTAAATTCTGTTTTGTGTTTCAGCAGCTTGTATGTTTAATCTCATTTATCAAACTATTTCCCTTCGCGACATTGTAATGAACCGGTCCCAAACATATGGTACTCTTGTGATTAAAACATTGATTTTCGCATTAAGTAGATTGCTACAGTTGCATTTTCGTGAAAAACTCGACAGTAAAAGCTTTGGACTATAATAACCTTCAAGTTTTACAGCTTAAAAAGAATTTCTCTCAATTATTGCACGTTGAACTTTGTGCGGTAATATTGACAAGATTTCAAACGCTGCAATTCCTCTAATCAATTTTATGATCCTTCTTGCACTAAAATGCATGTTTTTGAGTTTCAGTAATCTTCTTTAGTAAAAAAACAGCTCGCTTTTGCGGCCTGCTGTCTGTTACTCCCCTTTAGTTTTCCTTGCAACGTAGTAATTTAGTGTTTTCCTTTTCAAAAGGGTCAAAACTCAAATCATCAAAAAATTTTAGCTAAAAACGTAGAAACGGTTTGAAGATTCGACTTACACGATAATCAAGTATACCAAGGATTTGTAGATTTGCATTGTCAGATTTAGTGAGTTTGTATGAACTAACTGTGGTTGCTTAGATTAAGAATCCAAATTTGACAACGGATTAATCATGAGCAATATAATTCTTAAATTATGAGATCACTTCTACATGATGACGTCATCAACAGCCTGAGAAACGTTAGCCAAGTCGGATCTAAATCTTTTTGTTTTAAACAAGGTGATTTACACCTGAATTTAATTACCTTTGAGATGAATCAGAGCTTTTGCTGGTTAACTTAAAGTGGTAAACCGCAAGGTTCCTTCTTGGGGCCTTTAACAACCTTATTAGTTTTTTATTTCGCAGGTTGAGCTTCGACAGTTTTGGCAAATATGCACATCGGGAAAGGATAGGTTTTGCTCTTAAGCCCCAAAATAATTAGCCTGATTAACCACATGTCAACCATGATCGTGACTTTCGGTAATTTAAAAAGAGATTGCCTGTCTTTAATTCGCACCATTTGTCTTTATGTAAACACGTTATTTTGTAAATTTCAATGCATCTATTTTCACACTATTTATGCAAAAAGATAGTATTTATAACCTTGTCTTTTACGTTATTATTTTATTGCAGTCAGGTTTTGTAAAACTGTCTAACAACTTAGTCATCAAACATCAATACAGTCCAACCTACCTTTGTCATAAAATGTGATTGCATTTGAGTTTCTCACACCTGCATTACAAGGGTCATAAAACTCTGCGACACTTTAATCAATATTTGCATTGGCGTCTCTTACAACAAGAAACTGCAGTTTGATTAAGAATACAGCCAAGTTTGACATCTTATCAGATCATCCACAAAGGCACTATTGATCATATATTCTTCGGGATAACCTTGCACTCAAATTATCAAACGTGAGTAGAGTCTCATTAAATCTTTATTTGAGGTCTATTCATTGGATTAGATAAGAACGAAACTAAATCTTGCAAGTTACTTAAGTCCCATTTCTCCCAATTCACACAGAATTGTGTACACTTCCAGTTTAATTGAAAAACAAAGATTTTTTTGGTCAAAATATGCCAGATTAGTTTATAAAAGGCAGAGATATAGTATATAAATGAGATATTTTGCGTAAATATGCTAGATTTAAATAATTGAGAATAGGCTTGCAATTTTGATTGTTTATATCAGTATCAAAATAATATTTCGTCTTGAAACAAAATCATAACATTTTCCTGATTCAACATACTATACGTCATGATTGAGTGAAAGTACGTAAACAGAAGCATCATGCTTGACTGAAAATTTAATTAAGCGGTTGATAGAATGATACAGGATACGAGTCAAGTAGAGGAAATTCCGAACTTTTTTGATGTTGAAAACTGGGTATATCCTGCTTGCTTTTGTGAATATCTTTCCAAATTAAGGCGTGAATGTCCATATGAGACAATATTTCAATAGAAATATTAAGAAATGGTAGCCAAAAAACCCATGTTTTCAAACCACAAGGTTTACTATTGCCTGTTGAATTGTCGGATCATGGAAAGTTGTGAAGCAGCTTGTCGTGGCTAAGAAAATAAAAGAGTTTTTTTGTTTTTTGTCCACTGACAAAACTTCTGCCCAACCACCCACTATTTTCTCTACCATTTGGCATAGGATTGTGTTGCCGACCTTAAACTACTGTGAAAAAACGATAATGTGGATATAAGATATACCTACTTTTTTTTTGATTGGCAAAGAAGATAATGGATTGCTCCGTAGAAAATAGATAATTGGTTGTGATGACAATTGTGCAAGACAAACGTTATTGTGATAAATAGACCAGCACAATGCCTCAGGGCTTCACGTAACCGATAATTATACCAATAAAAATTTTAACACACTTCATCTGTCCATTCAATAACCATGTTTAGATGGTATCTGCGGGTTAAAACAACATCTGCGCAAGACTTTGATGTACGAGTTTTGAACTGTATTTTGAAGCAAACCTGAAATATGGATCACCATAATTTGAATATTTTTTGAACGACAACTTTTAATTAAGTTTTTGAAGATATAATTTTAATGTAGTGCAAAATTAGCTAACAAATTGACAGGTATCATCTGATTTTGACATAAATTACTTAAAACCATGTTGAATAAATTTTCTTGCATGCATGGTATGTTTAATTTAACTTATAATATCAGCAGTAACTTTTGCCTCCTGATCCAATCCATTGATGATAAACCCACATTTATTCAGCGATGAAGTATCAAATTACATCACTGTCAAAAGACAATGCATATTTACAGTAATTGATTATTCTTAGTAAAACAATGATTGTTACATGTGCCTGCAGTTTTGACAACGTTGGAGAGAAAAAAATGTACTAAGGCTATCACCATAGATTAAGTCAATTTCATGACTAATTTGACGCAACTTTTGAACTGAAAAATGTTGCGTCGGCTAAATTACAGTATAGTATTGTCAAGTTCTTTGGAGAATTCTCGATACAACGAGGTTGAGTCGCGCGTCTATTTCAAGAGTTCTTGTTTTGTTCAAGGGTGCTTCGACTGATTGGCTTAAGTAAAACTTCAAACAATGTCGAAGAATTTAACTTCGTTGGAGTTAAAAACGTATTTAATTCTCCACTCAGCCTGTTTTCACTTTTTCGCTGACACAAATTACAAAAAGTAAATGACTCTCCAGTGTTTCAAGTATTTTGCTAAAAAATTATCACGCTGTTAAACATGTTTTTGTATCTTGTATATAGCTGTATTGTACATTATAAAAAACGTATCTTTACAAAAGTTAAAATTTAGAAGCCTTTGCTGTTTTGCGAAATTTGTTGTAGTTTTTCGGATCAGCATTTTTATCCTTTCGTACTTTCGTAGTGGGTCACATTCCTACAGATCTGTCGCCAGGATATCAAATTTCCCACAAAGTGCTGTGCTGGGATCCATTTAGAAATTTAGCATTTGCTGAATTATATACTTGCATTTGTTGTTTATTGAAATATGACTCCTTATGAAAAAATGCTGAACAGAGTGGGCATGAAACATGTATTAATTCACACCGCGAAAACTCAACGGGTGTTGAGTATAGTCAAAGAAATTTAATCGTTTTTACTTTACGACATATTGCCAACACTACAGCCTCATTACTATCCCCAGCATGCTACATTATGCGTCAACGAGCTTAGACATTTATGCTAACGGAGAATATCAGCAGTTTTTTGTTTGTTTCAACTTTTCAACTGCTTCACTTGTCAAAACGATATATTGTTTTTGAAAAAGCTTTGAAATTCTTCTTGAAATCACAACAGCTCATTTTTAAAATCTTGTTAATATGACAAATGAGAAATTAATGTTAAAATGATTAGACACAGATTTGTTGTGCACTTTTTGTAAAGCTTCGATTTTTTATTTTGCGGCTCAACATTTTTGACTATGCTGAAATAAAATCGACAAGATTAGTAATAGTCCAGTAGGCTACTGTAAAACTATGAACATCAAGTCCGACAAACCTTTTTACTGCATTACCAAAAATTAGCTGAAGAGATGATCTTCGCATCCTGTCGGTAGATTATTTTCGAATAGTTTTGCCCGAAAAGCTTTCAACCAAAAAGCAATACAGTTGACTCTACCGAATCTCAAAAATTTCGATGTTCATGTAGATAGCTTAAAAATGCAATTGTATTCCCAACTGATCCGAAGCCGTTGGCTTAATTTCATTCAGATTCTCTCTCTTCCTTTAATCTGCTCTTGCAGTAACACACCGGAATATTTTTATGCTTTTATGTGTCACCCTTTTTATGCTCATTTATCATATGCTCCACTATTTAGAATAAGCCTAATATTTATGCAGTTGTATCATAATGGCACGAAGTCCATATGCTACAGGCAAACAGATTTTTATAATCTTTGATGGATTTATATTTTTTTAGACGGAATAATAAAAATCTAGCTATTTTTATCTCCCGTGTATTTCAGATTTAATTAATAAATATTTAATGTTTCATTATTACATCATCATTTCTTCGTTTTATTTCTGGCCTTGTAAAAATTAACAGCGAAGTGGCATCACTGTTAGTTCTTGAAAAGTCCTTGAGTTGACCCGTAGCTTAAATTGCGAGATCAAACGCTTCTGGGAGCTAAAAAACTGGCTTTATTGTTCTCAATAAATTTACCGGAACAGAACATTTTTGATATAAATATTGAGACAACGATATTCGAAACAATTCGAACATTTTATTAACAAAATAGTTCTTATATAATTTTAGAGTTTTATAATATATTGATATAAAGATATCAGAAATAATTTGAACATTTTATTAAATAATTTTTCCTTTTTGCAAAATACTCGGATAATAGCTTCTTATTTGGATAGGATACAAGCCGAGATAAACATTAAAAAGATACAAATTCCTAATGTGTTTTTTTTTTTGCAAAATGGTTTTATACGACTTACTCAGATTTTATGATGTTCAAAATACACTGTGGTGATGAATAATCTTTTAATTACTTTTTAAATAAAACATGTTTGGACTTAAGGTATTTATTTGATTTATACACAATTACGCATGCTTATTCGCAACCTTTTTTGGTTATAAGTCAAACCTGTTAATTAATAAACAAATTGAACTCAAAGAACTTGTATTTGCCTAGAACGTTAGCAAATGCTTGCAGCATATCTGGATAAATTGATCTGAATACAATACAACACGTCGATGATATCTCAGGAGGTAGTCAAAAGAGCGTTGACTCGGTAATCGAAAACTTACTTGCTCCCGATTTGATTCGCGAACTGGCAATGCGTTCTTGCGTCTTCGTGAAGACTTTTCATGATTGTTTTTTCTAATAGCTCACTTGGTAGAGCTTTGGACTGTTGATCAAAAGGTTGCTGCTTTGCGGTTTGATTCCCGAACTGGTCATATATCGTTGTGTCTTTGGTCATGTATTTCTTTGGTGATATATTTCCCAAACTGGTTATATATTTCTTTGGCTTCATTTATCGTTGTGTTCATATATCGAACTTCTGGTCATATATTGTTGTGTCTTTGGGAAAGACGACTTCTTTTGGGGCCAAAGCAGTTTGACCGTTGTGGTGGCCCAGCCTGACTGAAGACTTGCTAACAGAAACAAAAAAGAATATTTAGCGATGGTTGGAGACAAATGCAAAGTGGTGGTTCTCACGCATGATTATTTAAGATGCATAAAAAGCTCAAGGATTTTCAAATCGTCTGCGTTGCTATTTTAGTTAAGGATAACTCCATTTTTCAAAGATTATGTTGTAATTAGATGGGCGCCAGTTGCAAATATTGGAATAATTAGTCCAACAGTAGGGCGTTGTCGCTTTGTTGCCAATACCGGTAATTTTGTGGATAATAACAATATTTAATAAAGCTAATCTGAGATTTAGATGTTGCTAATAGTTGGTTTGTTTTGCGATTTGCTTTTTCCAATATCTTGCAGCTGTCAGCTACGACGTATTCAAGTTACAGTAATGAACCAAAAATACAAATGTTCAAAAAATGCAAGAAAATGTACAAAAATAATTTGATATCATTATGGTCTTTGAAAATCTTCAATTTGCTAATATAGTTTTTGTTCAAATTACTTTTTGTGTAGTTCAGGGCTAAAAGTAATTGTTGCAGATACCAGTAATCATTTTTTCCCATACAATTAAGCTTATGCAAATAAAGCCCTGATAACTCATCTTGTCTGTGTTAATACTGCAAACAAATATTAAAGTTATCTCCCATTTTCATCATTGTTATCTGTTCAGAAAGTCATTGCCTGATTAATTGCACTTAAAAAGTGACTCTACGTGACCTCTAAACACATCAGACAGACCCAAGAATAAACTTGGGATAAAAGCGATTAGTTTTGAAAAAGGTACCTCACCCAAAATTTTTATTCATCTTTTTGATTAATTCGGTCCCAAATCTAGCGCAAATTTAAATATTACTTTAAAACTAACCCACCTTAACCTTAACTCTTTAAAAAAAGTAAACGAAAAACTCGCGAATGAATATTTCTCATTTTTCTTTTCACTCTTTTTTACTAAAACATTTCGGTGAAATAATCACTCCCATTCGTTTGTACTTTCACCAAGTTTAAGTTCAGAATGTAACTTTGGAAGTGCTGTATGCGGTAGTCTCGACGACAATGCCTTCTTAGCGATTCCACTTTGCAGGCAGTTAATCGTTAGCCGATCACCCTGTTTCTGCAAATACTCGTATTGCTATCTTTATAAGCTTCAAAACTTTGGAAAAAATTAATAATTAACTTACAAAGTTTTAAAAATATGGAAAATGTTGAAACGCAAATCGAAGTTTGCACATCTGATTTGCCTAAAATGGGTTATGTAGTGTTCAATCGGGCTAACAACAATGGTTGCAACGCTAAATTAATTTGGTTTGAAAGCTGAAATCAAATTCTCAAGTGTGGCTAAAATTGAGGTGATTTACTGATTTGAACCCTGAACCTGAAATTAACAACTACAGGAGTTTTCGTTTTTGCACCTCAAAAAAACGACAAATTTTTGCATTAAAAACTGTCTTTGGTCGTGCAATTAAGTGGTTTATCGTTTCTGAATAGTTTGGGTTATTCTTAACCAGAAATGTCCAAACTTTTTGAAAGATGGGCGCAAAGAAATTGAGCGGGCCGCACAATCAGCGCCTGGCCGAAATCGAAAATGGTTTCTAATGTGATTTGGTGTAAAATCTGGCAGAAATTTAGGTGAAAACCAGAAAAAAAGTCTTCACTGTATTTTGACGTACTTTTTGCTGCGATTTTAGGTGGTGACCAACGACACAAAAGAAACTTTATTTGATTTCTTGCAAAATATCTCTACTAGTTCATCTCGAATCCATTCGCGGGAAGCATGCAGGGCGTAAAACGGGGTTTAGGCAGCCCTGTTCTAAACTGATTGCAAATCCGGAAATTAGGTAGTAGACGGCAGTAGCTAAATATCTAATAAACCAGGTGGCTTGCAGTCGACAGTCGGTATGTTTCATTTCCGCAATTCAAGGAAATAATTATTTCCAAACAAGGGTCTGCAATTTTCAATGGTTTTCTATTTCTTTGTTCTGTGACAAATGGTTTTGTTTTCATGCACAAGCTTTGATTGTGGTTTAATTGCTGGTTTGACTTAATTTTCGAACTTTTTGCTTCAAAATTTTCCCACCTTTGATCTGATTTTTTGCAGTAATTTTCATGGAAAACCTGCTTATTTATGTTTCTTTGTTTTGCTAATAGTAACAATTATGTGCATTGTTGGGCTTTGAATTCACAGCTTTTTCTTTTAGAAAATCACAGTAAAAGCTGATGAAAAGTAACTCAATCTACTAAACCATCAGTACTACCGATTCTTACACGATTTTAACCTGGTTTCGTTTATTTTCCTCCTCAAAAAAAGGCTCATTGGAGATACAGAAGCGATGTAAAACTTATTTAATTTTTCCGGATTCACTCTTTCATGCACAATGATACATGAGCACTCCTCGTCTGTTTAACCGCATCAACATCAAGCACCCGTTTTGGATTCTCTTTGCAAGTTTTTCGAAGCCACTGCTGCTTGGCTTCTATAGGAACTACGCGTAAAGTATTTTATCCAAGAACACAGCGACAGAGTGTCAGCTCGGGAATCGAACCCAGAACCAGTTCAGGAATTGAACCGAGAACCTGCTCCGGAATCGAACCGAGAACCAGCAACCGTTTGATCACTAGCCCAATCAATACCTCGCAGAACCCTGTTTCAGTGACAACGAATCAAAAATTTTGTATTCGTTTCCATTTCTCAGGTAGAATTTCTTTCTTAAGTTTTCAAATCTTACAGTAAGACAGTATCACTTCATTTTTATTGTTGAGCGAATGAGCAACTTAAGTTTCTGATTTTGAAATATTTTAAATCACCGAAGAAAAAGTAGTTTCAAATTTGTAGTTTTGAATTTTATGAGGTCAAGGGGTAATCGGATTAAGTGCGGAGTCCACGTCGGAGTCTTTCAGATTTCAGTTAGTTAAGTCTGTACCGGTCGCCAAATAATAGAGACTGGAGAAAATTGATGGGTTTTGGCGGGCAGATGACCCGATAAAGAGTTTTTAAATCTTTCTTTCTGTAAACTTTTGTCATGTCCAACAGCCGTTTATGATTTAGAGGTCACGTAAAAGCCGCACTGACGAACTGGGCTGGAATATTTGTGAGATATTACTAGGTTTTAGCGATGTTTTGGACAACTTGTGATGAATCGACATCTTAATAACGTGTTATGCAGAAAACATAACATGGTTTCACCATCAAAAACGCTGCAGATCCTTTGCAATAATATTGCAATATTGTTATAGTGGTTCCTCCGCCATTTTTGTTTGACAATGATTATTTTTTTGCTAAGGTAAGTTTTCCACTGGCCTTCAAAATTCAGCTAACCAGTAAATAGTCCAGCTGTAATCATATTTTATTCACCAAATCACTTGGCCAGAAGATAGCGAAGGGACCTTTCGGTCTTTGAATTTTATGGCTATTTACTGGCAAGCATTCTCGCCAGCCTTCTTTTCGGTACGGGGTCGAGTTTAAGTTTAGGGTCAGCCAAATCTGATACAGTGTTGTCAGTTGCTTACCACCGTTGTAACAACTCTTCCCCAAAAACTTTTGCACAGGAGCTGAGATAGGGTTCCCAAATGATGCCACTATTAGAGAATCCGTGAAACAACTGCCCGAGATTTGGAACATTTGCTTGAAGTGCAAGAATGGTTAATATCATTCAAATTAAACTGAAGCCTGACATTCCGTTGCTAGTGCCGTTAGCCGTAAATCTGGGGATTTTACTGAGTCATTGATAAAAGTGGCTTAACATAGACGAAGTTAATTCTAGATTGGCAGCCAGTTATGTACCTCACCGCAGACTTTTTTGGTTTTTCTTATCAATCCTATGCTGTTTCTGAAAAATGAATGAAATGTTGAACGTCAAGATTTTTGCTTCATGATAGTAACATTGAAATGTTTTTACTTTTTAGGATTTTTAGACATCTTTTTACTATAATCATTAGCCCTAATATGGCTTTGAACTAAACCATAGGTTGAATTTGGAAACACTTTTGCATTCTAAAAGTCTTGTTTCTTGACAATAAACATGCTAAAAATTTAAGTTATTTTGCGCTGATAAAATAATTAACAAGTAACTAAATATGGAATATTTGCAAGCCGATTTGTCCATTGATAGCAAACTACTATGGCTTTACACATCCAGTCCACTATTTACTTAATTTCAATTAGTTTTATTGTGTTGTTTGGAATTCATGTACTGTAGTCAAGCACAAAGTGATTGTGATTATGATTCGTGTTTTACGGATTTTTATGCAAATTTTTGTTTTTCTTTCTTCCCATTAGCTTAGTAATTTAGCATCACAGTATTGCAATCTTGTAATTATGGTATTTTTAAAACCCATTTTGTCAAATATTTTTGCTTTCTTTTCAAAATAGCGTTCTAATACGTGAGAATCATTTTGGTTGAGGGCAATTTGTTTATTTACAATCGCTAGATACAAATCATATGTCATTCTTAGTTTTAAACGGTCGTCAAAATCTCATTAAATGTTTATTCTTTTATGCCTTGTGGCATTGTCATATGTCACTTTAGAATTCTTCTTAATTTTGGAGCTTCCTTAAACACGTTTCTGTGACCAGTTGCTTTAAATATTTGTGTACCGGTAAAATATTTCCTAAGTGTACACTTTCTTTTAGCAATTTACATTTCACTCAAATTGGCACTGCTGTCCGTAACTCGAAGGCAAGGTTCAGTAGAAAAAGTGATTGATTGTAATTATAAGCATAAAGTTCGTAAAAATGCGTACCGGTACTTTAAAAACATCTGCTGATTTGTCAAAAGTTGATTTCATCCATATAGGCTTGAGCAGTTTTTCTAGTTTTGACACTACTTCTAAATTTATCGGAATAAATTGACCACGATTTCAACATACTCACAAAAATTCTGTGCGTTCACAATACACCATTTCCCGTTGAAGCAGTAATGCATACCTAAGTTTTTTTGATTTTTTTGTTACTGCACTCATTAAGGTTTGTCCAGTTCGGCCAAGAGTCTTGTCCAGCTGGGGAATACCTTCACTCAGAGCGGCTGTGGATGCTTGAAAAAGTGTCTGCAGCTCTCAATACTACTCCCACTACCATTCCACAAACTCCACACATTTCCAAAAATCCACAAAAAACAAAAAAAATTAATCCGTATTTTGCCAGAAATTTTTTAAAAAAGTTAAAAAATAACAATTTTTCTGCAAACCTTTTTTATTTTGTTTTTTCAAACACTAAGTTTGAATTAGGGCAAATTCACGTAATATTAAAGCTAAACTAAATTTTTGACGAAACAAGGGTTTTCTTTTTTTTTAGGTTTAAAACCCCGCCCGATGACAACTGTCGGCAAATCAATGCTGCAATTAATGACAAGCTAGATATCATTTGCCCTCGTTATGGCAAAGGCAACAAAGAAGAATTATTCTACTTCAAGCTTTATTTGGTCAGTGAGAAAAATTTTCAAAAATGCAATTCTACTGGAGGCAGACGACTTTTAACATGCAACATCCCCAACAAAGAGAAGAAATACACTTTCTACTTTCAACAACTGTCCCCGTCCCCATGGGGCTTGGAGTTTCAACCAGGGAAAGCTTACTACGTAATTTGTAAGTCCTTTTTATCATTTATTTATTGTAATTTGATTTGGAATATTTAGTTCATCAATCAGATTGAAAACCGCATCAAGAACTAAACTTTGCCTTAAGAGCAACTTTACAAAATCAGTTTAGCCAAGCTCTATGTATAGGATGCAATGGAAGACCCAATTTGTGGTGGCTCAATTTCAGTGATCCCCTTCACTGATTATCGGAATAGAAAAGAAAAGAAAAGAAAGAAGTGATTATGTTACCGAAAATTTTTGAGTTATAGAGAATAAAGCGAAAATGAGGAATATTTATTCACGCATTTTTTGTTTATCTTTTTAAGAGTTAGATTAGAGTTTGAATAGGGTATGGGTTAGGATTTGGGGTTAGTTTTAGAGTAAGGATTTGAGTTTGGTTAGATTTGGGTCAGATTAAAAAAAAACTAAATAGAAATTTGCATTGAAATAGTTTCTTCTAAAATGAGTCGGACGAAATATTCACAGTTTTCTAGAACGATTAACAAAGTTTAGCGATTCAATTATAAACACAAGCTGGTTCAACTAGTGACTCTTAATAAGACTTGCACTAATCAGCTTATAGACCACCCCATGTAATTTCATAAAAAACAAATAAGCGCAAGGATTACATCAGTCAGAAAACGCTTTGTGCTACGTCACAAGAGATCGTGGGAGGTTAAGTGCATAGCTGGAGGAAAATGTCGCAATTTTCAGCTAATTTGCTAATTATATGTTCCAGATTTGCCAAATGTTTGAGGATTTTCAATTTGATTTTGTCAAAAATAATGTAAAACTGCATTAGTTCGCATATCGCCGCTTGTTGGCAAACGGTCGCTACTTGCAATTTAATATTTTCATAAACTTGCTGGCTATAGGTTCAGTTTTCGAGTTTGAATTGCTTCGGTGTGTCTTTGAAAAAGACGCCGCTTAATCATCCACGAGATACAGTAGCTGATTGTCATGATGACCCAAATATTTCAAAACAGCTAAAGACATTATTTCATTTTTGTGTACGTAAGGTATTCAATTCGGAGCAAGACTACGAAAGTAAAATATTTTTAAAGTTCGTTTTCAATCACTTTCGTATTTCACAAAATATTTTCCAATTTTGCAAATAATGTATCAAATTAGTTTATTGCCGGCAGCTAAAGGAAGAAATTCTTTTGATATGTGTTGTGGCAAAAAACTTATTTAGTAATTTAACGCCTACTGAAGAACTGTGTAGCGCTCAATTTTAAGCCTCCGCAAAAATCCCTGTTGTGTTGCACTGTAACTACGACATTAATTTACGCTTAATTCTACATCTGGGCCTTGGATTAAGAGAAGCTGCTATTTGCTTATGACGGAATAATTGCGGTGCAATACCTTCTGCGATTTTGACACCGTTTTTCTTGGTATAATCACGTTAAATTGCTGGAGGTTTAAAGCCATCAATTCAGCCTCAAGAGAATGTAATTAGAGTGTGATGCAAGCTTAAACGCCCTGTCAATATTCTGCCGCAACCCAAAATCGGTTCGCAGCAACGGTTGTCAGCGCTGGTTTATACTTTGCGTAAATCATGAGCGTAAGGAGCCTATCTTTAGTTTATTTTAACCAACTGACAGCTTGTACGTCGGTAAGGCAGTACGCCGGGAGTACCTAATTTTTTGTTTAAAATAAACTAAAAATACGTTCGTACGCTCGCGATTTTACGTCCAGTGTAGACTGCGTACGTTAGAAGGCTTTTCAAGTGACACATTAGAAAATTGTTCGATTCTTGATTACAGAAGAAAAATCTGTATGGCAAGCATTCTACTCGTATTTCTGATCTGTTCGAGTTTTATTTTCTTTTACTAAATCAGGGATGTACCATACAAACGGAAATCCACTTACCAAAATTGGAGAAAACAGTACGAAATTGCGTACTGCAGTTACTCTATGATTTTTTCCTCCGAAATTCGTTTAATCTTGAATCTGTGACGTAGCAAAAGCGAATTCCGAAAAAAACCTACTTTTAGCGGTTAATATTGTTCAGTCGCTGAAAGTCAATTACAAATTCTTGCTAAAAATTTATTTGCTTAGCCTCTTGTTTGCAGTGCTTTGGCCATTTGAGATTCGATAACCGTGACTTGGCCCAATCATTGTTAAATTGTGTCTAGTGCTTGCTCAACAAGCTTAAAACATTGTTTACATACTTTAACTTGAGCTTTCCGTTCCATTTTTGACCTGAAGGCAAGCGAAGTTAATTTCAACAAACAGCAACAGTGACTTTGGAAACGTGAAATTAAGTACCCTGGGAAATGGGAAACTTTTCTCGAGTACTTTTTACGAAAAGGTTTTTAAAGTAATCCATGCATTAAGTTGGCAATTTTATGCTTTTCTGAATTCCTTTTTTTTTTGCATAATGTGCCTTCATCATTCATTTGTTGATGGTGTAATTTTGTTAAAACTAGTAATTATTGTTTTAAAGGATGGTCTTGCTGCTAGGTTGCAATTAGCGTATTCTCAAAGGCCGCAGTTTTTAGGCGAAAAGGTTTTTACATGAAGCTTTCTAATCGTACTCATGGAGTCATGAGAAAGTGCATTTTTCGTCATTTAACGAAATCACGGTTATCATGAAAGCTCATGCAGTATGAAAGTTTTAGCGACGCATGTTTTTGTGACGTAATACTTAGATTTTCATGAGCAATGTCCAAAATACAGTGCATGTTCAAAGTTGCCATTATTTGATAACGTGAACATTTTTTACCGTAGTTGAATTGGGGTGTAAAAACTTGTTTTCAAGTTTGTGATTGATTCATTCAAAAGGTGAGGCGGCAATAGAAATCAGTAAAATGTCAATCCTCTTAACGTGCCTTCCTAAAAATAAGCTATTTTGGTGTGATTTTGTTGTTTTGATTAGTAAAGTTTTGGTTAGATGAAGTTTCAGTTGTTTATGTCAAATTACAACAACGGCTTCAAGCTAATGAACTCGAAAAACCTAAAATGCTTCAAAATAGAAATATTTTCAAAACTTTGTTGCCGTACGTTTCAAACAGGTTCTACGATGCAAACTTTATTGCAGCCATTTTGTGTACAATACCAGTAGAGTGTAAATTGTGTAACATTGGTTATTGTGTGTTTTTAATTGTAAGTTACAGGATTTGAACTATTTGATTTCAAATCTTGCATCTTATGTGTTCAAGTTGCTCAATTGTGTTCTCACAATGCGTATTGTAACCTGATCTTCCCACCCACGTTTAACTGCGACAACAAACAACTTGCTGTCTGTTGCTGCGAATTTAATCCCAAAATTTTTCGCTTTATCGTTTTCAACTTTTTCAAGCTTTTTACCAGTGACGTCCGATAAATATAAAAGACAAACCGGAAAGGTTTTAATTTTACCTACCTAGTTGATTGAGCGGAAACGCGTTCGTCTCTGGAACCGGAGGTCTTAGGTTATAATCTTGGACCGGTCAAATCGGACACAGTATTGCCAACGACTCGCCACCACTGCGACATTTCTTGGAAAAGAAACTGTGTTGCCCGTAGGCGCAACGACGCAGATGCGGCTCCGCAAACTCGTTACGCGCTTCGGCATAATACATCGAGTAAAATGAAAGATTTAGTTTGATATACCTATTCTTTGTTACCGCAAATAAAGATGCCAAAAAATGATTGCCGACCTCAATAAATTATCACATGTTTGAGCAAGCCAAAATTTGAATTTCGGCCCACGATTATGCTAGCTCCAATCATTAAGCGTCGAATATTAATTAACTTGCAATGACGAAACATCCAAGCTTGCTCATCACATATGGAGTTGTATTAAAAAAAATAAAACAAGAAAAAACCACGACACGAGTATTTGGATTACTATAGACAGTGGCGATGCTAGGGGGGGGGGGGGGCTGGGGTGAGACCATTTTATGAGACCTCAACTAATTTTTGGTAAAGACCTTTTCTTTTTTGGTCTCCATCCGCATTTGGACCGAAAACTCCACTAATTTTCGATTTGAAGACCTTTTTTTTTAGTCTCTATCCGCATTTGGACATACTTTTCACCTAAGTCGGTCACATGATAGAGGGTGACACCATGAAACCTTGCCCATGGTGTCACCGCAAAATTCCGCCCCGGGTGCCACCATTCTTAGCAACGCCTCTGACTACACATTTTTTTTATTCGAACAATTAGTTTTTCAAAGTTGTGAAGGTTTTTGTGTCGTTCAAGAAAAAGTCATGTGTAGATCTGCTCTATAAAAAGTAACAGAAAACGTAATAATATTGGCATGAAAAGCAAGAATAATAAAAGGCACAAGCACGGCAATCTTTTAAATGCCATTTATAAGTGTTCATGCATGTTCCCAATTTCTGCAATAGTCTAATCAAATAACCACCTGTAGTAGACCCATAGGGGAAAGCAGTCTCACACTGTATAAAATTCCACAGTAACCAATGCTTAATTAATTTACCAAGGCTTAACCTGTTTAAGTTATTTGAGCTTCTTTAATTGCACAATCTGACATGCATTTAGGAACAATAGTTTTTCACGACTTTTCTTAAAATTAAAATTATAAAATCCACCATAATATCGACTCTACTTTGAAATTTTTTGGTATACACAAATACAGCTGCGTATCTCCCTATGTCATCTGAAATGGAGATAAATTGTATCTATTAAAGCTGTCAATATGTAGCTTAGACAAAATGTATGAGAATGGATTTAACTAAGACTATTTATCGAAAAATTTACTTTGATGTTGTTTTTGCAAGTAATATTTTAAATTTTTTGAAATTCCAAGCTTGATTTAGTTATTAGCCTAATTCAAGCCAATAATGTATGCTTTAATTTTAATTATTTTTCGTGTATTGTTATTGAATTTTGTATTTAAACGGTTTTGATGTAGCTTAATAATGATGGTTCTCCTGTTCATTTTCCATCTGTGCTGTATTTTGTTCACTTGGGTATTAAAAATCAATTATTATTTTGTTTAACCTTAATTTTGTAATGTCTAACCTGAGATATCGATTTTATATTTGTCTGAAAAAAATTTAGGCTGTTTTGATGAGTTTTTATTAAAAATCACCTTCAAATTGTATAAAACAGGTCGCAAATTTTTATTTTATAAACCTAGCGATACGTTTTGGTTCTTTTTCTTGAACCATTGCCCATTTTTCAGAGTAATTTTTTTGTTTGCTTGTCCAATGCTTTGGTTTTTGCGAGTTTCTTTTAATGTTTTTTAAATTCTTTGAAACTAAACTTGTTGCAAGTTTGAGTTTGCCTTAAAATTTTGCCCTATATTCAAGCCATTGAAACGAAAAAAAAGACTATATAGGAAGAAGGAAGCTTATTGCTATCTTCCCTATTAAAGTAGGTGTACAAGTACCCATTATAATTGCCCCCCCCCCATTATTAGATAATTATTAGATCAAGATTAAACAAGCTTAACTTTGCAGCGACGTCCGACGGGACTAGGAACGGAATCGATTCTAAAAAAGGCGGAGTTTGTACAAGATTCAGCATGAAACTACAACTAGAAATCCACCCTCCAGAAAGTAAGTTGGCGGGGATTCTGTTTTTGTGAGATGTGCAATTTTATTTAGTATTATACTGCTCTGTAATTCACTACCCTAGTAGTAGGAAAATAAACGCAAATTAATGACTGATAAAACGAACCATAAAAATTGTTTCGTGAGTTTGCATTATGATTTAAGCTTCTGAATTATTAAGCGTTCGTCGATAGAATCTCAGGAAAGTATTTTTCTTTGCGCGAAAGTCTAAAGTTAGTTTGCGATATGGTTATTGCGAATGCAAATTCAAGTTTATCATTACACAAACAAAGCCAAAGTTTAAGAGTGATTAAAATTTTTAAGGCGTTAATCTACATTAGACCACCGCTAAGAAACATTGTATTTTGATACATTCAGATATCGTCATTTTTCAACTATTTCTGGCATTTGTGACTTAACGTTTTTTGACGCCAATTATGGTCGTGCTATTTTGACAATCGTATAGCTTCCACAATCATGCCAATTTCGAATCTGAAGCAAAGAAAAGCATCAAAAAATAGAGCAATTTCTCCTTGAACTTCTGTTTTTCAGTTCATTCGCTTTTTACCCTTAAAAAGACTCCTCGAAAATATATACTCCGTGGCTCTGGCTTCTGTTGCTACAGTAACGTGCATGCTCACTTTTCCCTAGTCCACTTTTTTTGTTTGGAGTCTTTTAAAATTACCAAAATTTTTATGGATCTACTGAATAGAACGAGTTACTTGTTAATTTTGAATAAGCCGTCAGATGGATAAATTGCTAATTTCATAATATTATTTCAAAAACTTCAACAAAATTAATATAGAATAACGTTGCATTACAGACGATTTTCGACGTTTTGCTTACATTTTAAGTATTTTTTATTAATATTGCTACATTATTGATTCTAAAAATCGGGCAAACATATTGAACCTAACCAGAGACGTTTAACGCCATACAGTATATCACTTCACAGATTGTTAATTTGGAAGAGTATTTATTTAAAAAAGCCCGTTGTCAAATAGAATTATGGTTTCATATAGTGGTAGAGAATTAATGTCTTTGCCTAGCCTTTGTTCTAGTACTTTGACATCTTCCTACGCCAAAAATAAATATTTGCAAGATCAATGTCCCTATATTTCAATTGGTTCTTTCGACCAATCAGCGATATGCTTTCATATTTTTCTTTTATAAAAAACGCTTGGGTTTTAACTTTAAAAATAATGTATGCGGCGATACAGTTTGTTTTGAAAAATGAGTTTTGTAGAAATGAACGAAGCACTAATACAAATACGAACTTAGATTTGTGTTTGATTTATATTTTGAGCTAGACCGACTTTGCAATGGATTCAATTTTTAGCTCGCGTTCAAACCTAGCACTCGCTAGTGTCTCGGTCTTTGCTGCGTTATATTCATCACTGAGTAAGTTACTTGGGATTTAAACCAGAAACCTAAAACGAAGTATGGGGAAGATTTGTATATTGAGTTACTTCGCCTATATTAGGACGACATGGTATTGTTAACCCTTAAAGTAAAATACTAAACTAGACAATAATATGGCCTGCCGTTTTTGCTTTCGCGCTGAGGAATTTTTGATTGATGCATCTTGATCTGTTTGTCACGAGAAAACGATAGCGAGGCGATTTTTTAGCCTCCTCATTATCGGATTAGAAGTTGACATTTTCAGGTTTTCCTGTTAACATTTGACTAATTAATATAAAAATGTGCTGCTTGCTCGAAGCCATAAGCAGATATAGTCATCATAGAACGCATGTATCTAAAGATGCAACTACAAGACCAAAGTGCGAAACCAAAGATCATGCAATTAGAGCGACCAGGGTCGGTGTAAAAACGACACTTCTATTTTTTCGGTCACACTGCCGACTATGAGTAATGTGGAGATTCCACCACACTGGGTGACCAGGTGGTACTTTTGCTTTGCTGTTTCTGGTCAAAGTAACCGGCAAAAACGTATGATATGACATGACATGCGATTACAATCCATCCAAATTTTTTTGAATTGCAATTACATTTTTTTTTCATCAAGTTACCTTGGTCAGGAGACATCGAAGGGACCTTTCGATCTTCGAGTCAAGCTGCCACCTGCCCACCTGTCTATACCACTCACGATAAAGGCGTCACACTGTTCCGTTTTTATTGCTGAACGTCAAGCAGGGAAGCTTTAAAATCCAATTTTGATAGTCTTTAGTTTAACCCAACCGGAATTCGAACCCGAGTTTACCGTTTCAGTAACAGACACTTTATCTCACTCGACCACTGATCGGTTAAATGCACATAAATGAATGGGTGGGGTATAGCCAGATTATCGTTGCCAAATTCCTTGGTATAATTTGACTTGGTTTTCTACTAAAAATTTTTTTCAATAATTCGGTCATGCTCAAGTTAATTTCTGCCCTTTAAGCTACTTTATTTTTCATTCAAGCAAATCCGAAAACGCTGTTTTGTTGAGGATTAAATTCAGAGGAAACATGTTTTTTACCGTATTTTTAAAAGATTTGATTTTTTTGTTTCCTCACTTTTTGATGATATCATCACTCATCACAAAAAGTTTTTCTTAAGAAACTATTGAATTTCTGTTCTTGAAAAATATTATGACTTATTATAAAATATTTCTTTTCATCTTTCGAACACCCAAATTTATCCTGGCAAAGAATTCAAGACTAAAATTTTGATAGTATGTTTCTACGAATAAAATGATACAGGCATTAGTTATTGCTAATGCCGGCAATGTTCTCTCTTTTTGCTCTATCTTTCGTTAGCGTTGCTATGGCCTAAATTTTTTTTGTGGTAAAAACTTACGGTTTTGTTTAATTTTTTTATTCAAAAAAAAAAAGATACCCTGCGGACCCTAAATTAACCATGCTAAATAGTCTTGAGACAGCTGTTTGATTAGTTAGGCCAAATTGAGAAGAGGTCAAGTGTCAACAAAAGTTCAACCTGAAGAATTTGTCTGTTTCTCACGCATAAGTTTGACTCGCCATTGAAATTCATTCGTTCATAAATCACAACTTCTTCGGTTGTTTCGACTTTTTCTGCGCTGCTTGTTTTTCGTAGAGCCAAGGATTCGTTGTGTTTCACTGAAACCAATTTTAGTCTTCCACTCTCCTAGTGTCGTAGGCAAGATTTTGTAATGGGGGGAGGGGACTTTTATTTTTGCATTGCGACAACTGAAACGGTGTTATAAACTTTAGATGCACGGCTTCAGTCACTTTTTTCGAGTACTTTTACGTAACAGTTGAATTTAAACTCTATTTATTGAATCAATAGTTTATATGAATAGTGTGTATTGTTCAGTAGTTGAAGCAACAGCAGAACAATTATTAGCCAATTTTTTCATCACTTTCTTGATTGTCACAAATTTTTTTCAATATGCTCCATAACAGTTTTTTTTTTAATTCTGTTTTGGACATGATGAATGAGCAAATAAACAGCAATTATATCCCAATTGTGACTCTGACTCACATTTACATTCATGGAACTGTCCACATTTTTAAATATTAGTCTATTTGCCTTAGGACGTTTGTTTTGCAATTATGAAAGTGTTGTCGCGTCTTTATGGGATGATACGCATAGGGACGTTCTAGATCTAAAGGGCCGTAGTAACCTAGGGCTTAAGTCATTCCTGGTTTTTCTGTTTATTCTGTCAGCACCTAATTAGTCAATTGTCAATCGAATAACAGCTTTGAAACCAGAGCGGCAGAAAGACTGTCACGTAAGTTGGCTAGTCTGATGTCCTGCAGTTTACATATTAAAAAGACAGCTGGCCTATGCCATTGTGTGAAATTATGACTAATAATATACAATACAGTATATTTGTGTAAAAAAGTTTTAATAAAAGATTATATTTGTGTAAAAAAGTTTTAATAAAAGATTTGAACCAAAAGCGACCTCAAAAGTTATACTTTGAGTCATAGAAGCTTTTTTGACAATATCAAATCACACAAACGTTTTTTTTTTCATGAGTTTTTCTTCTTAAAAGATTATTGTTGATGGTGGCATAATTATGCTTTTTGCTTTAACTAGTGATTGGCATATTTTCTTGTTGCAAGCAAACAGAAAGCTTTTGAACATAAATATGGTAATAAACAGCTCTTTGTGTATCAGTTCACACCGCAGTTCACGGTAGTTATTACCGTTTTCTTTCCAGCATAACAAATCGTTTTTAGTTCTTAAAATCTATTAAAAACTACCATATTTTGATAAACCAAGCATTAAGAATGTATAATTCAAATTCGAAGCTTTTTTTGCCACTGTAAGCTGGTTTTAAGTATTCGCCAAGGCACTGCTCAAAAACTGATTTTTTTGCCACCAGTAGATTGGTTTCTGCCAGGTTCTAAGCTAAATTGTTGTTTCTCTCGGTAACCAAATTGTTTTACAGTTTCAAAAATTGAGAAGTTTCTTTTTGGTATTAGAGTATGTGATGAAATTTTGTCGTTCTGTACAGTACGTTGTGCGAATTAAACATGAAAATGCTTTATTGTCCCTCGTAACTAAATTCTCATAAATGAATTTGTCATGTTGCGATATCCAAGCTTTGTGTGAACTGCCTTGTGATCTCATACACCTGTTCATTTTGCAACTCGGTGTAAGATTACTACCATGTTAATTGCGGCGCGGTTGAAATTTAGAACCTGAGCACAGTAAAGAATCATTTAAGATTTTTATTATAATGCGATAATTGCTTGAGATTCAAATGATTCAATGGCGTAAGACGTAGGTCACTCACCAAGCTGTCCGAACAGCACGTAAATTTTTGACTTCAGCATTTTAAGGAAATGCTGACAGCCGCAAACGTACCGCCGCAAACTGACCGCCACAAACTGACCGCCGCAAACTTACTGCCGCAAACGTACCGCCGCAAACTGACCGCGAACCAACTGACCGCTATCATTACGATTGGGGTTAGTTGGCGGTCAGTTTGCGGTGGTGTGTTGTTATGAACCCGGTGAAACAGGCGAAGGAAGCAGGTAAAACAGTTGCAGGTTCGTAACCATAAACGATTGAATGACGGACGCTATGCATTTACAACACAATTTTATCATTCATCGAGACGTATAAGTAAGGCAGTTATCTTTAGGACGTTTGCCTTCAACTTTGAGGGGTCAAAATGTTGCTAACTGTAGGATTTTTTTTGACCAACGTGATAGGTTCTTAATTTTATTGTACAGTAAATTTGTTATCTTAGAGGAATAAAATGCTCTTCTTTTAAACTTATGCTTTAGAAATATATCTACTCGTTTTTTGATTTTTCAAGTCACAGTCTCAGAATACATGTCGGAATTATTGATATAGGTTTAACTCTCCCGACTTAACCTACATGCTAGAGTTTCTCCTATTAAATATTTATTCGAACTGTCAACTGTTCGGACTTTGAAATAAACAATTTAGCTTCAATCTATAGTTACGTTTAAAACTTTCGAGAATTTGTCCTTCATTTCGCTTTTTCTCTTTCGACTTCAGCAAAAGTGAGCGGACCTTATCGAGTTTCTCAAACCTGTATGGCTGTTATGCTACACAAAGTTTTTTGATTCTTTTCGACATTGACATTACAGTACTAGACTGGTATGTCTGTTTGTAGGGGTAAACCTATAAAAATTCTGGTCCCTTTAAAGTTTATGTGTAAGCGTATTACATTTTTCTGCTACAACAGCATATATATGTTTTTGCTGAAACATTTTCGCTTATCGTTTTTCAATCTCACTGACGCCGTACAAAAGATAAGATAAATGGGTTAGGCGCCGTCTTATGCAATTTAATGTATTAAGTTCATCAAAATATTACAAAATATTTTTACAAATGTCTTAAAATTATGTCATCATGTCGTATATACAGCAGTAACTAGATCATTTTGCATATTTTGCTTTTTGTCAAGTGGAAAAGACAGGCAAATTGATACAACTACCGGTAGTTTTTTTGTGTCAAATCTATTTTCGGGCTCAGATGTGATTCTGGGTGTATCAAAAATGTAATTTTTTGATTTTTCTGAATACTTTTTCTCTGCGGCCAAGATGTCTATCTGCGATTATTTGTATACTGGTTATACGGGGTCATCCCTTTATCTTGTAATGCTGCTCGTTCGGTCGCATAGCATTTTTTGAAGTTTGAAAATTAATGCTCGTTATTGCTCAATAGAGCCGCCACCACTATAAGTATACAATATACAGCTCAGTTTGATAAGAGAGTAAAAACTATTTTCCTAAGACACAAGTTGTACAACACTTAGTTCTGTTAGCTGAGGAGTTTAAAGGAGTTATAGTAACTTTCCGCAACCAACAAGATGCCTTAGGCGTTGATAGGAGTAGGGGGGCGGCCCCTTCGATTGAAATGCCACCAATGATAAAACCGATGACACAAAGCCTATTGTTTCTTCTGTTTCAGTTTCTTTTAGTATTTTTCGAGTGCAATAGTACACGTGTACAAGAACAATTGGCAATAATATTAATATTGACAACCAGGGTGCCCGGAGCCCCTCAATTAAATTTTTTGCCAATCAATTTAAATGTACAAGCCGGAAGAAATTCAGTGTTTTTGTTCTAAAAGTTGCAATCTCAAGTTCCCATCTAACTTTTTTATGCAATAATAGTCATGATTTACTTTAGGCTCCCCCAGCTTACTTTTATATTTCAATAACATGATTAGTAATCTTCTATTGCATCTAACGTACCAACTTGAAATAACAATCCACCTCTACCTCGCCAGTTTTCATGCGACAAAATACTTTTGCAAAAAAAAAAAAAAACTAGCTAAAGGAAATGCTTATTGAACAAATTGTTGAATTTGAATTAAAGGGGCCTGGGCCCCAAGTGGTATTTGTTCTCTCAAAACTGGTTATTTTCATGACTAAACGATAATCTTCAAAACAGATCTTCGAGTGAACTTTTTTTTATTGCGAAAAATATCGCACAAGGCAATGTACCTTGCTTCCCTGTCCTGGGCCAAGTCACTTACAAAATTTACCCAAAAATGCATGATTTTAAACGTGTTTTGAACTTGATTTGAAGTAAAGAGAGTTTTTTTTTAAATTGGGTTTCAAATCTCAAAAGCTTACTTCTTTCAAATGGCTCTAGAAACGTTCGAAATGTGATCCGAATGGCATTATGATAGCTATATTTTCCAAAAACTTGTAAAAAATCGCCCAGCGGTTGTGGGCTTTGCCCCCAGACACCCGACTGTGACATGTTTGAGTTACACTGCTTTGCTCTTCACGTTTCCCAATTTTGATATTTTTCTGAAACATTTTGACTTGTAGTTCAAGTCTTTCCCTTCCAGCAAAATCCTGGGTACCTGCCAAAACACAGACTCCAGCTTCTGATCTTTCATTCTTTGTCCAACAAAAGTCCCTCTTTTCGAAAATTCCTGATGACGTCATTGCATGGGATTTGCGGTTTGCCCCCCTCCCCCCGAATCCAAAATCCTGGCTACGCCTATGCGAGATTCTTTTGCCAACACCCAGCGTTCTGCTATAAATTTGATAGATTTTCTATCGTGAACGGTACCATACCTTCTGCAAATACTGTAGATTCACGGATAGTTTTTGAGTCATGGTCTACCCCAACCCAGTCTTACAAAGTCAAAACGAAAAATGTCACTGTTGTGACTAAGTTTGCATGAAATCCGGCGTAAAAAATCGAAAAAAGCAAATAATGTAAGACCACGGCAGACGTGGAATAGATGAAGCGTAGTGACTCCGTTGAAAGAAAATATCCTCTGGCCAGCAGTTGGTCTTCAGTTTATTTGTTGATGTCATCTGTCCTTGTCTTTGGTCTTTTTACGCCGGATGATTCAAGTTATATCTGATCATCGTTACGATTTATGATGTGTGAAAAAAATAACTGAAAAATTGTTGATGTTGCTCATTTTTGGAAAAAAGTGTCACATGCACTAATTTATTGTAACAATCAATTTAAGCTCAAAAACTTAAAAGATATAAGCTTATTGTTTTTATTTATCATCATTCATTCCGCATACACTGTAGTCATAATACCGTAATAACGTAATGTTTATTATAATTTTTGCACTCCAAAAATAAAATTAAGCAAGACTAAAATCGAATTCGATCAGATATAAAAATCGCTTTTGACTGGATTTTAAAATCTATGCGACGACATCGAAAAACCGATCACCCAAAGTAGCTATATCTCTTAACATAATCAGATCAAAAACTTTAACAACTTGAGGCTGAATCAAAAACAAAATGAAAACAATTTATTCAGGTTTACATTAATCAGTTACAGTAAAAAAATATGAAAGTTTTTAGTTTTTAGGTTCATATTGTAAAACATATAAACAATTCAAAAGTAATTGAAGGTGCTGACAAAAAACAATTTCTTTATATCGACATGTAGAATGTGATATATGGTGAAAGAAGCCTGGTTTATGTCTGATTCTAGTTTATGTCTACAAATTGTTAATCTAAATTTCGTCTGATGTTAGAATTACAGCTAATAGCTTTAAAACAAATTAGGGGTGAAATTTTATCCAAATTCGAATGACAAAGCTTAATGACGTCACTATTGGGCCACCCCACCAATAGATTGTAGAATAGCTAAAAGTGAGATGACATAAAAGCTTTAAAATACTTTTGCCTTCTTTTGTTCAATGAGCACGGTTAATTTTCCTGGGCGAATTTTAAATACGAAGAATGGTTGCAAACATAATTAGTTAAACTGGACCTGGAATAAAAACGTCGAGAATAAGTACTGAAACAAGGGTCAGAGTGAAACATGACTTTGCTAATTTCGGAGCAAAATGACTAGAACGTTTAAATAACCTCAGTATGAAGCAAAGAGCCAAACGGTTTTAGCTGTTTAATTGCTGTATATTGACTTTTGCTAATGTTCTGGTTAAAAAACTTAGTACAATGCCAAAAACTTAGCTCAATATTCTAATTGCTGACTCACACTTTTTGCATTCAGCTTGAGGCAAATGCAATATATGTATTTTTATAATGCCCTGAATTTTCTTAAATCCATTTAAAAATCCCTTTTAACTATAAAAAAAACCTTAAATATTTTATGCCAAGACTGGTCTTAAAATTTGGTGTATGATTGATTCGGTATCACATCTGATCAGGCGTAAGATTACTAATTCTCTTGTTTACGTAGCTAAATTAAAGGTTAATCAAGTTCATGTAATCAAGTTTTACAGCCAGCTGGGCTAAAAACCATGTTTGCCTCGCACGTTATGAAAAACAAGCTGACACAATCAAAACAGAATTCTGTACCAACAAAAATCACAATAGTTGCGCTTAGTCTCGTCATTAATCAAATCCCATAGAAACATTTTCAAAATTTGCTGAACAACGTGATTCAAAATCTGCGAAATCCCAATCTGAATCAGAAAGTTAAATCTGATATCTGGATTTAAATGAATGCTTTGGTTTGTACGGTATTTGTGCGTTTGTTCCAATTTCAAACCCCTAGGCGTTTCAAATTCAATAAAGTTGAAAATATAATTTTAGAAATTCGGTAATATCGACCTCAGTGGCCATGTCCCAAACCCAAATTAACTTACCTTCCTCTTGGCTTTTTAACACCACTACACACAAACTAGTTTCTCTACTTTATGCATGAAATGCACTATACCTCAATACATAGCTGTAGGAGGCGGGGGGGCAGGGGGGGGGCGGTTCGCCCCCCCATTCTGTTCAAAACGTCGAAAATTCGGGCAAATAGTCTGTTTATTTGAGCACACCACTGGCAAAAAACCGTCTCAGTTTCAGTAAAGACTTTTTTTTGGAGAACACCTTAATTTGGGCAGAAAAAAACGTCTCAATTTTGACAGAGAAACGCAATGCATCAAGTCATTTTTCGGGCAAAAGTTTGGTGCCCCCCCAAATTATTTTGAGCTCCTACGGCCATGCCTCAAAAACTGCCATTTTTAATTCATAATTAAAGGCTGAAGTGATTTCTGCAAAGACCTACAGCTTTAGGTTTGTTTCATCCAGGTCTTTATCAAGATTTATTGAATTCTTTCTTCAATGTACCTTGATTGCAACAATCCCATCCATGTTTAACGCATTCTTTGATCGATGTTTTTTGTTTTAGACACTGTATTATCGTGTATTGGACCGCTTCGCTGTATGTCTTCATCATGTTTTGTTTACATATTTATCGGGAGTTCTTATATTTTTCAGATCTGCCACCGGATATAGATTATTACCCAATGGAAAATCTACCAGGGTGGTCGGAAAACAATGCCAATTCACACAATAAAACTGATTACATGCAAGACACGCAAACCGGTAATTAAATCATTTTAGTTTTCGTTGCTATATACACAAAGTTGTAATTTTTTTTTGCTCGTTTTTGGTCTTTGTATTGATATAAAACGATGTTTAGAAGTTTTGAAATTGCAAAAAGTGTAGCACAGTATTTCTATTTTATTTTTAACAAATTTAAGACTATAAAAGTAAACTGGCTCGATCACGGTATAACATATTGTATTTCAAAAGCAATGGCGAAGATAAGGAAAACCAAACTAACTGGTTCAAAGAAATGAGATAACGTTTTAAAACAGAAGAATTTTTCATTTTCTCGTCCAGCTAATTCGATACTAACTCGCAAAGAAATATTCGTTTATGTTTGAAACAAGTCACTTATTTTCTAAAATTGGTGATGGAATTTTGACTAACCGTTTGAAAAAGCAAAGCTTGGGTGTGTTTTCGCTCAAAATTTGTTGACACTTCAGACATCGCAACAATTAATTCAATGAAACTGGGAAAATTCATTTTCTCTCATAAAGACCCCAACGAAAACGCAAATATGTACAATAAAATCAATACCACAAAGCTTCTCAACCAAGAACAAAGACAATGTTTATTCTGAACTTAGTCCACACACAATGCCTTTTAGTTACGTTGGGGTGGTGTAAGCTAAAATAATTTTCCTTTTCATGAATTTTTTAGGTAAGTTACTTTAAGTATGGCTAAGCGTTTAGTTGTTTATCGCACAACGCGTTGAAAGGTTAGGTATGTTTTCTGACTCTATTGTATTGCAAATAATTTAATAGGTTTTAAATCAATCTGTAGTTATAACTTATCAAATCTTTCATTGTATACTCGCTCTTCTACGTCGAAGCGTGTAACGTGTTTGCTGTGCCCATCGCAGCGTCATTGCGCCCTGGTAACACAGCTTCTTTCAAAGAAATGTCACAGCGGTAGTGAGCCGTTGGCAGCACTCTGTTCAATTTGACCGGTCCGAGATTTGAACCTCGGACCTTCCGCTCCAGAGACGAACGCCTTACCGCTCGAGTTACTGGCCGGTCAATCTGTAGTTAAAAAGCAGTATATGTTTGAGTAATTAAAATCCAGCTTGTATACACTGCAAGTCTTAAAAGTTTTGTTTCTTAAATGTCTAAAATTTTGCAAAAATGCGATGATTAATGTTGGTAAAAGCTTAAAAGCGTCTGTAACAGCATTGGTGTCCATTCCTTAAACTTAAAACTTCCATCAATGCAATTAATTCCAAATAATTTTTGTGTAGGGATCCACACATTGGATGATGACGATTCGAGAGACCCGAGCGAACCAGGCGAAAAGGTCAGCGGAAATGGACTCATTATTGGGGCAGTTTTAGGGGCTTGCGCTGTTCTTTTTATCGTTTTACTCGCATTTTTGGGCTACAAAGTGTTCACAAATAGACAACGACACAAGAAATACCCTTCCCCTTCAATATCACCCACCCAAGCCTCGTCCCCCCTGCAGCAAGTCACCCTTCTCCCCATTTCACCTCCAAATCGCCACAGTCACCATTCATGTCATGGCAGGTTGTATTCAGATCGTGAGCGCCAGCTGTCAACCACGGTATCTTCTCATGGCGATCCACGACCCCCTCCTTCATACAACGAGACTTTACTAGCTAATGGGGGCACAATGGTGGAAGTATAAATCCCTCTTGAAAGCGAGGTCGTATTAAACCTATACCATTCCAAGGTGAAAGAGCCGAAGCGCAACTCGAGAGAGGGTTAAAGGCGTAAACTAAAAGTTAGTAGTAGGACCTAACTTAAAAAGCGGTGCTCTCCAGATAAAGTACGTCATCCACGACGTCATATAGAGTTACTCGCAGTTTCCTTTTATGCTGTCTTTTTCAATGCATTTCAAAAAGTGATTATAATAGCTGCTGTTGGAATTTGTTTCCGCGTAGCCATGAACAAAATAGCTAATAAATCTTGGTTAATTTTTTGTCAAGGCAAAAATAGGGCCATATGCTGTTATAGTAAATCGTGCACTATATGCAGTACATTTTGGTGCAAATTAATCAATTTTGTGTTTCATAACTTTTTTTACATATTGGTTAATAAGTTAATGGGTTTTTTTCATAAAATGCGTGGTAAAATGACGTCGATTGCTGAACTGGCAGGAAATTGTGCTTGATGTTGGCCCTAATCCTGGCAGATAAAGTCCCCGAATAGTAAGGACTGAGTATTAGGTTTTGAATTATTATAAATCTTGTGGATTTTAGCTCGAATTTTTGTCTTTGGACGAAGGCTTTTGGAAGCGGTTTTACAGCAGAATTAGCCATAGCCGCAAACTATAGCCCCTAGTGGTATAAAAGGTTGGCATCTTATTGTTGAATGCTACTGATAGCTGTTACTGATTTCAGTTAAATAAGAACAGTTTAAACCTCGAAAATTATGATTGTGTTTGTGTTGTTTTAATTACTTTCCATGATTTATTTTTTTGCTTCTATTTTATGCAATCATGTTTCTTGTTATGAGTGCTTTAAAAAAGATTTTGTGTTATTTTATCGCATTTAATGCAATTTAGAACCAGATTTCGGTTTTATTCAAATACGAGTAGGCTTGAATGCTTTCCTTATTGTTAAGTCCTATATTGTTAATAAGGCTTTGTTCATTAATTAACATCACGTGAGATATTGCTACTTAGCCTAACCTTGTTTACTTATTTGTTGTTATTTTTTAACCCAACTTCAACACAGATTATTAAAACTACTTCATTAATTTGGTAAAATACTTTTACACGCTTTTTGGTTTTACCAGTAAGCTAAAACGTATATTATGGTCCACCTATATCCCCTGGTTTGACTCAAACATTCTCCCATACTTTTTTGATAAAACTATTTGGAATGATGCAAATTTTTGGGAGAAGCAAGGAATAGTGTAAGCCAACGATTTTTGTTTTCGTCAAAAAATTTGGTTGCGCTTAGGCGACACAGTGATATCCAAGCAAAAGCTTCCTCAAGTCAAGTATATAAAGGAGGTGAAGCATTCAGTCAACTTGGGTAGTTAACGATAGCTAAAATCGAAAAATAATTTTTACTATTTTTGCTCTTATTTTGGGAGTGCGGCTGCAAAGATATTCAACAAATACAAAGAGATATTCCCCAAAAAAGTTTTGGGAGTGGAAACCCTGAGTTCATTCCCCCAGTCTGAATTTCTCGAAAAAGAGGGGGTTTACCAAAATCGGATTGATCATGTGATGTTACTGGAAGGGTAAACATTGTACAGTCTCTCTTTTACCGTCGAAGTTCAGGTTGAGAAAACAGATTCAGGGTTTCCAAAAACTTTTTACGGAAGATATCTTTTTGCTTTTTGAAATATCTTAGCAACCACAGCCTCAAAATAAGAGCAAAAACTTTCAAAAATTGTATTAAATTTCGATTTTAGCTATTGCAAACTACTGCAGCTGGGTGTATGCTTTACCCCCTTTAATGTTAATCTAACAACCTAATGCTTATTTTTGAAGGTTCATCTTCACATTGTTTTGGTTCATTTATTGCTATTAAAAGTCAAAATTGGATACGTGAAGTGCAAGTATAGTGTTGCAAATTGCCTCGAGTCTGAGTTTGGAAATTTTCGAAACCTTGTTGATTTTGCAAAAAGCAGGCGACAAAACCCAATATTTAACCATTCGGCTCTGGGTCATTTCAGCGATAGCCTAAATCACATTAATTTGGTATTAGTACATCATAAAAGCGCGTCGCAATAAATTTCACAAAAACAATAATCGCGACATAAATGTTTTGAACTCATAACCAAAAACCAACTTCATTAGATAACTCTTACTATAGTCAAATCAAATCTTTCGTCGCAGTATACTCGTTGTATTACGCCAAAGCGTGTAACGAGTTTGCTTGGGCCATCTTCGCGTCATTGCGCCCGGGTAACACAATTTCATTTGAAGAAATGTTGCAGCGGTGGCGAACCGTTGGCAACACTGTGTTTGAATTGAACCTCAGACCTTCCGCTCCAGAAACGTTACCGTTCGACCAACTGACCGGTGCCTGTAACCATACTCGTTTTTTTTTTAATCAAAAACACGTCGTCTGCTCAATCGAAAATCATTTTCGAAAGTTCTTAAAGGTAATCGAAGATACAGCTATCTCCGTTAATGAAGAACCTTTGCACAAATGTATTAAAAAAAATGATAATAATCAGTAAATCACTCCTTACTAGTTATAGACAAAATGTTTTTTTTCAAGAAAACGAAATCACGCTTCGTTAGCAATGTGAAGTCACTGCAACTCTCTGACTTAGCAGCAGCATTGATAGAATACTTGAGAAAGTTGAATTTTGCCCCACCTTGTAAAAACGGGTAGTTGTTGCCTATAGATGCCAAGAGCCTAGGACTATCGAGGCATGTCATATATAGAAGAAAAATTGGAACGCAAACAACTGCAACACTTTAGCTGAATACGCAGAGGTTTAAAAACCCCAGTCTTTCCGCATTGTGCGGGCTTTTTGAATGCAGAGGGAAAAGACTGCTGAAGTCGACGCTAAATGTGTAAATCGAGATCAACGATGTATTAGCTAGTGATTTGAAAGTCAGTTAAAGTTTCAAGTAGTTAAAAGCAAGGATTGCTGAGCGGTACGGTATGTAAGTACGGTGCGCCTCAATTTTTGTTTAGAAGTACGGTACGCCTTTTTTGTAATGGTACGGGTCCGGTACGTTGGTACGGTACGCTTCAAAAATTGAGCTGAAGTACGGTACGGTTCAAGGTGCGACGTAAGTAGTCTGCAAATTCTGAACGTACCTTACCGTACCGCTATCCTCGATAAAGAGTATCTAAATATCACAAGAACAGTTGCCGACGTATGTTAGTACTGTAGATAAGCAGTAGTACCTGCAAATACGAGTACCAGTTGCAGCAACAGTTCATTTGACTCATATTTGCAAAATACTTTATTGCTGTGTATAATTGTTGTTGTAGCTGCATATTTTTATCCTCTTGTCTCTGGGCAGCGTCAGACGCAGATGATCCGCACACTTTTTATAGCGATAAGTAATCTAAACTGATCTACTTATCATTTTCTACTTCACTCTATAAAGTGCTGGTCGACAGTGGCGTCGCTAGGGGGGTGGGGGGGGGGGGGGGGGTCGGCCCGCCCCGGGTGTTACCATTTTGGGGTGACACCGTTTGGGTTTTTTTATTCTTTTGAGACCGAAAACTCACTGATTGGTAGGCAAAGACCTTTTTTTTTTTTGACATCACATCCTTTCGGACTGCAAACCAACTCGTTTTGCAGCGACGACCTTTTTTTTTTTGGTCTTCACCGATATTTTGGCCGATAAAGGGTACCACCACGAAATCTCGCCCAGAGTGCCATCATTCTTAGCGACACCTCTGCTTGTCGAGACCTGAGGTTTCAACCGAAAATCAAAATGGTGCAATTTTACACTTAAAGAGAACGGAGTCCTACGGAATGGATGTAAGCAATCTTGCTCTCTACTCTGCCTGGTGATAAAAAGCTCGTAATCCATCTCATTTTAAATTTCGTAATCCGTTTGCAATAATCCTAGAACTACAGAAAGTATTGTACCATTGGTTTGTAAATTGTGTAGGCCAGGCTCAGCTGTGTTTTAAATCTCTAGCTCTGAGCTGAATGCTTGGCAATAGGCTGTTTATCAAGTTCGATTGTTCACTTAGTTACCGGCTTAGGATCTCAGAGGTGGCTGAATATTTACAGTATTTGTTACCGGTAGTTTGAAGTTGAACTGCAGCAAGCTCATCATAAGTTCAAAGCCCATGCTTCAGTGTACTGTGAGTCAGAACTCTATGAACTGTCTGAAGCAGGAAGCGAGTCCTAGAATATCAGTGTGACTGAAACCAACTGCCTGACCAGTGACTGCTTAAGGTATTCTGCAAAATTAGCCTTTGCTCAAGGAAAACACGCCAGAAAATGCTAAATAGAAAATAATAGGAAGGCTCTCTATTTCACCGGAAATTTTTATCTAGTTTTTTATTAATTCTGACTCAAATCTGACTTAAACTGAAATGCTTACTGTAAAACTATTCCCAAATCGAACCCAAACCCTAACCTAAACCCTAATCTTAACTCCTAAAAATGCAAATGAAAAAAGCGCGGATGAATATTTCTCATTCTCGTTTTATTCTCTTTAAGTAGAAAATTTTCGGTGAAATAGTCACTACCAAAATAATATCACTATCAGATACTGGTATAAAAAACGCAGAAATAAGTTAACACAAATAAAACAACTAGCGAAGAAAAACTACTATGATATGAAGAACTTGTTGGAAAAAATAGCCATGACTTGGGCTTATTGTGGAAAACAATAAACACTGAGTAAAAAGAAAACAATCTTCACTACACCAATCCTCACGACAAAATAAATAGAATAATGGACAGTCCAGCCGAGATCAGCAAAGCCTTCAATGACCATTTTATATCAATTGCCAATTCTCTAGCCGCAGACATCCTTAATGCATCCAGTCAATATATAATACTGTAATTGCTATCCCTCTTCCTCAATCTCGTGCGTACCTCAGTCACTCTTTCTAAAACCTGGAACAGATGAACAGATATCGGGGCTTATCATTTGCTTGGGCTTGATTGTTCTAAAAAAGTAAGAGCACAGGTGTCGAAGGTATTCTCATTAAATACAGTAAACTAGCTGGGCCCTTCCAAATCTCGATTTTATCAAAACTGTTCAATGTATCAATAAAGCAAGGCTTCTTTCCTACTCTGTACTGTCTTCAAGACTGCTAAAGTTGTTCCGGTCTTTAAATCAAGGTCAAAGCAGTCCCTTAACGACTACGTACAGGCCAATATCCTTATTATGCTCTTTCTCAAAACTTTTAGAAAAATGTCTGCATGATCAACTGTATCAATACTTCAAAAATGATAATTTCTTTTATGAGGTAGCTATCAACTTGGCTTTAGAGAAAATTTATCCACAGAAATTGCCTTAAATCAAATTTATGAAGATTTCATTACTGGGATAGAAAATAAATATGTTTGTTTAGTATTCTTAGATTTGAAAAAAGCATTTGATACAGGTGATCATGACATCCTTATTGCAAAACTGCATTGTTACGGAATCAAAGGATTACTGGTACGTTATTGGACTTTTTGCTGATGATGCCAATTTAAAATTTTCTGGAAAATCAACTGCATTACTTGAACAAAAAATGAATGAGGAGCTTCTGAAGGTCGATGACTGGATGAAAGCCAACAAGCTATCTCTAAATTATAAAAAAAAAAACAGAATATTTGATTGTTAACAATTAAAATCACAAAGCAGTAGACTAAACATAAATTACCGTAGGAAATAATACTATTACACAAGTAGAACAAACAAAATATTTGGGAGTAGTAAAAAAGATAGACTTAACTTCTGCCCCTCTTATTCAAAACCAATGCACTAAAATTGCAACGGGAAATTGGGCCTTGGCTATTATAAGCAAGTATGTTAGTTTATCAACTTTGAAATGTGTGCTTATTATGGTTTAGTGTATCTCCATCTTCAATACTGTGCCTCTGTATGGGGTCAAGCTCCCACATCTACCCTAAATCCAATTCAAATCCTTAAAATAAAGTTGTGAAAATCATCTTCAAAACTTACCATCGCCAATTCCTTTTATTGTCTAAAATTTCTAAAGTTTGATGATGTTGTCCAACTTCAAATTGCAAAGCTTTTGCACTCTATCCATCACAAAATTTTGCCAGAATTTTATTTAAATTTCACCAAAGTGGAGAATACCCATCAGCATAGCACTAGATTTGCAACCAGCTCTAATTACAACCAAATTAAACAAAGAACTGAAAAGGCCAGAAGAACTCTGTCCTTTATTGGACCAACGGTATGGCGTGAGATTCTGAGTGCTGTGAACTCATTTTCACCAGGTGGCTTCAAAACCAAGTATGCTACAAAAATAGCTTACTTCAAAAATATAATTAGCTAAATTTAAATGTTCTGGGGTGGAGTAAAGCTCCAACTAAGTTGTAAATAATTGCTAAAAATTTTCCTTTTAATTTTTTGGTTTGCACTTAGCAAAGATCAGGCAATGCATGCTTGATGGCAAAGCGGTACCTTGTAATAACATTATGTTTAATATCTTCTTTCTCTCTCTGTTTTGTTTTTCTCATGAGTATGTTTATTTATTGCTTTATTATCATATATGGGTAATTATTTGCTTCATTTTTTTTTAACACATTTAGTTTGATTATATTGTACATACATATATCTGATGTACAGTATAGGGCTATACAATGTAATTTGATTGCATGTAATGTCGTGGTGGCTATTGCCTTAGATGACTGCACAGTCTTTTGCGTCATCTCTTGCAAGATGTAATTCTAACCTGTAATATTTTTATGATTTACAAAAAAAAAAAAAACTGAACTAAACTATTCTCCCAATACACATTTCAATGTGATAATAAGCAGGTTTGGTATTGGTAAGGTGCCTCACTACTCAGTGGGCTACTCTACATAGTACTCACTAGTCCCTGCCACACTTACTGTATTTGTTTAGTTTGGTGTGGATAGTGAAAGCTAAAAAATGTCCAACATTGGAGGTGTTAAAATCGCACTGAATAGCAGCTCCATAATAAACATTGTTATAGGCCTACATGGTCTGAAGTTTGCGGATGCTACTGGTAATGAGCAAGATGCTAACACAGCAAATTTTTCTCAACATGACACAGGTATGGTGGTACTGTAGGCCTATTCACATCTCTAATCAGTAACCTAACAAATTATATGGTAATTTTCAAGTTGGCTAGGGTACTGTATCCTGTTTTAAATCAAAAATTGTAATTGCTTAAAATGCATAGTGAATCAGCCGAGCCAGGACAACTGATCGCAAACCAACGATTTCGTCCCAATGGTTTCGTCACAAAGTGAGGGTTTGGGCAAGATGCCTGTGGGTATAGTAAAGTATTTTTATGATTGCCCTTCTCAGCCAATCAGCGTCATTTGGTTTGTGGTCAGTTTGTTGCAATCAGTTGTCGTGGACCCTGCATCAGCCATTGCTAATGCAATAACCTAATGGAATTTGAAAGTTTTGTTTTTTGGCCTGGTTAACCTTTTCTGCTCTAGTGTTGATGATCATGATAACAAACTCCATTTTGCGGGTAAAATAATTTTTAACACAATTTTATTACTCACTATCTACCGGTACTCTACTGATTCATTTGTTGGTCAGTGGTTAATGTTTCCTAAAACATTTTCAATGTCTATATAATTCAGAATTAAGAGGCCTAGAGATGCAGTTACTGTACTGGTTTGTATGCTGGCTGAAAGAATTAAAGATCTGGGTTCAACCCACAGCATAGCCAAAAAGGTAAAGACATCATGTTTAATATGACCTTGATCTAGGTCCAAGGTTTAATTTACACCCTAGTCATGTTGTTGTGTCCCTGCCCAAGACACTTTACAATGATTATCTTTGCTTGATGAATTTGAACAAGCAACAAGAATTTTAAGATATTAACACGAACATTGGATTAGTGAAAACTCCTAAGCAATTGCAGATTGCTTCAATCACAAAGTAGTTACTGCAATAAAAAGTGTGCGGATTGTCCAATAGTTAGTGTCTGATGCTTTCTGATGACAGGAAGTTAAATATGCACTACTTGCTACTACTACTACTATTGTTGTATACTGTATACATGTTGCTGATAAGTGAGAACAAGCTAATATACTGGCAATTAAGCTTAAACTGTAAATAGTTTATGCTACCATTTCAAAAATGTTGTTTAATTATATTACAAATTATGATAAACAGTGAAGTGTCTAGCAAAAAAATGGATGCAGTCTTCATACAGTTATAAAACAGTAAAATTACTGTATTCCTAGAAAACTGTTCAGCATACCTGACACAGGCATAAGCTGTATTGATAAAAGATTGCAAAAGAGCAAGTATTATGCTTTTTAATTTTGTGTTGGTTATGCAATTGGCTCAGCTAGGTTGAATATTAGCTTGTTGCATCTGTACATTGCAAGTATAGGCTTCATTGCTTTTTGATTTTTTTTGTACGGTATAGCATTTAATTTAATCGCACTGTTGTGTTTTTCACTTTTGGCAAATTACTGATTGATTTTGGTAATGCTAATGAGCTACAGCAGCGTAAAAAATAAAGAAATTCAAAATCTTGAATGTTGTTTAGAGATTCAATGCTCTTCAAATGAAATTTTGGCTCCCAGCCATGATATATCAATGCTGACTACCAATGGTTGTTTAACCTGCAAATGTGAGTTTTTGGAACGTGAAGACCAGGTGGCACATTACCGCAGTGATTGGCATCGGTATAATATTAAATTACGTTTACTTGGCCAAGCAAATGTCAGCGAAGAAGCTTTTGAAGAAATAGCAGGTAAAGTCAAACTGATTTAGCTTGCAAGAAAAACTAATGATAAAATGTCAAGTGTTTTTACTAATTGCGTTAAAAGTCAGTTTTGTTACTGAAAAATGTACTGATAAGTAGCATTGGGCATTGTTTAGTAGTTTACCCATTACCAAGTTAGTTATGGTGCCTGGTTGCTGAATGATATTCTTAGTGGTACTGGTACTTTTTTTTTGTCATCTAATTGCAAGATGTGAGATAAGCCATTAAGTATCACAGATCGGCATAAATTGTAATGCTACACAATGAAGAATAAGCTTTCTTACAATATGTCAATAATGATGCAATTTAATATTTTATACCCCACAATGTTATCAGTTTCACTAGTTGCAGTTGTTGTTAATCCTTTCAAATAGAATTTTAATACAAAATATGCATTTTGTATTTTTTTATATACCGTATACCAGATTCTTTGAGCATATCAGGATCAGAATCTGATGACAGCACTGCTGAACCAGAAGAAGCTATTAACTTGTCCACGTCGGTGTTGAAACATGATGAGGATGACAGTGTTAAGTTTCATGATGATCGAAGACCAAAATTTTATTTCAAAAATGAAACTGATGAAATCGTTTCTATCTACAAAAAAGTTCTTTGCAATAAACAAGTAATTAGCATGTCACTTTTGTAGTGTATTATTGCAATTTTACCAGCTTCGTTTCTAATCAGCAGTAAATGTTTCTTCACTCTTCAGTTAGTGTGTGAACTGTTCCATTTTATTGGGCAAAGAATAAAGTCAATATTGGGCAATTCACATTTCACAGTTATACTAGAATTTGTACCAGTAGCTGCGACAAATTTAATCTAAATTGATAATGTGATGAGTGCATGAAATATTTGCTCAATTTTTGAGTTTGGACTGTTTCACAGAAAATTTTTAAATCAAAGAGAATAAAATGAAAATAAGAAATATCCACACACGTTTTTATTTGCTGTTTTTAGAATTAAGATTAAGGTTTGGTTAGTTTTAGAGTAAAGATTTGAATTTGAGTCAGATTTAAGTCGGAATCAAAAAAGTAGAAAGAAATTTTTAATGAAATAGTCTCTTTTCTTCTTTTTTTGTATTTATTTTTGGTTTCTGACTGACTTACCAAAACTTAAAGAGACATTAGTTATCCATTAGGAATTAGTTGGCAATACGTTATGCAAAGAAATATTTTGAGGTGATGCATATCATGTAGATCATAGTGATACTTCTTGTTTCTTTAGGGTGATGTAACTGGATTAACAATCACAAGTTTGCTAAACCAACTACTTACAGACGTACAGAACTGCTACTGGTTGGTTATTTTATTCAATGCTGGGCATTTTGCCGCTGCAGTTTTTGATGGAGCTGCCACTGCGCTGACTCACAAAACTTTCCATCGTTATATTGTTCGAGCGAAGAGAGGAACAGTGCAAAGCCTTAATGACAGCAGCAATCGTGGCCATACTGCGAAGTAAGTTGAGTGAACGTTTTTAAAGGAATTGGTTTATTAAATAAGGTCGTGTTGAATTATTTTTCGCTCTTAAGTTTTACTGAGTCTAGACAAACCTTTCAAAAACTAATCATGAATGAAATGAACCACCCCTTCTTGAGAAATCATTTGAAAACTGTTTTCCGAAATCTATGATTTTCCAAATCATAATCACCAAATTTTGGCCATTATTTGTATACGACAGATACTAAGTGTGCTAAACATTTTATAAGTTATATCTTGTACGTTTTTTCTGATCGAATGTGTTACAATAATAGGGAAAAGAACACTAAATTAGTACGAAACCGTAACATTTCAACGTGTTGAAGCAAGGTTGTGCTAGAAGCTTCACACTTTGTTTAGGTCAGCTGGGGCCACTTTACGACGTCATAATGAAGCAGCGCTGGAAGAATCAATAAAAACTCTCATCAAATCATGGAAAGAGGAATACGTTGATAAATGCTCACATATTTTCATCAGAATTCCACATTACCGCAAGGTAAATCGACGATCATCCGATGTCCTTGAAACTCGAGTTATTTTTATCTTTTCCTATTCGTCAACTAAACATTGTTTATCTTCTTTGTTGACATTGCGGCTGGAACTGGTTGTTTTATTTTCATGTTATTTTTATATTTTTTGATGCCGAAAATAGCGGAACAGAAATGAAATCGATCAAGATCGTGAAGCTATTTAATTATATATGAAGGTTTTGAAGAAAGTCGTAGTCAATGGATTGAACTGAGACGTTTAGTTGGTGTCTTATAATCACAGACATTTAGGGGCAGGACTGTATCATCAGATGATGAAAACTTTGTCGCAAACACGACTGATTAGCAGCGGCTTAGTGCAGTTTCTGATTACATAACAATTTTTTCTTTGGAATTGCAGTCGTTGTTTTACGGAGGAAAAGAGCCTTTGTTTGATCACAATGACCAGCGACTCCGCTCCATTCCGTTCGTGACGCGCCGTCCAACGTTTAATGAAGTGAAAAGAGTGCACAAAGAATTATTTTCTCTCACGCTTCATGGTAAGATGATCGTTCGACTTCATTCTTTTAAAGGTTGCTTGCTTGCATTCGTTGATGACGTCACGGCAGAACAGTACGTCTTTGAGTGATTTAATTTGTTTTTGGAGTTAACCATTAGAAACTTTAAAATTGGAAAAATTGTTTCCAAATCGGGTGTCTTCGTACATACGTCAACGAGTTAATAACCTAAGTCGTACCGCACAACCTTTGTATTTTTAAGTTTAATTTTTTTTTGTTTCTGCTGTCTCATTTTTAACGTTTTAAATGTAAAATAGGGAATGCAAACATATCGGATTTATTATCTCAGCCAAAAACTAAAACAAATAAAAATGTGATCGAAGAAACTATTGATGAACAAAACAAAGATGGTCGCCCCAACCCACACTCGCGACAACTCGACAACGCAGGTACAACGAATTACTTTTTTAGTTTTAATTATGACAGCCTGGAGGGAGCTCTCATTTGTAGATGCTCTTTGTGCTGATACATGTAACAGTTTTTGTGATCTTGCACACACCTATTATTTTTGCGTAAAGAAGATATCAAGTGCTTTTCCAATGCTGTCGTAATTTCGGTTTTTGCCAAGTTTTGCTTTCTTACTTTGGATTGTCTGTTTCAGTTTGCCACATAATCAGTGGTAAATCGTTATTTTGGTCCGAAATGGTCTAACTTGTAATAACTATTTGTTTTCAAGTTTCTTCCACCCAAGTTGCAACCAACTACTTCGAGGAAAATAATACGAATGAGATTCCTAATGCAACTTCAAAATCAAAAAAGAAAAAGAAGACAAAAGACAGATCGAAAGTAATTGCTACATCGAAACAACGTGAGCCAAAGGTGATCTATGTCAATTGCCAGTGTTTCCTCTAAGTCGATTTTTGTCAGCAAATCAGTGATTTATTGAATCGAAGACTAATAATTTTTGGCAAAATGACACATAGCGCTAGAAAATTCGACAAGTATGTAGAAATGTGACTTTTTGCATACTTTAATACTAAATTGATGCAAAATTTTGGGCTAGTAAGCGTATTTTACAGCTTGGGCAATATGCATATGTTTTAAGAAAATTTGGGCACTCGTCGGTTAGCCAAAAAGTCAGAGGGAACAGTGCTACTATCTACAGCACTGCACTTTTATCGTGTTACGAGAGGTATTTTGTATATAGGCGTCCGTATCATCGTCTCATATTCACAAGATAATCGTTCCATTGCTGTATATTTTCATGCATGGGTTTTTATTAAATCACCTCCTCCCTCAATACATGTGTGCGTTACTGTGTCATCTGAAATGTTCTGTTTTCTTTGCAAAGATAACAAAAATATTATGGGTTTGTGATATTGATAAACTTTGCTTTGCAAGAAAACATTTTATGTTTTCACAAACAGACCAACTTATTTATTTGTACATCATATACGAATGCAGTACTGATGGCGAAGACATTCACATTTATCAATGTTTTAGTTTTATAGCCTCGCTTTATTACTGGTTTATTGCCACAAAAAATCTAGGCTGTTTCACTGAGTTATTACCAGAGGTGGAGTCGAGGACAGAAGGCTAGAGGCCAAGGCCAAGACTCAAAAAAAACTTCCGTGGCCAAGGACACAGGCGCAAGTGTTGTCCAAAAAAAAGTCCTCAAAAATTTTTTTTCAGGCGATCTCCTCTTGAGGAAAACAAAGAAAGGTCTTCGAAAAATTTCCGCGAGGTTTCAGGCGTTTTCCAACAAAATTTCAACGGTTTAAAAAAAGTACTGTCCTCGACCCGGGGACAGGGCAATTTTCGAGGGCTTGCGGCTTCAAGGCCAAGGACTTCAAAATGTGTCCTCGAGGACTCCACCTCTGCTTATTACAGTTAAACAATTTTTGTTTTTCAAAATTAGGAGATAGCAATTGAAAAATCTGACGAATCCTCCGACCAATTGAGCATCGCTGAACAGCGATTGTTGGAAAAACTTTACACAGCCTGCAAGACTTCGGATATAGAACTGCTCACACTAAACCTGAACGTATTTTGCGACACTAAGTTTGCGAAAAATAATCCTTTAAACTCTGAAAACAACGAGCCATCAACTGATGACAATCAAATTCCTCTTGAATTTGAAAGAGAGAAAACTAATTTGCTCTGTTTTCCGCTGGACAAAAGCGGCGAAACTTTACTTCATGTTGCATCTCGTGCAGGGGACAAAACGATTATTTTGAAACTGCTGGAGACGGGAGCTGACCCTGCTATGAAGTAAGTTCATGCTGAGCAACCCAGATTTTGTAAAGTTTCGCGTTTTTTTCATGTATTAAGAGCACCAAGATTTTTGGATACGTACTTTGATTATCAATAAAGCGGTTGATTGAAGGGATATTAAGCGTGTTATGAAAGAGAAGCATTAACGCTTACCTTGAAGCAAAAATAAATAAATCAAAAATTGCGCATCAGTAAAATGAAATGCTACAGACTTGCGTTATCAAGTTATTTTTTTAGAAACAAGAGTTTCCAACCTCCGTACTGTGTTTGCTCGAATAAGGAAGCTAAGAATACTTACAGAAGATTCAGAGCAAAATATCCCGACATGTACGATTATAACAAAGCACAGGTGAAAGATATAGCCTGAAAAGTGCAAAATTATTGCATTTTGCAACAATTACTGTACTTTAATTTAGCCAGTGATATTGACGCAACCGATGAGACACCATTTAACAGTCAACACTGTTTTTTTTGTGGTGTTGGCACATTTGCACGGAATTAGCAATGATCAGTTCTAAACCAGGCTCTCTTGTACAATCGCAAGGATTGTAATCTCTTGTACAATCGCAAGGATTCAAAGGTGGCATTTTGTACTGCTCTCATTTACGGGTAAGATCTGGGTAGTGGGTATTTCAAACCAAACGTTTTTCTGTTTTACAGGTAGCTTCACCTTTATCTGAAGAAGTAGAAGCTGAAGTAAAAAGAAAGCAAGCCGAAAAGAAAAGAGCTCAAAAAGCTGCGAAAAGAGAGCGGGAGAAGGCTGCGAAAGAAGAAGAGAAAAAGCTACAAGAAGAAAACGAAAAAAAATTAGAAGAACAGACCGAAAGACAACGTTTTCTTGCATTATCGGATCGTGAAAAGGTAGATGTTGTGCGGTTAGAATTACCAGCTTAAGAAAAACTGAGCAAACCATTTAAGATCAAGTGATCAAACGTTTATCGCCTTAAGCGGGTCAATTTAATTGGGGTTTTTGTGCGAAATTGTTTTATTCTCCTGCAACCAAATTGCGTACGTTGAAATTCATTTTTAATATTTTCAACTGCAGTTTCGATCTGAAACCAAAGGTACAGCCTGGCAGACTTTTGCAAAACTAACTTTTTCCAAATCTTTTACCCCATTTATAGTGTATAACTGTCCTATGAAATCCCTTAGCATAAGGTTTGAAGTAATTCGGCTGCTTCAATTATTTTCAGAGATTGATCGCTGTTGAACGAAGATTAGCGGATCAGCCGCATGCGCAACTAACACAAACCAGGTATGTTTAAAAATATTGGCGCATCTCCGAGTTGGTGGTCAGTTAGATCATTTCTATTAATTATTGTGAATAATTATAGCTGTCATGATGTAATTGCGAGATGATTGGTCGTATAATCTTGCTGACATGAAAACAAGTTCGATTTCTGTGTAAGCACTATTAATGGTTGTCAGAAAATGCGTTGGCAATTAAGTTAATGCTGTAATGCACCAGGACAGTGTGAGGCTGACTGGTTCGACGAATACTGTCGACATGCTGTTACCAGAAATATTCCTTCTTTGACCATAATTCAGCTGTGGATATCAGCGGTGTTGCGGTTAGATTACAAAATTAATCTGGTGAAAGATATTCTTAGATCTTGTTTTTATGTTTCAGGAGATGTTATACTTGCGCCGAAAGCTTATTTGCTAAAGTTCCATTTGAATATCTAGATTTTCAATTTTGTTCTATCAATTGTTTGAAGTTGCACAAAGCTAAAAATAAGACTTAACAATTGAACGTCCTATTTTGTAGTATTAGCCTATTTATCTCGCTTTGTACAAAAATGGCAGTTTTGGGGCGCGGATTTATCCTAACTGAATTGCAATAATGTTCATTCCTCTAGTCAAGCTGCCACTCTCCTCTTCTGCCCTCTAGATCACTGCTCTTTTATAATACTGTGAGGATGCATTTGATGAACCTAATTGCTATGGAGTGCCCAATCCTGTACAATAACTCTGGTTTCAGTGGTTTACGCAGGATTTTCAAAAGGGAGGGGGGAGGCGCGTAGCCAGGAATTTAGAAAGGGAGATAAAAACCAGATGAGAAAGATAAAGACTAAAAAAATCAGCCCATTTTTCTGCCCAGATTTAGGTGAAGACCAAAAAAAAAAGGAGGTCGTCACTCAGATTCAGTCCGTTCTTCAGCCCAAATTACAAAGGGGGCATGGCTCAATTTTGTGTTTTATTCTGCGGTATTGTACATTACTGGCGACCCAAAAGGGGGGACCATGGCACAATGCTTCCCCCTCCACCTTAAATCCGCCCCTGTCTGTTTCCAATTTTTCTCCTTCCGATTAGTTTTGTAGCAATTTTCAGACTAATTGTGCGAAAATTGGTGAAATTATTTTATTTGTTCATATTCTTTAAGTGCAATAAATTTTTCTATTGGTTCAACTTCCGTAAAATCGTCTGGGCTTCAAAGCGTAGAATTAATCTGTAGCAACTGTCTAACGAGCGAGACTGCCTTGATCAGAAGAACCCAGCACCACACTGGAATGCCAGCAATAATCAATGTTGATAACAAGTGGTTACACAAATGCCATAAAAAATATGCAGCAAATCAAATACGCTGTTAAGCAAAAATCATCGGTAACTTGGAGCTGAGCGCGTTAGGACAAGTAGCTCGATTATGATTAAAATCTACACACTTATTTTGAACAGGAGTTGAGGCTATAAGATTGAGGTGCTGTAACACTTGCAGTATATTCGCTCAAACAAGGTTATTAAGATTATTACGCAAAAATTCGTCAGCATTAATGATAATCATTGCAGTGGGTGAGTTTTCCTTCAGCAAAAGTCGAATTTTATCAAACTTAAAAGAAATTTAAAACTATATATAGCAAGTGGGGCAGCACCATCAACTTGAACATTCCTATATCGAAAGACGCTCTTTGAGAGGGATCTTACGACGTTTATTTTTATGTCCCAAGAGCGTTCTAAATTTATTTAAAACGTCAATTATTATAGTTCTCTTACTGTCACACCGAATCCAGGAACTAATAATACAGAAGCTGAAATTATTTTACATAGTTTTTCCTCACACAAGCTCTGTAACTCTTTAGGAAAAGTTAAACGTTATAACGAGAAAACGTGCAAGAAACGGCAAATCAGGCAATTCATAGAGTTTTTTTTCAAAATAAAGTTAGCAGAAATGACATTTACCCTCTTGAACTTACGTACGTTCTTAAATTGGTTATAAGGTATAAAACAACATGGGTACCAAGAATAAAAAAATAAATCCGTAAATAATCAGCGTAATGTAGTTCTATTATGGTCGTTGCAACAGGTCAAAGTTATTGCTAAAGCCACAAAACCTTGTGATGAAGCATATATGAAATTTTATCGTATTACTTTTATCTTATACCCGATGAGAATTAAGTTGAATCTGCGAATAAAAACGGTACAGTGAAATTTGGAACAAATGACCGCTTTGGTCTTGCAGATATTTCGATTACCTGTATCTTTCTTAATGCGCAAATTAGCTTAATTTTTATCGGTGTCCGATTATTACCTCATAAACAACACATGATGCGAGTAGCAGTTAAATGGAAGGCACTCTTTTCATAAATTCAGCGAGAAACTAAACAGTAAATAAAAAAGCAAATATACAAAAACAAGCAAATGCAAGGCGTGTTGATTACATTCGATACAGAATTATAGCGTAAAACAATCGGCACTAATGCAGTAACGCAAGTAAAAGATACATATCAAATTAGCAATAACTACCTGATTATATATTTCACTATGGACGGATATGGAAAATTTCTTAGTAACTCCAAGTGCAAATTACAAAACATTGGTACCACTTTTGATTAAGGTGTCGACTATCTACCCGTACTATTTTGTTTGAAACAGCTGCAACATTATTTGGAACAAAACATTAATAATTTTGTTTCAAGGTATTTTTTCAAAGTTTCATAATATTGAAGCTTCTTCCGCTGCGGACGCTTTAGAAACTCTAAAAAAGATAAATAATTCTTTACCAATCGTGTAGGTTTGAGTCGCTGAATTTAAAGACTCAATGCTAAGCCAAACCAACGTAAAACAAACAAACTCGACAAAGCTAAACTTTACGAAGCCTGAGCACAGCAATCATAATCTTCTGTTGGTGCCAACGTTCAAACTCACAGGTGTCTGCCATGTTGTTTTGTCAATGGAAATGTTCCTTATCACAAAACAAGCTGGTATCACCGAAAATATGCACTTAACGCACATCTGCGTCGCAAAAATGTTGCAGTATTTACCTTTTAAAACTTGGGAGAAAAGAATTAACATTACTTGTTTCAACTGCGCATTGCTATTCAAGCATTGAAGGGACATTGAAGTCAACTTTTTCACTGTTGACCAAAAAAAATGTTAAAAATCTAAAATGCATTTCTATCAAATTTGAACTTTCTAAGTCTTCTCGTTTTCAAGATATAGCAGTTCAAAGTTAACAATTTTCCTTTTACTTCAGTGTTTCCATTTCGCCAGTATTGGACAGAAGATAACTTTTGAAAAGTTGGCTCGAATTTCCTTTAAAGGCAGCTAACATTGCAGTTTTTTACCCTTTACTTGGTTTTGACAACACCACAGCCAAAAACACTTATTGAGAGCTACAAATATGCCATAACTTCGTGAAATTTTATTTGTGACCTTGGCACAACTTCTATGGGGAAAATCCTTCCTAAGAGGCAATCTAAGCTTTTATACCTCGGGAACGGAAGCTCGTAGAAACCTCAAATTTGGTCAAGTTGGTCTTCCGACCTGTCAAAAATTTTTGAGTAAACCGAGAAATTTCGACCTCCATGCCTTTTTAAAAATACAAAATAGTTCAAACTTCATCAAATGCAAACCAATGAAAATAATAACATTGATTAAAGAGGAACATGCAAATCAATAACATCAATCCTTTCTCTCAGAATCAGCCAAACGAAACAAACTTAGTAATATAAAACGCTCGGCAAAAGTAACGAGAATCACAAGAATTTGAAACTTCACCACCATTTTGTCGAACCACAAAACTGAAACAATACTAATTTTAAAAAGATAAGTTTTTATCTACTCGGATAAGTGTTATGTTGTTGTTGCACGACCAGCAGTGTAATGCTTAACGGCAGAGTACAATGCGTTATCGTGGCCAAGTTTTGTTCAACAGTTTGCATCACGTTAATCAATTCAAATCTTACACGGAAATCACGTCTCAAATAAATTACGAAGCTCTGACTTTTCAGACTCGTTGTTTGAATGATGTTTGATTTCCTACGATTAGCAAAAACTTAGCAATACACGAATTGCAATCTGACTAGGCAGACATACCAAATCACAAAAGTTACGAGTTGTACCTACAGCATTTAATCACTACCAAGCATTTTAAAAGTAAAGGTATCATTTAGCATACGACATACTAAAAATCAAGATGATGTTTTAATAAAATCGAAAATACTGTAAGTTGAAATGTCTCTCTTATTAAAAAAACGTAAATCACTGCAATTTTTTTCTACCGCTGAAGACGGGGATGGGCAATTCTGTTTCTTTTTAACGCCGATTGAATCATAACAGGATCGTAGTGTCTTCAAAAGTCTTACGTTTCAGTAGGGCTCGTAAACGATCCTCTTACACTAGGCCAAATGACCGGTTGATTTACATTAACTTTGGTAATAGGACGATAATTGTTTCTATGCACAGGCTTTCGCAAATTTAAAGTCAATTTGGTATCTAAATTGAATCCAATCATATAAATTCCTGAAAACAAGCGAGTTAGGCTTTGTCCAACAATATTATTAATGGTATGTTATGCGTCAGCCAAAGTGTAGTAAGCCTTATTAGGGCCCCTGTACCATTGCTTTTCCACGTCCGAAATTTTCAAATAGCCTAATAAGGCAAGATCACGCTTGAATATTCTATCAACGCACCGAGCAGATTAAAATATAGTAATCAATATTATCCCAAACTAAGTAATATCTTAAATCAAATTAGGCTTGACAAAAATGCGTTTGGTTGGAAAACGCATCATAAATCTCAAACTCATCATTTATGTTCAAACAGCAATCAAAAATTAGGAAAAGTTGTGCCTACATTTTGCGATTTTGGACTAGATAAGTTTCAGAAACGCTTAATTACTGCAGGTCCAACTTTTACCAATTGTTAGTACCAACTACATCAAACTTCTAATCTGTTTACCACGCATAAAACAATAAATACAACACAACATGCAAGGTTACTCCCACAGCATGCAAAACACTTACCAGACAAGAACTGTTTATTTATGAGACTCTACGACCAATCTGATCAGTGCTAAAAATATGAACTATTTTCAGCACTGCTATAAATTCAATTAGCTGAGAAAAGTAACTGAAAAATATAGTTAACACTAACTTATACGAGTATCCTTCGCAGTATCGTAGATGCAGAAAAAGAATGATATACAACCAATACGAACCAAGCTTCATGACAGCTTTACACAGCTTATGAATCTAGAGTTGTAAACGGGCCGACTAGCTCAGGCCCGAACCCGAAAACTAATTTGAAGCCCAAATCATGCCCGAAAAAAACCCGAAAGTTAAGTTAGGTCTGAAAAATTTAGCAATGCTGCCAAGTTATATTGATTATATTTTTGTGCATCAAAGACAAAAAGTACGTCTCAGGCCCGAATTAAGCCCAAAATTTTTGCCAACTTTAGGCCCGAACCCGACCCGACTTTCAACTCGGTTATGAATTAGGTTAAAAATACAACACTGATGGTGATGAGTTTGCAAAATCAAACACACTTTATGACCAGAATTTAGCCCATTCACTCTATCACATACAGTACTGAAAACGCTAATTATCTTACCTTCATAATCCACACAACCATTCGTGTCCTCTTGTCCCGCCAGCAGTTGTTCTACCTCTTCTTCCGTAAGTTTCTCGCCTAAGATCATTACATAATTTCAACCTTGTTAAACAATTGTTATATACTGCATAGTTCCTAAGTATGAAGTTAAAAAAATGAATTACTAAAGAGTAAAATACAGTTCACAAGAACAGGACTGGTACTGCATACTCAAAATAACACCGGCAGCGCTAGAACATTAATCTTACAGCCAAAAAGTCATGTTTAATCGCCGATTTTTCTAAACCACATAATGATGCAGTAGCACCAACACCAACAATGTGAATTATTCGTTTTGAAACTAAACGTAATAAATCTTAATCTTAGAATAGGTCAAGTCATGCAATATGAGACATGAGAGCTGTATGTATATCTAATCGCAAAAATATAAAAATGTTTGTCCGTGGATTTTTCACTAATGTTTACTAAGTTAAGGCAAGGTTTTAGTCAGGGTCAGACGTGAGGAAAGCTTTCAGAATTATTACAGTTGAAAGTATTTAATTCAGAATAGCAAATCTAACCTTTACCATACTTTTATTGAAGTGATACTAATGTTTCTCGGCAGTATTTTTAAAGTGGTTTTCCACTCAGGGCACCTATTTTCGACATACCGAATGACAAAACGACCAGCGGGATTGGGCCTTGGCCAGTTACGCCTAGTTGGACAACATTCTTTTCACTTGCAAAAAATTTACCCAGTGAAACAAGGACATGTCTCAGTTCCGCTCCCAAAACTTTGCCGTTATTTTCCTTGTCAAAGACTTTTAGTCCTTCGATAAAATCAGCCATATTAGGGGGGACCGCCTGGCGTCGAATTTGGGCCAACATAGGTAGAAATTCTTCAAAAGTAACTTGTTTCGAATTCAGATCTGAAATTCAGAAATATTTCTTGTAAACTGAAATAGATTTAACACATTGTAACATCGGACAGAGAATGGCTGATCTTTCTTCTGGTAAACTAGGATTAAATTAATTCTAAACAGCAAAACGTTAAAATTCAACATTTAAAGTTTATGCCAAAACCGTATAAAATGTACCTTTAGAAGTCTATTCAAATTTGGAATAGCGGTGATCACCATTTGTAAACATAAAAACGTAGTGTTGAAGTTAGCCATTGCAATAAAATTTTAAAAAAACACTTGATAAATCTGAACTGACAAACTTCAAAAGTGGAAATTTCTCTAATTGCTATCCATATTAAAAAAAACATCATCGCCGAAAATGTACGCTTGTTAAAACACGATGAACATCACAGCTTCGCACAAACCGGTATTCAACCGCATTTTTATGTTATACCATTCAATTGACCACAACTTCGCCATGCTTTTGACTTTTGCATGCGTACTTATTGAGCAGCAGAGCATGACCAGACACTTTCCAATCTCCTTTTATGGACAATAAAATACACATTTTCGCAAGACCATCTTAGCATATCAAAGTCAATAGCTTTACCATAAATTTATCAGTCAAGGCAAGCTCAATATTACACGTTTTGAAAAGAAAATTAAAAATTTCTATTCAAAGTATCGATTTCGTTGCATAGCGCTTTTGCAATACGACCTAGATGATACGCCAAAAGCGTAAATTCAACTTAAGTACAAACATATACCATCTTGTGTTGGGTTATTCATCACTTTCTGAACGTCGGCGTTTGTTGGATTTTCACCAAAAGCTCGCAAGCATTCTCCTACTTCGTGATAATAAATCTTTTCATCGCCAGTTTTGTCAAACAGTGAAAAGATTTCTCTGTATTCTAATGGGGTGAAAATGAAGATAAAGTGAAAACAGAAAGAACGGTAAAAAGCATGAAGTTTTGAAAAGCAGGTTAAAAAAAACAATTACAAGTTTTAAGTAATTTTCATAACAGCTGCTTAGAGATGGCTGGTATGACAATTCTTCAACCAAAAGAAGCTGTTTTGGCAAAAATGACCACTGGCTGTAGTAACTGAATGGAATGTACAAAGAAGTTAGTGTAACAAAGTTGTGCAAACACTTAGTTGAAAAAATGCAAACCAGCAGCATACACACTGCATTATGCAAGTTAAATCTACAATTTATATACGGTAATAGTGCTCAATGCTCATTAAACCAAAATGAATTTTGGATTAAAAGCAACTATCTATTACTCTAAGCTTTCGGGTTTTTAGAAATCCTTGGATTACTGGGTGAGGGTAACACAGCTAAAGTTAGACCCCTTACTTCAATTAGTAAAAAGATTCAGTTCAATTCAGTGTAACAAAAAAAAAAAAAAAATAACCCAGTGTGATGAATAGAGATAAAAGTTTTTTTTTATGTTGTTAATTTTAGCAGCGATGCAATATACCTATACTATTATTAGTTCTTGGCATTAAAACTGTCTTTAAAACACTTTTAATAGTAAACAAAATATTAAACATGATACAAGTGTGTATGGTATGATACTTCAAAAAAAGCGCAAATGGATATTGGATAAGCAAGGGCAATGATTGCAACATAAAAACCAACCCAAAAAAGATGCCTCATGAAACACTACAACCTCGTTACCCTTTTCATTCGGATAGCCCAAAACTTTCAAAACATCAAAATTTGTGGGCTCTTCCCCAAGTGCCCTAACAAGATGAGCCACTTGGAAATAATAGATTTTGTCAGTTCCCTTGTCAAATAGTTCAAAGGCTTCCCTGTACTCTGTTAAGTTAATGAAAAATGTTATTGCCACAACTGAGATAGGTTAATTAAAATTGGAACAAAACCACAGATAAACCATCAATAAAACATTGTACTGTAATTTTCATCTGCTTTAACAAGTATTCAGTACTTATTACGCGGTTTGTGCCTAGTTAAACAAATAAACACAGATAAATAAATGAATATTTTACATCAATAAATGTTTTAATGATTTTAATTGTATTCTAACCCATAAGCTGTTTATAACCTTATAAGTTGCACCCATCTCAAAAGGATGGCAGCAAGGCACGCCTCAATTACTGCTAAGAAGTACGGTACACAGGTACGATAAGCCATTTTTGTGATAGTATAGGTACAGTAAGCCTTTTTTGTAATGGTGCAATACATTGGTACGCTGTTTGAATTTGCCAACTAAATGTTTTATGTGCAACGTACGGCCGTCAATGAAGATTCATGCGACCGTGCCCGGCGTGCACATAGTCTCGGCTATTCTCAAGTAATCACTATAGTCTCTTAATTTGTAGTTGCGATTGAATTATGACGTCACAAGTATGGCCAATTGTGATGTCATAACTATTGCTCATAGGTGTTAGGAGCCTAGCACTATTTTGCCATGTCATATATTGAAGAAAAATTTAAACGGAAACAACTGCGACACTTAAGCTGCATACCCAGTGGTTGAAAAATCTCAGTCTTTTCATACATTGCGCCGGCTTTTTGTATGCAGAGACAAAAGACAGCTGAAGTCTACGCTAACTGTGTGAATTGAGATTGCTAATTTATTGGCTAGTGATTTCAAAGTCAAAGTTGCGAGTAGTTAAAAGCAAGGATGGCAGTATGATACAGTACATCTTTTTTGTAATGGTTCAAGTACAGTAGCTTGATACATTATGCTTCAAACAGTACGTTGGTACGGTTCAAAATACGTTGAACGCAAATTCTGAACGTACCGTACAGCCATCCTTGTTCACAGGTTTCTCATAATTCGTACTGGTTGACTTTCTATTGACATTTGACATTATTTTTGATACAATGAATGTTTTATATTATAAAACATAAATACCTGAGAGTTGGTCATCAGTAAAGTCGGTCTGCAACAAAATACAGCAATACAAACTGGACAAGCTAAATTACATTCAAAACAACCTATTTACAAAAGGAAGTGGCTATTTTGCCTCTAGAGGCAAAATAGTGTTTTTCCTCTGTTTGGGTTAGGGTTTGGGTTAGAGTTAGGATTAGTTTAGAGTTTGGTTTAGGATTAGGCTTCGGGCTATTTTGGCACTTGCGCTATTTTGCCTCCAAATGGCGAAACAACTATTTTTGCCTTCAAATGGCAAAGTAACATGGGGCTATTTTGCCTCTAGAGGCAAAATAGCCACTGCCTTTACAAAACAGGATACACCTTGTCACTTCAGGGCAGAATAATACAGCCATCCACCTAGCGGAGTGACCACTGATCAATGGATTGTCATGAGAGATAATGCATTTAATGGGATATCAACTATAGAGCACTTAAAAACAACTATTCTGAGTTCTCCAGCTAAATGGTGTGTTTTATAGGGTGTCACATTTTACTTGCAATATGTTTTTATCCGCAGAAAACAACCAAGTAATATCAACAAGAATGGATATATTAATACAGCTACAAAATATTATTTATTAGTTAAGTTACCATACATTAGAAATATCTGATGGCATAATGTCACTTAATGTACATGGAAACATTTAGTATAATACCAAACTGGTATGTTAGCTATGATTTATTGCCCTGACTATGATCATGTGCACAAGTTAACTTTTAGAAAATGTCTATTTTGCTTCTAGAGGCAAACTAGTATTCTCCCTAGAGCTGTAAGGATTCAGGTTAGAGTTAGGGTAGGGTTGGGGCTTTTTTGGCACTTGAGGCAAAATAGCAACTGCCTAATTTTTAGGAAAGCTTAATTTTACCGGAAATTTTTATCTACTTGTTTATTAATTCTGACTCAAATCTATTTCGAACTGAAATGCTTACTCTAAAACTATTCCCAAATTGAACCCTAATCCAACCCCTAACGTTAACCCCCAAAAAAGCACACAAAACAAGCACGGATAAATATTTCTCATTTTCATTTTGTTCTCTTTAACTTGAAAATTTTCGGTGAAATATTCACAGCCTAATTTTTATTACTGTTTTGACTATTGATTAAATAATTATGAATGGATAAGGGATAGTCTATAAAGTTCAAAACCTTTAAAAACAAATGCTTAAATTTTTTAGTATATAATCATAGAGTTCTTCTTGAATGCAACAAGAACAAACTACTTTTGTTGCTCCTGTAAAATAGATCAGTATGTGAAAAAAATAGATCAATTTTCATAACACATTCAAATGATTACATTGCGAACTCTGCAATTGGTAACAATATGATTACGAAGTTACATAGCTTAAAACTACTGCAAATAGGAAATTCTATCATATTTCAACAAAAAAATTATTTTTTGAGGAAAGAAAAACGATATGTGAAAAGTGGTCTGAAAGTTTGGGTTTGAAATAATTGAAGTATATATATAAATATTAATAATACATATCATCATAATTGTCACTTACAGAACAGATACATATACCAATAATAGCAGATAGTCAGATTTAACACTTCTGACTTACCATTCTCAGAATTTAAAAATTTGCTTGATTCAAAACTTATTTATTCCAACTTCTTGCTTGATATATTTTTGCACTGGTACAATACAACGGAAATGTATGTATGACAATCATAATGCAATAATAGGTTTCAATTTTAATCCCAGTCCACAAAACATGCAATACAGTACCGGTAACATTTATTAATCAAGTAATGTTATTACACCAATAGCATAATGCAATTAAAGAAATGTTATAGGATTATTATAATTGTTAGCCTACTCTATCAGCAGCCTTCAATCATCTCTGATCTCAATCCAACAGAACAAATCTCAAAAAGAACCAAATCAAAAGGATGTAGGCCTATTGTGCAAACAAAAAAACAACTTAACTGCAAAACTTAAAATGTTAGCTGTTACAGAGTTAGCATTACAGATTACACTATACATTATTTAGCAAGGGATAATGTCAATGTTCACTAAATTCCAGTTACAATTTCAAAGTTAAAAAGGTTTTAGTCACAAGATCAACAATAATTCATTTTATTCTTATTTAATTCTATTCAATTAATAACAGCCCAGAACCCAATTCTATTCCTATAACAATTTTACTAATGTTGAAGTAGTTATAGCTGTTGTTGTAGCGCATATTTATCGTCCTGGCACCAGACAGCGTCAGATGCTAACTTATCGGATGATCCGCACACTTTTCATTGCAATGGATCCTTTGTGATTGGAGTAATTTGCACGTGCTTAAGAGTTTACGATGATCCAATGTTCATGAGGATTTCTTCGTATTCTTATCCACTGAATTTGCTGCTTGTTTGAAGCCACCAAGCAGAGACAATCATCATAAAACATCTTATTCAAGGACGCAACAATGTGATAAGGGTGCGGGTTGAACCCAGATCATGTGAGCAAGGTTGCCATAAAAACAACGCCTTTACTCTCTTGGCCACGCTGCTGACTTACCCTCTCAGCCACGCTGCCGACAGTTCAAGTTTACAGTAAATCTATAAGTAAAACTGTCAGATTGTAGCCTTGTATAACCCAAAAATAAACATGTAACCTGAACTCTAACCTGTGTGTGACCAAAATATAAACTAAGAGTCAAGATCTACCAGAAGCATAGGCTTAAACCAATTGAATAATTGTAGGCAATCATTATTACATGTCATATCTGAAATGTGACAAAATAACTTCACTAAAATACACATGGTGCAGTTGAATCTGGTTCATTGCATACAAATACTGGATAATTGCATAATCCACTATATCCCACAAAGATCATAAATCCCAAACCACAATCAATCGTTTGTTAAAAAAATAATTCATTAATCGCCCAGCAGTTTATTACATAAATTACTTAATTAAATGGAATCGAACGGCATTCTATTCATTTAAGCAGATTATGGAACAAATTTAAGAGAGAAAAGCACGACTATTTAAGCGAAAATAAACTGGTTCAATGTGCAAAGGAACTCACTGATTGCCAATGCCATAAAAAATCAAAACTGCCACTAATTAGAGATCAAAAACAATGCAGTGTGTGATGTGATTGATGTTCGTCAAAGACAACTACTTTGGCTACCGATTTAGAACAAAATCACGTGGCTGTCATTTTACTTTGCAATCCTTGTCAATCGATAGCATACAAAATAACATCAGACAAACAACAATTGATCAGTATTTCACAGCAAACAAATATATGTTCAAGCCAAAATTTGCGTGTTTTTTGTATTTGAGCCTATAAGTATATATAGGATAACCACATAAACTGTAACGCTTGCTTTGAAGCCTGATGTCTAGACATTTTTTGCCTGATGCTTGTTGCAGATCAATTATACTTCGCACTTCCACATAGGAATTTGCTTAATTGCATAAAAAGGTTTGACAAATTGACTAGGTCTATGCAATTGACCAGATTCGACTGCACTACTGTACAGTAGGCCTGCCCGTGCAAATGGAGATAGCCCAAAATCATTCTTCACCAGCATTTCAGATTTAGTTACCATTAGTACAGAGCATGCAAAGCCTGAAGCAGTTTACAGGTTTAGACTAACAGCTAAAGACAGGATACAGTACTGGAATACCAAAGACCCGACATTCACAAACAAAAATCAGAATCTGCTTACAAGACTAACACAACTATGGTACCATACGTAGGTACTTTTTAAGACATGTTAAAATCAACCATGCCTTCTTTTTTAGATCTACACAAACTTAATTTAGTTTTTTCAACGCAGAGACAAATGTTACGTTACGTAAGAATAAAAAAATTGCTATCTAGCCCTAACCCAACCCTAAACCTAGCACAAATAAACTCTAGGCAGTGTCTGCTGCACCGGCCCGGTTTCCAACATCTAATCGCTGCAGCACCGGCAGCGCCAGTCGTTTCATTTAGCTGTTGAATTTGCTATCTCTCAAGCTGGCATCGCTGCCCGAATCCTAACTCTAATCGTAAGGTTTTTTAAAAAAATGTGCACTGAAATAGCTCTCTAGCGCTATATTTGCCAAGCATGTTCAGCACAAATCGATACCCCAACCCTCGGCGTGGCAGCCAAGCGTGCTGACCACTACACTATCAGGGCTTCGCATTGGATGTGTCAAAGAGTCGTATTTAAACCGAATCAATAAGAAAAAAGCAATATAATACGCTGCCGGTGCACTAGCAATTTGATGTCGGAAACCGGACCAGTGATCTAGACACTTCCCAAACTCTAACAGCCTAATCTTAATTCTAAGTAAAACTCGAAACCTAACCCAAGCTCTAACATAACTTAAAAAATAAAAAGGAGTAAATGAGCATGACTTTTCGCACTCTTATTCTCTTTAGGCTATGGACCTAACCAGCTAACATAACTATAACCACTTCTTTTTTCAAACAAAGTGACTACTGACTTAGCACATGGGACATGTGCGGTTAAAGAGGTACGTTTGTACCTACTGCTTGAAATCGATTTTATAATTGAACAGTGAAAAAATCGAAATGACAAACTAGATGGGAGCTTGCTGAGAAGCAATCTCATTGAATGACCATCGCATGTTGAACAGTAAGATTCTAAAAAAAAACTTTTGCTTTCCAGTTAAAAAGTCAATTAGAAATATCTTTTTGAAAAAGAGGGTTCAGGTTTGGAATTACAAATGTTGTCAAAATATAATACATTTAATTGACAACTTAACAAAAAATATCCTATCCAAGCTGCAAGCCTAAGCTGTTGGAACTATGTCAAAATACATCTCTTAAACAACTGGTGATATCAACAAAACTAATGCCCAAGTACGGTACAAGCCTTTCGAAAAATTGATTTTTAGGCATTTCATTTGGAGGTTTCTAAGGGGTGTAACTCCCAAACTATGTAAAAATAATTGACTGGTAAATATTTACTGTTACCAAAAAGCTGGTACGCTAGGTTATGTTAAACTGTTCAAATAATTGATTTTTTGGGTGTCTTTAGGGGGGTACCCCCACACTACGTCAAAATGTTTGTTTGTTGAATATCTACTGTTATAAAAAAAAACACTGGCACCCAAAAATAAGCCGTTTATAAAATTGATATTTGGGGGTCTATTTAGAGGGTCCCCAGGGGGGTGGTACCCCAAACTGCCAATCCATCTCAAAATATTTGTCACTCAAATACATCTGTAAATATCTAAGCCTACTGATGTCAAAAAAAATGGCACCCAAAGTTATGCTGTTCAAAATTTTGATTTTTTGGATCTATTTGGGGGGCCCTCAGACAAGGTGGTACCTACCCCCAAACTATGTCAAACCTTTTCTTTTTCAACCGGTTCTTATAATGTGCGAAATTTGATCTGAACATGTCTGAACGGCGTTGAAAAGGGGATTTTTTTCTGAAAAATCGCCTAGCAGCTGAGGAAAGTCCCTAAACTGTTTTTGGCTTACGGCGGCTGGGGAATGATGTTTGAATAAAAATGGTTTGAATAGTGTTCGAATAAAAATGGGAACTCTACCTCCAGACCCCACCCATGACATGCTTGGGCTGTAACCTGTTTGCTCAGCACACACTAACCTGCAAACCTGAAAATTCGAACATTTTTTTACTTATAACTGGAATCTGTTCTATAGCATCTACTGGTAGCTAAAAGCATAGTCTAGTCTTTAAATGTTACATACCAGCATACTACACAGTACATAGCCTATGCTTGAAATCTCATAGGAGGCTAAAATGCTTTTAGAGAAAACGTCTATTGTACCTGCCTCTTTTAGTTACGGTCGTAACGGCTATCAATTAAAACCATAGGTGGGCACTAGTCCATTAATCATTAATAACGAAGCTAACTTTTTTATTAACTCGTTAATCCATTAAAAAGTTTTTTCATGATAAAGGACTAAATTAACTTCCATTAAGTTCTGTAAACTTCCGTTAACATTTTTATGGTTAGGCCTAATACTGTAATATCTTGCACCATTCATTCATCGTACAGCTACAAAGCAGTTTGCACTGATAACATGTGTTGCAAATTAGCACGAGTTTTATAGAAAAGAGCGAAGAAAGGAGCTCTTTTTTGTAGCAAATAATACCGGTAACCTGCAGCTTCATAGGTATATTAATTATCACTAATAGCAATTTCCAAAGATTTTCCGATCGCAGCTTCGTTGCTGCATTTGAGCTTATTTTTATCTTGAAATTAGATTAGACTGTAAAATGTAACTTTCAAAACGCAAAAAGACCACCATAGCAATAAATATTTCCTTACAATCAGCTCAACAGCATCAATACGTGTTATAGAAGCGAGTGAATAAAAAGAAATGTAAGTTACACGCAAAATATTAACGAATTAACGGAATCCATTAACTTCCGCTAATTACAGCTGAAATTTATGGATTAACGTTAACGGAGGTGTGAAGTTTGCTAACGGACTAGTCTAGTGGTTAACGAAGCTAACGTTTTGCATTAACTTGCCCACCTATGATTAAAACTCTTGAGATAACATTGAAATAGGCCTATAAAGTTGAGATCCTAAGGTTGCTTCCCGTGTTGCAGAGTCGCAGCAAACTCAATTCTACTCTGATGTGCTGATTCCGACTCTGACTGCAGCCATTTTTTCAGTTCGACTCCAACTCCGACTCTGACTCCCGGGTTTTATTTCTGTCTTTCCGATCGACTCTGACTCCCGACTCCGGCAAAATCCTTTATTCGACTCCGACTCTGACTCGACTCCCCATAAAAATCTTCGACTCCCTCAACTCCGACTCTGCAACACTGTAGCAAACTAAATACAAACCTATTCAAAAATGTGAAGATGTAAATATAAGCGTATACTGTTGCAGCCAGACTAATGCATGCAAATGCTACACGCAACTTGGCTACAGCAATTACGGTAACCAGGACGCAGCTTACATTTTCATCAGATTTTTGTGCAACACTGGGAGTCAAGCATATATTTTTCGACTCTGACTCCGACTCCCAACACCAACAAAAGTTTTTTTTCAACTCTGACTCCGACTCCTGGACTCCGCCAAATTCTTGTTTCGACTCTGACTCTGACTACGATAGTGATGGTAGCCGCGCAGTGTACGCGGCGGCGTACGCGGTTAGACCAGCAGCGCCGCGCCGCGTGGTAAATTCCAGCAGTTTTGCACTGCAGTGCCGCGCAGCGTGAAGGAGTATGGGACCACTTCTTTGCATTAGGATTAGATTAGGAATCAGCCACTCTATTGTAGCTTTACCTCAGTTGTTAAATTCAGTCTCCAATATAACCAGCCCAAGTCTGTTAGGTACCGTGGTTTACCGGTAAGCTAGGTTTATCTTTCAAATCGTTGGCCTCCCTTGCATTGGCTATCTAAAAGTACCGGTATGCTGGGCTGGATGAGTACTTGTACTGAGTGGTACCGGTAGTTGGTGATTCTGTGCCAGTGGTAATAGTTACCCTAGGCTATTGCATAGCCTACTGCATAGGCTTAACACCAGATACAACAGATAAAGTGATATCATGTCATCTATAACTAGTCTGTCATTTATAACTCAGATACATACAAGTCAAACTGTTAGCAGGTACCAGTACTTGTGAGTTGAGTTAAAGTAGCCAAATACTGAGTGTAATCGGATACTGGTAGGTAATACCAGTAATGATAGGCCTATCAGCCTATTGGTTGCTGCTAAGTGCTGACTGGCAGAGGTGGAGTCGAGGGCACAAGGCTCAAGGCCAAGGACACAAAAAAAATCCGAGGCCAAGGCCAATGACAGCCTTTCCGAAGACAGACACTCTCGAGGCCAAGGACAGGAATGCTCGAGGCCAAGGACCAAGGACACAAGCGCAAGTGCTCTCCAAAAAAAAAAAAAAAGGTCTTCACAAAAATTTTTCAAGCAATCTCAAAAAAAAAAGGTCTTCACAAAAATTCCTCGAGCAGTCGAGCCGAGGACAGGCCAATTTTTGAGGACTTGGGGCCTCGAGGCCAAGGACTTGACCTTCGAGGCCAAGGCCAAGAACTTCAAAATGTGTCCTCGAGGACTCCACCTCTGCTGACTAGTATGGTAGGCCTACTTTAGCTTTTTGATGGAGTAAAGTCAACAGTCAAGGCTTTTGTGAAGTTTGCTGCATATCACTGATTAGTAAGCTAGTGGTTATTACAGTAGGAGTATTACTAAGAACTGAATGATCCATTGCAATGAAAATTAAAGTTTATTATTATAGCATGACAAAATTTTGCTGAATGCTTGAGTCTACAGTACCAGAGTAGGTACTGTAATCTGAGCTGTGAGTAAAGAATTTCACATTCATAATTTGAAAGTCTCTTTCATGTAATTGTAGTTAGTATCACTATAATCCAACCCCACATGCCAACCTATTCCTGTACAGTGTAAAGTAGCCTCAGAGTTCTACTGTTTTAAGAGGACCCATATTTCGATGTCAGTGTATCTTTTTCTCTTTTAACCTTATTTGTATGGTACCACGTGCTTACAATGCAATGATTCTGGCTTGCCTATTTTTATCATGTGTTATTTGCTTGCTGAAATTTCTGTTCTGCCTTGTGTTATTTGCTTGCTTCAGTTTGTGTTGCTTGGTGTTAAATGACTTTGAACATTAGGCACACTGCAAAGAGTTGATGCTGTTTGTTTTCAAGTATGATAATATCTTAAAACAGTGAGGTAGAAACTAAGTAATGGTATAATATTATCTATGGTTGATTTTTATGTGTTGCATCTCAGCTTTTATCTGTGCACACTCTTAGTCACACACTTTTATGTGGGCCATTACCGGTATGTATGGTATATGTATGTTTTTCTCCATTCTTAATCAATATAAGCTACCATAATTGGTAACAATTGCTTCTAACATTGCTTCAAATTCAACATGTCAATACTCATTGACTGAAGGTACAAAAGCACTGAGTGCTTAGACCACTTTTTTCATTTATATTTATCAGTATTCCAATATCATACATGATACCTGTAACAAAAACTTAGATGTACTGGTAATCATTAAAACTGCTTTTGCATAACAATTCTTCACTTTAAGCTTAAGAAACTTTGAGCTAAAGTTGTTTATTATGCCAGACAAGTTATAGAATTTTAGAGCTAAATTGATATGAAACTTAGAATGTATTTATAGCTTTCTTGTGTTGAATAAAATTACAATTAAAGGACAGATTTGTATACACTGTAGCTTATCAAGCATGATCATGACTTACTCCTGGCAAGACTAGTAATGATGTGAGCGTGGTTTTAATGTTACTGCTTACATGAATGCATTTATGGATCCAGCAAACTTTGGCAGTTAAAGTGGAAGTGGTGATATTTTCCATACGTATCGGTAATGTTCATGGTTAGATTCATGATTGGGATACCGGTACTTTTGTTTTGAACAAGCTTAGCATGTTGGTTAATGGGCTTGTTTATTTAAGCAACAATTTAGACCAAGTCATTATTTAAAGCTATTGTTTGACTAGCATCAGGTGAACCGTGGGTGCCAACTTGTTTGGTTTATAATTTTGCATGCAGTAAGCTACAGTTTTAGTGTTACACAATGTCATTAACCATTATATTTTGACTTGCGGTAGTATTTGCGATGCGGTGCAACTAGTTAGCAAATTTTATGCAGTGCAGTGCGGTATGCAGACAGAATTGAGCGGTGCGGTGCAGTTTGCGGACAAAAATTTTGCGCATCGCACCATCTCTAGACTACGACTCCCCGTAAAAACCTTTGACATCCTCGACTCCGACTCCCGACTCCAACTCTGCAACACTGGTTGCTTCGTTCCTACCCAGATTAAAAGCATTATAGAAATAATGTGTTATTATTATTAATATAACCATAACAACATTTTCTCAGTAATAAAATCGGTGTACTCTACAAAACATAGATTCTTTAATAGTAGACTGGAAACTGACAGATTTAGTTGTTTTTTTTTTGCTCGGTTTATTTGTTCTACAGTATGCCAATTTGTCCAATAAACATGATTTTTTTCGTCATGGTTCACTAGTTCTAGGAATATGTACAATCAAATCAGTCAAATGCACGTCGTCTCAAAAAAAATTTGCAAAAAAAGTAAACTTTTTTTCTTCAATGCTCTTCTCTTTTCCTCCACGCGTTTGTTTCTAATTAATGCGAGCAGAGTTTCCCTTTTGCATAAAATCGGAGTCAAGAGTTCAGCAATGCAAAAAGCAGCAAAACCTGGCAAAATGCGGTTAGTGTTGAAACGTCAACACATTTTACTACGTCATTTCCGCTATGCTTCTACGTTGCGTTATCAATAGAAAGAAAGTTGTTGTTCTAGCTCTAACCCTATCTCTAAATCTAACCCAATCCCTAACCATAATTTACAAAGCTTAAAAAAGTAAATCAGCGCTCAAGCTTATTCTCTTTACGGATATTATGTCACAAACGTCAAAGAATCTGCTGGCGTATTAACATTTCCTGCAAAATGCAAAGATCAGGGATCAACGTCACTGGGGATAACGTCAGATGTAGACAAAAGGATACTTTGCATTTTCGATTAGTTCTGCTTTTTGCTGTTGTGTTCTACAACTTAGCAAGTACCTAGTCTAATTGGTACGGTAAGTAAAGCAGGCTAGCCACTTAAACATGGCAGAGGCTGCTGTTGAGTTACCTACCGTACGTAAGAAAAAAATAAAAAAAACTATTCTAACCCCAACCCTAAACCTAACCCAAACTCTAATCCTAGCTCTAACCATAGCGTTAATCCTAACCCAAACTTAAAATCTAACCCAAACCTTAATGATGGTTTAGAAAATAAAGTGTAAATGAGCAAATTGGTGCTCACTCTTTGCTCTCTTAGGCCTATTCTTTTTAGGAAGGCTTTATTTCTCCAGAAATTTTTATCTACTTTTTTATTAACTCTGACTCAAATCTGACCCAAACTCAAATACTTACTCTACTGTATACCAAATCTAACCCAAATCATAACTTATTATAAACGCTAATCTTAATTCCTGAAAAAGCAAATAAAAAAAGTGCGAATAAATATTTCTCATTTTCGTTTTATTCTCTTTAGCTTAAAAGTTTTCGGTAAAATGGGCTAGTCACTACCTTCTTTTTATGGGCATTACATAACATAACACTAGCCACTTTCTTTAAGAAAAACACAATGTGTTTTGCTCTATAGCCTACTTCTGGAGCAGTTTTTCGCAGTAATATGGACTCTTAAGCACTGATTATTTGCAGCTATTTTTGAAACATTATTTTGAAGAGTAGCTATTGGCTAATATTAGTCAAAAATAAAACCAGTAACAACTATATAACTAAAATTTTTTAAAAATAAACTACCACTTCGATTGCTTGATGCAAAATACTTAAAGTAGGCTTTGTAAAAAAGTTATAATTCTGTTAATTACCAATCATCTCTCTCAAATCTGGTTTCATTAGCACATCCTTCTAAATTATCTTTAGCGTTATAAAATATAGATGATTTGGATTAATGCTTGTGAGTTTTTTCAAAAGAAGTTCTTATTTGCACTCTAGCGTGCAAATGAACTCTGCTTATGAAGAATAAAAAGATCAAGAGTGGATCCTCATTTGCTCGTTTACTCTTTCTTTTATTGTGTAACATATTAACTTAACAGCAGTGTTTGGGTTTAAATTTTGAGTTTGGGTTAGGATTAACTTTATGGTTAGAGCTAGGGTTATATACAATTTGGGTTAAGTTTAAAATTGGGGTTAGGGCTAGGATATCGGTAACATTTTTTTGTTTGCACGCTGGTGTGCAAATAAGCTGTCTTTTTCAAATGATAAGATTTTATGGTTTACTGGCTGGAAATAAAGTTAAGACTGAAGTTTGATTATTAGCTAATGCTTAAGCTCGACCAATATATTCGTCAGCCGATATATGTACCGGTATATTGGCCAGTATCAAGGCTAAGCCAATATATCGTATTTGCTATTTACTGCCGATAAAATTTTTGCTTAGCGCAATTACCTTAAACTGTTTAGTTTTGAGATTAACAATGGGCACTCTTGCGTTCTGTTTGCTAAGTATGACTTATGGTTGCAGTATACTGGTATATATATTACCTTTCTTCAGAGGAAGATTAGTGAAGCTTTTAGTGTCAAGTTCACTTCGAAAAGATTATGAAATCAACTTCGATTTTAATTCATAATCAGTCAATTTACAATTTCATTATTGTTTACGAATCAATAAAATCAAGGGGCAGAAAAAATGAATGGGATTTTAGTTATCTTGCTCTTCCTCGTGTAGCAAAATACTAGACATTTAAGCATGTTCTGATTGTTATGTTTCGCTTGGGTGGTAGAGTTTGCTTTAATCAAAAAAAAAAAAAAATTTTACCTTGGACTTTTCGACATTCTTCAGTTTGAAAATTGGTGATTTTTGCATTTAGGGGGGATTTGGGGTGTTCTTTCAATCAATCCAGCAAACCAAGTTCATGCAAGAATATGTTCTGATTATAGTTTTTCAATTCTGCAGTCGATTCTGCTTCCGTCAACACCAAAACTGTGAAATTTTACCCTCTAAGAGCAAAGCAGCTCTTTTTGAAGAAATGCCACAGAAGTCTGGAAGTGGCAAGCCATTGGCAACACTGTGTCTGATTTGACCGGACGGAGATTTAAATTGCAGACCTCCTGCTCTGGAGGCAAACGCATTATCGCTCGATCAACTGGTATTGTTGTTAATAATTTTCTATTAACTACAATTTTCAAGCACAGTAATTAATTTTTGACACTTATCGTACTCAGCACAAAAAATTTCAACCGTGTGAATTGTTAATACAAACAGTTCGTTTATTTTTCGTTGCATACTTGGAGTTGTTAATTTTAATTTTCAATTAACTTTGACATTCACATTTTTTATTTTTACGCACTTTTCCTGCAAAAAAAAGAACAGTGTTGCTTGTAAAAACAAACAATTTGTTTGTTTTTTGTAGCGTAATTCATTGAATCAAATCTTTTATTGTACTCCTTGTAAAATGCCAAAGGATGTAACGAGTTTGCATGGCCCACCTCAAGTCATTGCGCCCAGGCAACACAGCTTCTTTTTAAGAAATGTCGCAGCGGTGGCAAACTGTTAGCAACGCTGTGTCCGATTTCAACCATGACCTCCCGCTCCAGAGATAAACGCAATACCGCTTGATCAACTTGGTTGTGATTTTTTTTCCTGTTAACTATGACTTTCAAATCAGCTATTTTTGACACGTCTTGCATGTGACACAATAAGCAAAAACAGCGTGAATCATAAAAACAAACAGTTAGTTTACTTTCATGGTGGCATGCGTATTGGTTGTTTAGAGCTTGATAGATTTGTGCTAAACGATATTGTGTTAACAGCGTCATTAGCGCTAATGACCTTTCAGCATGAAAAAATGCGGAAGACATGACGGTAAAATTACGATTGTTTACTGATGATCGAAATTTATCACATAAGCAAAAAATTACAACCTTAACTTGTGTCAAGACCTAGTTTGATTGCATGATCCTTTAAAATAATAAGGTCTAAAATCCCGCAATGAAAAAGTCATAAACAATTGCTGCTTTTCATATGACAATATCTTTAAAAGTTCAAAGTGAAATTTTTTGGTATTGATCGAAAGAGAATTGTCTGCAGAATCACAACATAATTAAATCATGCCCCATCGCCTAGTTTAGTTATAAAATTCATTGGAATACGAAAATCTCAAGTCCCGCAATGCTTTGCGTGAGAAAAAGAATAAACCCTAAAAAAAGACAATGTTCGAACAACGATATCTCAAAAATTTGTGGGTAAAATTTCACAGTTTTGGTGTTGACAGAAGCAGAATCTACTGCAGAATCGAAAAATTATAATCAGAACATATTCTTGCATGAACTTGGTTTGCTAGATTGATTGAAAGAACACCCCAAATCCCCCCTAAATGCAAAAATTGCCAATTTTCAAACGAAAGAATGTTGAAAAGTCCAAGGTAAATTTTTTTTTTTTTGATCAAAGTAAACTCTACCACCCAAGCAGAACATAATAGTCAGAACATGCTCAAATGTCTAGTATTTTGCTACACTAGGAAGAGCAAGATAGGCTAAAATCCCATTCATTTTTTCTGCCCCTTGATTTTATTGATTTGTAAACAATAACGAATTCGCAACTGGTGTTAGATTCGGAATCTTCCCGGCGTGAGTTATTTGAAAAATGGTGACAAAAATTTCATAGGTAATAAGTTAATATATTGTTTATCAGTATCGGCCTAAAACTTTCCAGAATATCAGTATCGACCTGAAAAAGTCATATCGGTCCAGCTCTAGCCATCATCTGCAGTCCCACATACTGTAGTCCATTTATGCAACTAGTTTAATCATGTTTTCGCAGTGCTAATTTTTATGCCACATTTTAAAAGCAATGATCTTTATCTAACTTGACCAAAATTAAGTTATTATTGCAAAATAATTGCAAAATCTTAAAGCACTGGGGGCTTTGCCCCCAGACCCCTATGGGCTTCTGGCTGCCGGGTGCTTCATCCCCATATCCCCAAACTTAATCTTCCCATTGCATTGGCTTTGCACTTGGCTAGTAGTCAGGACTAAAAATGCAAATGTATTACATCAAAATTTTTTGTCAATCACAACAACAAAAAAGGTGCATGAAAGAGTAACAGTCAAAATTAAATTTTAAATACTTTAAAAAAAAAACTTAAACAGTCGTGGAAAAGTTCTGAAAAATGACCTAAACAAGTCCTGGAATTTGATTTTGCAGTTTTATGTGGTAACCCTGGTAATAGGTGTTTCGGATAAGAGGCATTCGAATAATCGAAGTTCTACTGTAGAATTATTATCCTCAGTACAAAAAGTGGTAGCCTGACTAAAATCTTAAAATTAGAAATCAGTTTTAAACATCAGTAGGTGGGCAAGCCATTGCCAGTGTTAAAAATTGCAAAATATTTTCTGGCGTTTTTGCACAAATTTTTTCCAAGGGAGAAATGGCGATTAATTTCAGCGTTTTTCATTTGGAAAGTGTGAAACGACATTTACTTCCGGCCAGTGCTTTCAATTAGGTTTTGGTGAGTCAGCATAAGCCCAAAATTTGGCGATTTTCCTGTATTAAATAATGAAAAATTCAAAACAATGTCGACGTGTGCTAGGGTGCTTATAAAGCCTTACTATTTTTTGAAAGCTAACATATTACTTTATACCTGTTTCCAAACTGTTCATTTTAGAAATGAAATTGGACATTCCAAAAATATTTGTCATCCAACAAGGTTTAGAGGGTCCTCTGAGCACTTTACATGAATCATTTTGAAAATAAGCAAAATCTGCTTTTATTGGAACGACCGACGCTCGCGTCACGTGTTTCTTTGTTTTTACTCCGCCATTTTCCCACTAACGAGTGCAAAATTTCAGACTTTTGCTTATAACTCAAGAACAGTTAGGTCTGGCTTCATGAAATTTTGACAGTAGTTTGACATTAATGAGTTATAATATGTTTGCACCAAATTTTGAGGCAATAGGTCACGTGACTTTGGTTTTAGAACCCGAAAATCGGTCCAAAAGTTTGGCGTAAAAAGCGGTCTCAGTCAAAAATGGCTTAAGTACGGCAAAAAATATTTCATATGGCTGTATGTCTTAAAATACCCTTTTATCCCAACCAACCCACTTTTGGCCGCAATGAGTTTCATTTCTTTTTTTTTCCTTTTTTTTCCTAATTTTTGTATGCTCTTCTCCTAAACCACAAAACATCGAAATCTAATTTTTGTGTAAAGTTGTTGAGCTGCAAACGCAATTTTTTCTCCCGAAATTGTTCGGGGCAACTCCATCGGGAACCCCCCAAATGGGGCCCCCAAAATCAATTTTTTGAACGGCTTAAGCTAGAGTGCTATTTTTTTTGCTATCAGTAAATATTTAACAGACAAATATTTTGACATTGTTTGGGAGTACCACCCCCCGGGGACCCCCAAAAATTAATGTTTTGAATGGCTCAACTTCGAGTGCCAGTGTTTTATGATATCAGCAGATATTTAATAGGCAAATATTTTGACTTAGTTGGGGGGTGCCACCCCCCTAAATAGACCCCCCAAAAATTAATTTTATGAACGGCTCAACTTAGGGTGCCAGTATGTTTTGATATCAGCAGATATTTAACAGACAAATATTTTGACATAGTTTGGGGGTGCTGCCCCCCTGAAGACCCCCCAAACGGACCCCCCAAAAATCTTTTTTTTGAACGGCTCAGCTTAAGGTGCCAGTCTGGTATGATATCAGCAGATATTTAACAGACAAATATTTTGACATAGTTTGGGGGTGCCCCCCCCCCCGGGGACCCCCAAATGGACCCCCAAAAATAAATTTTTGGAACGGCTCAACTTAGGGTGCCAGTCTGTTATGATATCAGGAGATATTTAACAGACAATTATTTTGACTCTACTTTTCTGGAGGTTCCATAATCAGATATTTTTGAATAATTGCTGATGTTACGGTAGACAAAAAGTACTTTTGAGTGTCACAGCACTAGCTATGTGTTGGTCGTTAACTGGGTTTGCTGGCAAACTCCCATCTAGTATTTCTTTGTTTTTAATGTTAGAAAGATAATTTTTAATGCTATTCACATGAAATTGATTGTGTTCATTTTGTACAATAATATTTAAAGTGTCTCTCTAGAAAAACCATCACTTGCATTTAATTTTCACAGCAATTTGTAAAATGTAACAAAATACCAGCACTACCAATGTTCATAGTGTGCGTGATTCTAGATTGTATGTAGTTTTTTAATTGCCAATCTGCAATTTAACCTATAATTTAATCATCTAATATACAGCTTTATTACTTATTGCCTAATATCACATACAAGTATTAAATGCTTAATTCTATCACCAGTATTACCTTGCTAACATTCCAAACTATAAAAATCAACCAACATGACATGTAAAAAAATAAAACATGTTTAGTTTATTCCTTTTTAAAAATTAAGCATCTTTTTTGGCCTTTAGCTGCATTTGCCAAAGATGTTGTCATAAAATAAAAAATGTTACAGCCATCAGATTATTGAGCGCATATATATGAAATCAGTCACAGTTAATACTACACTACTAAAATCTATTACTGTACTACATAAAACTGATTTTACCCCAATGGGGCATTATCAATTAAATCTTATTCAAATAACATATTATCAAAAAACCTGGCCTCAATCAAGTCTTAAGCAATGTAGATATATAATACGACACTATTTATGTCATTCCAATAAGCATGTTTTGAGCTGATTTTTCTAAAAGATGTTAGCTTGTTGAGTTTCCAGATTCAGTTTTAGGTGGGCACCTAAAGTTACTACAACTTGAGGTTATACCCAGCATGTGTTAATATCGTCGTTCACCTAATGCGCAGCAGTTTCAGCTCAACTTTGCCCTAGTGGTTTTATTTTAGCGAATTTTTAAATCAAATTTGCAGGGATAACTTTTGTGGTGTTACAGATTATTCACATAAAATTTCAGCTCGATCCGCCCAGAAATAAAAAAGTTACGCATTTGGGAAAAAAAATTGCGCATTAGGCCAAATATTTTAATGCGTAATTGCGCATTCCGTAACGCGCAATGCGCTTTTGGTAATGCGCATTGCGCAGTATATCGACGCATAATTAACTGTTGGACATCACGCAAATGACTACTAGAGCTGGGGTATGATTTATTCAAAATGTTATTTTACATTTAAAAAAAGATTATTGAAAAAAGTAAATTTGTAATTAATGACGTCACTGTGACATCATAGCCCTTTTTGATCATGATTTACGCGACTCATGTTAATAAAATCATGATCGCATTGAATCAAAATACTTAGCTTGCTTTTTTGAAAAATGTTGAAGGAAAACTAATCAGTGACTAATTGATGATGTCACTGATGACGTCATAATATGATACCCTCAATTATTTCTAAATTTTTTATATAAAAGTTCATAAAGCACTAATAAATGGTGCTTTATGATTTTAAAAGCAATGAAAGTGCCAAAAAACTATCCATATCATACGTAAGTTACTAAGTTCAGGAAGGCAAGAGATAATAAAAGAGTCAAGTGATAAATTATAATGTCCTTGATGACGTCCTAGCACTGTTTTATTATGGTTAAGCAAATGATGTTAATAAAAGAATGATTGAATTGAAGGAGATATAATAAACTTTTTTTTGACAACGCGTTCGAGGAAAAAAGTCAATGACCAATTGATGGCGTAACTAATGACATCATAATATAATGTGCTTGATTTCTTATTTGTTATTTATGACCAAACTGCTAAGTCTAAAAGGTCTATATTGGTCGATTTTTAAACTAGCCAAATAATAATATCATTTCACAACATCCTGTTTTAATCTAAGGCAACGGACTGGGCGGTACATTCTTGAACCACTGATTGGAGTAATCGTAACACCAGACTTTGTCAGTTTATTCCCAATATTGATGCTTTGCTGTCAGAAATGCAACTACCAAGACGCTCCTGAATCCGACTGAATCGTCTACGCTCTGGTATTTGCGTTTCCATTCTTCTGTGCACAACTAGGGCATGGCTACAACTGCGGCATGTAAGTGTGGCTCTGAGAACCATACGGGCTAGCTAGCCTACATAACAATACACTGTCTGCTCTACTTTCCACCTCGCGGTACTGATGGACTGGATGAAGATACAACCAGCTGCTGCAAGAATCCTTCCCGGACATACGGTATGACGGGAAGCTCGAACGACCGACCAAACGAACCAACCATGTTTTAATTTCTGCTATTTTTCGTACAACAGAACAGAAATTTATTTTTTTGTTGCTCAAAAAACAAACATTAAATAATAAAAAATGCACAATGGTAATATAAATAGTTATGTCCAATATATGTTATATGTACTGACCAGTTGGTCTAAAGGTAACACGTTCGTCTCTGGAGCAGAAAGCCTAAGGTTCAAATCTAGGGCCGATAATTTTCGAAGTAAATTTAGCTGCGAAAAAACAAGTTGTTGGATGTTTTGTAGAAGCATAATAGTGGTTGCAAATTTAAATTGCGCTTTGCCACTCTCTTCATAGAATAACAGAGATGGAAAAGAAAGTAACAGGCACCTGACCTGTTACTTTCTTTCGGGGCACACTTCTAGCTTGGGGTACTGCAAGCGGTGATTTGAGGGGGTACGGCCCCGAAATGCCCCCCCTTGGTGTCGAGCCTGACCCTTCATAAGCACTCTACTCTGGCGTCAATCCCGAGTCCCAGCCCTAGAATATCTAGCTAGATTTTTTTTGCGACTGATTTGATGCTACCTATTTCCAAATTACCAAAATAAAATATCCTTAAGTGTTCTTTATTATTTTCCTTAACCCTCCTTTAATTAACCCTACTTTACTTAACGTCTTTTTCTTGCGAGGATGACTACCCGCCATTTTTTATATCACCCGCGAAAAAATCACAAGCAAGCAGATTATCAACTCATAATTTTATTGGTTAACCTAGCCACGCCATAAATACGCATTCTATTGCGTCATAAACGTAATTTGCTCAATTAAAATTCGATTTTTATTTTAACGCGCAACAAAGCGATTCCAATGCGCGTTTTGGTATTTGTTGTCGTTGAGAAACGGAGAATATTTTCATCCATTCCAACACTGAAAAGACGGAGTTCTTCTGCATGTAATGTCATGTCAGCGGTTCGTCTAGGCTTCCTGTAAGCTGTAATATACCAAAGTTAATCGAAGAACAGAAAAAGTTTGAAACGAAAATTTTATTGAGGTTGTGAGTGTGAGGAAAAAAAGGGTTCGGTTACATAATTATAGTTTGTCAATTAGCATAGTTTACACGTTTAGGGTTTTATTAGAGCGTTATGTGTTAACTGCCTGGTGAGTTTAGACTTTTGATGAAAATTAAGCAGGCTAGCGATCAGATTGCGCATTAGGGACAAATCAGCAAATTTGCGCATTAGGAAAACGAGGATACTAATTTTAAACCTCATGTCTAGGACCTGTTTTCACACCATGCATAACGTTTTGAAATTATTTTGAAAAAATGTATGGACTCCTGAGTTTTATCGATTTTTAGCTTATCAGCGCAGCTAGTACAATATTTTAAACAATAACATCTTTAACTGGCATCTGCTAAAAATTAATCATTTTGAAAGGAAGTTAGGGCCACTTTTCAAAACTTAAAAATTTATTTTGTATCAAAATGTTAAATTTTTTAAAGATTGCTTTATGAAGCCCAAACTTAGATGCAGCTATTTACAAACAACTGAGATGAATTTGAGGTGACAATCCTACTACCTTTCATAAATCATTTCCTAACTTGAATTTACTAGCCAAGAGAATTTTGTTTGTGTTGAGCTACCAATTTGGCATCATAAAGTTTGTTTTTGCATTGTTTGGTAAGACCATTAATGTTGACTTCAATGACGTATTTATCAAAATATCAACGCAGCAGAAATGAATGGAAGCAAAGACCACTCAACATTCAACAAAACCCCTTAAATTTTGGCGATTGATGCATAGTTGCTAGTACCTTGTTGGTAAGTGTAGCATACCACTAGTTTTGGTTTAAAGCACAGCTATTTTTGAAGAATACTTTATATAACACATTAACAACATTCAAAAGTAAAACACTCAAGATCACTACCTATATTAAAGTTTTGCTAACATTTTTTAGAAACTTTCATATCTTAATTACAGCCTTCACATCTTGGTAAATTTGAAAGTGATTAAATAGCACATTTTCATACACTAAGCAGCATGCAGCCATACAAAGAGAGAAACTACCAATTTTTAGAACTTGGGAAGAAAGGCAGCTTTGCAATATTAAGTAAAAGCTAATGAGAGTAAAATCTAAAAAAATATTGCACATTTATTTGCAATAAAATACTTCGACATATTTGTGTTGTTTTGACAATGACAAATATGAAATGCTGCATAAAAGTGGCTTGTTTTTGATTTAATGCTTGTAAATAAAGCAATGGTCAAACAAAGATGCCTAGCGCGGAGAAATTCGAAGTAACCAAAAGTCATAAAAAATTGTTTGTCAAACTATGCTACAAAAATTTCATATCATCATGAGAAGATGGAAATATTTTAATTTAGTGCAGAAACATTTTGTAATGACAGTCAATTTAGGTTGTATTTACTAGGTTCACTAGCTCAAAATTGATGTATTCGTACAAAAGTTTACCCGTAACATGCTATAGCCTGCAGTGATCTTTTTATGCTTTCAATAACTAATAAAATAGTATGAAGAAAGAGGCTACCACACAACCATGTTACCAAACCACCATAACTAGATTCACAGTTAATGAAGTTATGCTAATAAGAAAGCAATAAAACCTAAAATTTCACCAGTGTCATCTCATACTAAAAATTTTGCCTAAATTTGATTTGGTAACATATTACTGTAAAGTACATGAAAAATTGTTGCAATACAGTAATTTTGGTGCTCTGTTGTGAAATTATGCCAGTATATATCAAAGTAAGCTTAAATTTGATCATAATTTAGTCTACTTCAAAAGCATCCTAAGGATTGAATTAGTAGGTATGGAGTCCATAATGAAGTTTTTAACATAAGCGATTAAGAAGTTATAGGTGTTGTTTGTTGATTTTCACAATGGTTCACGAAATTCTGCTGGAGGACTCCGTAGAAATTGACTGTTTACAAAAATATTGTACAGAAAAGGTTTTCTATACAAAAAACATCTTTTGAACGCAAGCAAAAAGAAAACAAAAATTTTGAGGCAAAATAAGCAACCTAGCATGCGCCCAACAAAAACCCTGATTTGCTAATGAAAATCAGCCTAATGGTTACGTAGCTTCTGGTGTTTTTTTTCTGTATAGACAAGTTGTTTGGCACGCGCGCCAACCATTTCTTTTTTTTTTTTTAAACGACACAAAAGCTATGAGTTTGCGGTGCGATGACCTTTTTTTTTGAAAATCACTTTTTAAGTCGCACCCAAAAATACTGGGTCTGCGGTGCGATGACCTTTTTTTTTCTTTTTTTGGCAATCACATATTTTTTTTTAGATCGGCATTGTGAAAAGGCGGCATCACAAAACTTGAGCTATGACATTTTTGAAACGACTTTAGGGCACTTTTGCACATTTTCTGGCACTTACCCAGAAGGTGAAAAGTTGAAGGGATCACTGGTTGTGATTGAGCATTAAGTATCGCTAAAACTAAAATAAAATTGAATTCACCAAATATGAAAGCTCCACTTACACTTGTAAATTACCTTGCATTTTAATTGATGCTGCTTCTGGATCAGCATTATAATTTAGAGGAGGATGGCAAAATTTGGAAAAGTCAATGTCAATTCCTACTTTTAACAAATAATCAGGGGAACTGATGCTTAGCCAATTGCCAATTCTGGGATCTCTGCCTTAATTATCAGGTGTCAGCTCCTGACTCTTTTTAGATAGCAGACTTTGAATAAAATGTTACCATTGAATTGTTGATGCAATGGATTTTAGCAAATTTATCATCACAATCATATTTTAAATATTAAAGTAATTTCACTTGAATCAGTGTCAGATCCTCAGCGATGAACGCAGTCTTACTTGAATTCATCTGTGTTCTTCAAGTTAGAAAGTCATTTTGTTTTTTGTAATATTGAAATCTGACAATTACTTGGTGCAATTTTCTATTTTTTCTTCACCCAAGTGATGGCATGCTAAATGTCAGCTTTATTCAAGCTAATATTGCTGGATTTGCGATCTTCACAGCTTAAGTTTTGCCATTGTCTCCATTGGTCAAATACTGGTACATTGTGAATCTGAAGGTTTTCTCACCTTCCCTATTGTTCATGGCTGTTTAAAGGATCCTTGGTCAAGTTTAATGCTTGCTTTAGCTGATTGTTTATAGCTTGCACTGCTCTGAGGTGAGTTCACTTTCCAGATTATGTAGTTTGTCTCTCAAAGATTTAACTGTTTGGTTTGTTTTTCTCAGTTGATTTCAATCTTCTTCATGGAAACTTAATGTATGATGGGGAGCCATTGATCAAAACATTCAATAATCTAATACCAGTACAGCTTCAACCGTTAGCTTTCTTTCTTCACACTTCAGAAGTGATACACTCTCAAAAATGCAAGGCTAACTTCTTTGAAATGCTAAGCTAACTTCTTCCAAAAGCTCTCGGAAGTGCTGCACTAACTTTTGTGATGCTAGGCTCCCAGTAGCCTACAGTCTGTAGCCTAATGTATCAGAAGCTTCCTTCTTCACGCTTCATAAGTAAGCTGTTTTAAGTAGAAGGCTAATCCTATCGCTTATTCAAATATCCCTTAATCCCATTCTTCCAAGCCAAGTCAACTGATCGCAAACCAAAGGTTTTGTCTCAGTGATTTTGTCTCTGCTTTCGTCGCATAGTGAGGGTTTGGGCAAGATGGCTCCGGGGATAGTAAAGTATTTGTATGATCGTGCTTCTTAGCCAATCAGCGTCATTTGGTTTTGCAGTCACTTTGTTTATGGTCAATATGTCACAGTCGGTTCTCATGGACCCCAATTGTTCAATATAAATATGGTTCATTACTGGTAGCTTTCTGTTCAACAACCATGCATCACTGAAAAATTATTTTGTATCAGTACCGTACATCTCAGAAAAAAATTGTTGGCTATCAATCCAGTATTGAAGTAGGCTATGCCCAAAGTCATATAGCTATATTTATCATATTTTGTAAACTTAGTTGCCCATGATCGCCCAAGTTATCAATTCACTAACAACAACTGGCTTAGTGGGAACACTAACAGTGAGATGTCATCCTGCTTTCTAATCAGCTCACATGTTTGTGGCAAAATGCACATAGTTTACAATAGCATTTAATTAATTATGAAGGCTTTTTGGCTACAGTACGCTTTCACGCTACTGCCATTTTTTTATGGTGACAATTCGCCAAAGATCCAACTTTAAGATTATCTTGAACTCTTTGACAGTAGGCTTGTTAATATCAGATAACATGTCTCTAGTCACACTTTCATCTGGTAATTTTAGTAGCCTAGAGTTTCGTTTAAGTCTTTGATGCAATGACATCTGATATGTGTAGAAGTAATCACTTGCAAGAGGTGGAATTCGTAGAAAATATTATACTGTAAACTTATGTTTGGTATTCTGATATTCGTTCTAGTCCAGATTTCTGACACTATGAGATGCCAGATAATGGTCCCCAACCATCAACATCCAAGCAAGTTACTGCACCTGGACAACCTTCACTTAATATCAGTAATTCCAGTTTACAAAACACCACATTAATGCTGCAATCTGGAGATGCTACTATATCGCATTTACAAACTCATGCAGGTGAAAATTTGTTTTATGAAAAATGAAATTTTATATCTTGAACTGTTAATTATTTTTTTGTTTATTATGATTTTTCAAAAAAAAAGCTCAAAATTTATAAATTTCTTTTTTGATTTGTTTTTTTTTTAAATTTTTAATTGGTAACTGGAAATGTTTATTCAGGTTAAATTAACCATTATTCTCTAATGTCATTCAGAGTTTGAGATTTCAATACTTTTACTGTTAGTGTTAAACTGGATAAATCATTATTCTGGATTGATTGGGTTTCAAAATCAATTTGTAATGGGATTGTGGTGAAAGCTCAACACTGTCATTTAGTGTTGAATATCAACAGATTAGATGAAGAAGCACTGTATTCAGCTTTGGAAATTTTTTAATTTTTTGAAATCTGAAAAATGTTTTCTTATAAATCACGATGCATGCATATTTCAAAAAAATAGAGTGCAGTAAATAGATTATGGATTTAATTAACTTGAATTTTCAAATAAATTAATTCTAATTGTTAGTTTATTTTAACAGACTCCAACAACCCTAGTTCAGTTAATCCTGCTCCGTCTCACAAAGAAAAAATTGTATATGCATTGGTTTCTAGAAAATTGGATGAAATAAAAGATGAATTAAGTAATTTTGTCAAAAGTAAAGATCAAACCAACCTCACTGAAGAACTGAAAAATGCTAGCAAGGATGTTTTTAACTTGATGAAAGATATTGATGCGAGTCTTGATGAAACTGTGTTGGGAAAAATGAAAGAAGTTATAAAATTGCTTTGTGGTTGCAAAAAAACTATAAACTTTGAAGTAACATTGCGATTAATTAAATCTGCCTTAATTTTAATCCGTAAGATTATTAGACCTGAGGCTAGAATACAGGAGTTACTTGACTTTGCAAAACTAATTCTTGATGAAAGAAGAAAGAGCAACACACCAAAAATGAATGAAGACGAATTTCATCAATGGTGGATTCTGATGAAAAAAATCATAAAGTTGATAAAAAAAGTTGACATTGAGCCAACTAAAACAAAAGCTATTCCAGCTGCAAATCTATCAGTGGATTGTGGAGAATGGTTTGTTGCTAAAAACGATCACCCTAAAGCGATTGAAATCTTGGAAAGAGCTATAGATGCACTCGATTTAAGTTGCGGTGAAAACAACAAATCATATTTTATGTATACAAAATGCTGCTTAATTTTAACAGATGCTTATTTCCAGTCACAGCAGCTTAATGAGGCAAACAAATGGTTTAAAAAAACTGAAAAAGCGTTTAAACAAGTTGTAAATTTTCCAGAAGATAAAGAAGAAATGGCAAAGTTTTATGAACTTCTTCTTACGTTAAGGCGAGAATTTTAAATGTGTTTGTAATACGGTGCCATATATTTACTGGCATGCAAGTACTGTACTTATTTAGCCATTATCTAAACAAAATGTAACATTTTAGTACATGTAACCGCAACTGAATTAAAATCTCAGGTGTACTCTAAGCTTACAAAATTCATTTTCGTGTATTTTCATTTGCTATATTTGTATGTCAACACTTGCACAAAGCACTGTGAATTTAGTTGTATGAAGCCAAACTTAATGAAGGAAATTTTTTTTCTTGATTTTGGATAATCAGTATCATTTATAGCTGTGTTTTTCTACGCTCATCTGTTATGATTATCTTACAATGTATTTTCACAATTTAATCATTTTCAATTATGGTGCTTTTATCTACAAATTTTGTTTTGTTTACCTTGATTTTAATATTCGATATAATCAATATTATTTTCATCTTGATAATAGTTTATAGTAATGTATAATGTTCCATATTCAGTATTTTTTATTACTTATATTGGCAAGTTCAATGTGCCATTTGGCTACAATTGTTCTTAAACTTGATTCTATTGAAAAAATACTGCCCTTTTGATAATTATCTTTTTTGCCGTAATTATTATCATCGCCTTATTACTGTTTAGTTGCGTTTAATTGCACTGAAATTGTTTTTAGTTTTTTCCACTGTGATACAGTTGATTAGTCAAAGTAAGAGCCCATGTTTTAACATCAAAATGAAACCTAATGTATTAGCTCATATCATTTGTATAATGTTTTAATGCTATTTCATAATATGCCATAGCATGATGAATTGTTTTAAAGGTGGTTGGCTATCGAGTAACTTACCTTTTCAGAATATTAGGAAAACAGGAGTTGTAGCATGCAAAGACTTGTGAGAAATACAGCATCTTTATTTGTTTTTGAGTTTGGTGATGTCTTAAATTTAAGATAATCATCAAAGTTTTTGAGGCAATTTTAATTGCTTAGGTTTGCAGGGCCGTTTTTACTTCTAGTCATTTACCTGGAAATTGCTTTCTTGCTAATTTTTATCATTTTGTTTTTAATATATAGCCTCAAGTTGAATTTTGCACTGCATCCACTCAGATCTGATGGCAATTCTGTAAGACCTTCCTAAACCACTTTATTTGGTTTGGGATTTAACATTTCACTTTAGCTGGTTTGGGGTTTATCAACCAATTTATCAAGTGGTTACTAGGGATGTACCGATACCAAAATTTTTGCCGATGCCGATTCTTGTTAAAATGCCGATGCCGATTCTTTAATTACTATGTAACTTATATATATATATGCTGGACAAGGTTATTTTAAGAGGAGTCATGTTTAAAGCAACGCTTTACAAACAAGCAGGTGTTAACTCTGAACGCAAAATCAAGCGCAAAACTATTGGCTACACCATTAAAAAATGACTAACTGTATGTCGCTGACATCATTCGACCGACGCGGTAATATTCTTTAATGGCATATGGTAGCTTAGTGTCACACCAATTCTACTTAGTTAGAGCTTTGCAACATCCGTGGCTTATCACTGCGACTGACTAGCGATCTCGCAGACACAACATACGATTAGAAGAATGATCAACAGAACGTTGCGATTTTAATATTCGAAATGAAACACTCGCAAATTCAAATGCTGCAACGTTGTTTATATACTGTTAATAGCGTAGCAGCATCGTTGTTCATATACTGTTAACTTTTTTTACAGCAGCTTTAGAGTTCAGACTTACAAGTGTTTCATTTTCAAGCTTTCTGTTCGCTGCATTCAAAACCACAGCAATTGTATTGTAATCAATAGCTTTGTTCAAACAATCCTGTGATGCAATAAACTGTTTTTACCATCGTGTTGCACAATATGCAACTGCGCGAAATATTAAGCAATGCGCTCGCTAAAAACCTTCTTTGTTTCATTTTTTCTTCAACGATTTGTAGTTTTTCTTTTCGTAACATGTGTAAACGCTTTCATAGAAAGAAGAATGTTTTTGTCTGGTAAGAAATACTGATGTAAAACGATCTGATCGGAAAAAAAATTAGCAATGTTATTATGTTCAAAGAATCGGCAAGTATCGGCCATATTTTACTGATGCCGATTCCCCCCAAAATTGTCGATACTTGCCGATACCGATGCCGATTAATCGGCACATCCCTAGTGGTTATCCATTCATTTCTGAAGCAGGAGATCTGAGGTTTAAATCTCAGGCTGGTTAAATAAGATACAGTGTTGCCATTGGCTCACCACCGCTGTGACATTTCTTCAAACGAGCTGTGTTGCATGGGTGCAATGACACAGAGATAAGTCCTGCAAACTTGCTACACGCTTCGGTGTAGTACAGCAAGTATACTTAAGGATTTGATTCAGTTGGGGTTTTACATTATTTTTGAGTGTAACTGTACTTCGAACTTTTCAGTGAGTAGTTTATGATGATTTGTTTAGAAACAGTCAATCTAGCAGTACTAGTTCATTTTATATCCTGCTTTAAAGCTCTTGCTGCCCAAATTACATTACATTAGTGGTTGTTTGGTTGTTTCTTCAGAATTTTTTTGCATTTGTGTCCCATCTCTTGGCAGATGCTGATCAGCACTAATCAGGCGAAATCATCATTGTTTTTGTATTACCGTATTTTTCGAACTATAAGGTGCACCCAAAACACTTTTTTATGGTAAAATTTAATAATGGTGGCTTATACTCAGTAGGGTGTTGCAGGCGCTGCATAAAAATTAAAAACTTGTTTGTTTAAGCAGAACCATTTTTTGGTATTGCAGTTTGATCAGTAGATCATGAATACCAAGTTTCAAAAATTTTCATCAATGTTTACCTCCCCTGCCAGGCCGATTTTGAGGCCCACTTTTTCAAAAAATTGCCTTTTTTGCCACTAGAGGGCAATATGGATAAGTTGTGCTAGTGGACCTGTTTTTAAGAGATGCCCCATGATAGTCTCCATCTTTAAAAAAAAAAATTGGTCCTTTAAAAAAAACCTTTAAAAAAAAACAAAACAGGTCTACCAGCACAACTTGTACATATTGCCTTCAAGTGGCAAAAAAGGCAATTTTTTGAAAAAGTGGGCCTCAAAATCGGCCTGGCAGGGGAGGTAAACATTAATGAAAATTTTTGAAACTTGGTATTCGTGATCTACTGATCAAACTGCAATACCAAAAAATGGTTCAGCAACATCGGCAAAGGTCTGGGTGCCTGCAACACCCTAATACTCAGGTGCACCTTATGCATGGAAAAATCAATAAAGCATCATAAATTGTTTAGTTTTCTCACTTTTTTTTCCTGTCTTACAGCAATTTAACCCTTAATTAAAATATATGTGGCTTATATGAAGGTGCGCCTTATGCATTAAAATGAATTTTTTAATTTTTTTGATGTGCTCCTTATAGTCCGAAAATTATGGTAACTGAAAAACTTCTATTTTTGATTTTGCATTCTGTTTACTACTTTATTTCGCATCATTATTAGGTAATATGTGGCAATCTTGAGTATTGAATTTTGGCTTAAAACTACAAGGAATTGAGAGAAGATCTGATGAGTGATGACGTCTTGAAGCCTTTCTCCTTAACTTGAAGAAGGTATCAAATTTTTTTGGCTAGTAAAGGTATAGGCACTAATTGTAGCTTCTTTCTTATTTAGACTTTTAGTTTAGTGTATAGTCACAGGTATGACCAAGAAGAATAGTAAAATCGTTTTTTATTGATCATCACTACTGCTAAGAGGGAGGAAAAGTTTACAGCCCTCCCTCAGTCTCTGATGTAAAGTTTTAGTTGTGCATATACTGTATGACACTTACACTTGATTTGGGTCTAACTTCTGCCTCCATTGTGTTGTTGCATTTTTAGATACAGCAAGTTCTAAACCAAAAAACTTCGAAACCAGTTTTGATTCATCTTAAAACAAAGTGACTTAGATCCTTTCTTGTGAGTGGGGGATAAAAATGGATTATTTTCAATGATAGTTTTTTATTCTTATTTTTTGACTTCTTTGGTCCAGCACTATGTTGGCTAGTAATAGTACCATAAAATTGCACTGCTTTTTAGTAACCTATAGTTGGAGGTACTACCTCCAATTTTGTTTGTCGAAATAAAAAGAAAAAGATACAAATGATTGAAACTAAAAATGATAATATCAGTCAGTCGCAAGTTTTATTAGAAGTCAAAGTAATGACTTGTGATTATCTCCAAGATTAAAGCTAAGCTATTCATAATACTTGCAACTTGAAGACCCAATTTTTGATTGGTCTAGTATTGCTTCTTGAGCCTCGAGCCAAGTCAACTGACTGCAACAAACTGACCGCGAACAAACTGATCGCAAAGCAATGGTTTCGTCGCAGTGATTTCGTCATACTAATTTTGTCACGAAGTGATGGTTTGGGCAAGATGGCTCTGGAGAGAGAAAAATATTTTTAGAATTGCTCTTCTCAGCCAATCGACGTTGTTTGCTTTCAGTTTGTTTCGGTCAGTTGTCGTGGACCCCTTGAACCTTACATACTAATGCTTTTTGAGCATAATTATTTAATCAAATAATTATCGACTATACTTTTGGGTTATTGCTAATTGGATCTTATGGTCTAATTTTGTTTCTACTGTAAAACCAACCATAAATTTCTAATTTCTAATTGTAAAGTCTGGCAACAGAAATAAAAGATCATAACTGTCATTGTCTCATTTGCTATTATTTTTCTACTCTTGTCAGATAACAGGAAGAAACCTCATTTCCGTATTCCATAAATCAGTCATCGGTGAAACTTAAGGTTGGATCGTTAAGTATGGCCGATGATGGACTCCTTTCTAAACTACGACGAAAACTTTTTAGTGAAGAAAATGAAGCCAAGTTTCCAGGTATTGTCAATGTTGCCTTTAAAACTTTTTGGCTAATTGGCCGGTATCTCAAAATGATTGTGTGCAAAGCTGTAAAATTGCTTTTATGTGCCCTAAATTTTGTACCAATGCAGGATTAAACAATACAAAAAGTAATATTCCACATGTTTGTCAACTCTTCCTCAGTGATGGTCTTCAAACGCTGATTCGCTGACAAAAATTTGCTTAGTGGGAACAGTGAATTTACTGTGGGCAAATTGATGTAGGCAGAGGTGGGCAAAGCGCAATCAGAAGCACAAAGCGCAACTTCTGCAACCTCCGCAATTGCGGAAGTTGGGTTGCTTTTTAATTTTTTATTTTGAAGTGTTGCGGAAGTTGCATTGCAGACTAAAGTCTTTAAAGTTTGTTGCTTTAATTGCGCTGCGCTGTCAAAATTTTTTTCGGTTAATAGCGCAAAATGCTGTTCCGCAATTGCGGAACTGCGTTGCGCTTCAACTGAATCAAAAAGTTCATTGCAGAAGCTGCGTTTCAGAAATTAAAAAAATTAAATTGCACTGCACTTTCACTGGTTAAAAAGATTGTTGCGCTTTGTTGCACTGCTCTTTTGATATAATGTTATTTGTGCCCACCTCTGGATGTAGGTGGGTCATTTCATGCTTAATTCAAAATTTTTAGAATTTTTTGTAAGCATGTTTTTGATATATCACAAATTTGTTTTTTAGGTTAAAGGTGTCAAAAAACAACAATGAATAAAAAAAATTTTCAAATACCTCAAGTGACTTTCAAGTTATCGCAGGTTGAATTTTAGGCCACTAGAGGGAAGTTTTGCTCTCGAATTTTGAAAATAGTGCTGTAATTCCATTTCTGAAGTAGTCTGATGACTGAGAATTGCTACGTGGGGGTTTTTGGGGTCAAGAAATTTACTTTTGATATCAAAATTGCAAAAATATGACTGGTTTATGGTGAAAAATTGATTTAAATTTTGACCAGAGCCCAACTTTGAGGGCAAATATCAGGGTGGAGGTGCATCACTGCGAAAAAAAATTTTTTCATCTATCTCTACTTTGCACACAGTTTTTGAAAATGTAACAGTTTTTTATTTACTTTTTATTGGCATCTGAACTGAAAAAAGGTTTTTTGTATAGTTAATTCTAATATACCTGCTATATTATTAATTGTATTACTTTGAAATTCGGCAGAAATCTTTGAAAAAAAAGCATTGCTGTCTGACTCAACTATGATATACATACATGCAGTTTCACTTTTACATGTACACTGTCTTCCCAGTTTTCAAAGTGCGTAATTGACATGGGCCAGAGCCTGTTAACGATCCAGAAAGTTCTCAAAAAAAAAAAAAAAGCGCTACTGGGGGAAACAGCCTGTAGCTGGGTTTTTAAATTTCAACTATTGGTAATTCTTACCTGAACTTTCTGTACCATTAAAATATTTAGATTAATTTCCACCATCTCTCAGCATACTAACACTTAAAGTTCAAAGAAGATGAGTAACAGCACTGTTGCATTTATACAACTTGCATTGTACGTAGCAGTTACCAGTATCGGTTACTGGTACACACACACTCATGGATGCAAGATTAGTTGGATCCACGACTTTTCAGCGCCAATATTCGGTGCTTTTTACTAACCCTAACCCAAAGTCGTAACCCTAAATAGGTGACTGTCAAAGAGCACCGAATTGGCGCCGAAACGATCTGTGCAGAAAGCGTCTGGCAATGAAATAGGTGGCGCCGAAATGTCACGCTGAAATGGTTGCACCGAAAAGTTGTGATCCTGATTAGTTAAGGTGTTTGTGATTAGCCTTGAAAAAGACAAAATTTTACTTTAAAAGGAAAAAAAGCTACAATGTTTGAAGTACATCACGAAGTACTGTAAAATTCTTTCAGTTTTGCTGGTCACACCAACACACACATAATGTTTGTGAGTGTGCTACCAACAAAGCTTACATTAATCGTTAAGCTAGTAATATCATTCAAGCATTTCACAGCATTGTCCACTGAGATTGTCCACTGCATAAACACTTAAACAGCACGGGTGCAATATCACTTAGGATATGTGACGCGATGTCTTGTGAAGTATTGAATTAGTTCTGCCTATATAAATATTGTATTCGCACTTGGTGAATTGTTAATCTCTGTCCTTTAACTCATCGTCCCCCTTATCTGCTTGGTCCCCTTGCTCGTTTTATTTAATTAATTTTTCATTCCCTGTCTAATGTCTATTAGCCCACTTGGTCCCCTGACCAGAGTTATTTTTATTCCCCCTTTTTTTCTGGGTTACCATGGTCACAATTGCCATTATTTTTTCACAGTTATATTTAGATTTGAATTTTGTGGGTTAGTTCAGTCAAATTTTGAATTTCGGTTTATAGTCCAGCTTAGTTTAACTGTTAAATTTTGGTTTGAACGTCAGCTTTGTCGATCAGCGTTGGTATTATGCGAAACTCGAGTCTAGAGCAGTAGGTGGGGAAAATTTAGGTCTGCCTTTTTAGTATCTGAAGTTATGAGATGAAGACGATGGCCTATACTGAGAGCTTTGTCAAGGGTAGGCTAGACCTATTCAAATTTACCGGTTGAGTTAGCCTAATTCTGGGATCAAAATTTTTTGCTTTGTGTTGACTCCTCTTTACACTAATGATGAAGTCAGTTGACTTCAAAACGCGAGAATGCTCCTGCGATGGAGGTTCCGCCTCACCTGCGTCACTATGATTACCCATTTAGACATGGAGACAGTGTTAAGGTGTGGTCAAATGAAGTAGGATTGAAAGACGTGATGTCTCTGTGAACTATTAAATTAGTTCTGCCTATTTCACTTCAGAAATAATTTCACAGCAGTTTACCACAGTATTAAAACATTCAAGTTACAATTTTTTAAACAATTCTAAACAATTGTTTAGATTTACCTCTGATGATCCCATTTACGGACAAAACCAACTGTTGGGTTTTATAGGTTTTAGTTTTTAATGAACCACTAATTAAAACATCATCATCATCATCATATTTATTTATTTACCAAGTGACATCATATCACAAGAAAAAGCTGCAACTTCCTCTAGGTCTATCACCAAAGCATCAAAATATGCAATTCCTTTAAAACCAACACACAAACTTGCAGAGTCAAAGCGATATTTAGTCACTTGGTGAGGAGACAGCGAAGGACCGAAAGGTCATCTAAGTCTACTGCCACCTCACCAAGTTAAGGTTAAAAAAGCAGCTTCTAGATTTTCTCAGTCTGTTACTTTCTATGACAAAAAGTTTTACACAAAATTAAAACAAAGTGTTGCAAAGATATGTACACTTTGTACAGTGTTTACATGAAACTCACAGTCACCATGTGAAGAAAATGCAAGGCAACATTAGAAAATTGTTCTAACTCTAAGCATACTAAAAAATAAAAAAATACTGTAACTACAGATTGGATAGAAAATAAATCAATAAAGTTCAAAATGCTTATTATACTTTGCAGAATTTAAAGTGGGCAATTGAAGTGGAAAAAAATTCCTTGCTTTGTTTTGTATTGTTTGCCAATTTGTCATTAGTACTGGTACAATTTCCAATACCAGTATATATCAACCACAGTCAGTTACTGCAAAATTACTAATAATTCAAGGGCACATCAAAATGAGAGATGACGTATTGTATAAATGTGTGATAGATGAATGCACCAATCTCATGCCATTCAAGCAATAGAATAGGTTATTGTTGAACTCAAGCATAAATATGCAACTATGATTCCTATAATTACTACTGCATTACTGATAGAAAGCTGTTATTCTAGCTTTTATCGGTTTCATAGTTTGATAAAAAATGAGCTTGAACAGCTTTTTTAAATCTGTAGAATGAAACTTCTTTTATACTGCTTGGAATTTCATTCCAAATTTTAATTCCTGCAAATGATAGAGACTTTTGCCCTAATCTTGTTCTAGTTCTTGGAAGAAAGAAGTTGTTTTTGTGGCTCAATCTTGTCTTATGTGTATAGCAGTTTTTTATTAGGTTAAACTTATCTGAATTTGCAAAAGATGATACATTATTGTGAATTTTGTACATTAGCTTTGCAGTTTCCAGAGAGTAAATATTCTTAAAACATTTCTTAAAACATTTCTTATGGTTTATGTAAACAAATAAAGTATGATAATGCTTCTAAGGTAGTTGTCTTTTTTACTTCATTATTGTACATGGGTTTATTGAGTTGAATTTTTTTGCTGTAAGTGGTTTTCTGGTACGTATAAATTGTCTTTCAAACTACTTCCCAGGCTACATGAATTTGTTTTATCAACGACTGTTCTGTTAAGAACAGGGCTGCCTAAGATGTGGCTCACAGGTCGTGTATGTGGCCCTGAACAACTTTTTGCTGCTGGCAATTGGTCTCGAGATTTACTTTAAAAAGTTTTTTCGATGCTTATAATTTTTTTACCAAAAAAATTGTTCTCGTCAAATTTGTTGACGCTGGTTTTTTACATTAATTTTAATTACTAATTGCAATAAATTCTTTGAATTATTTACTTAATAATGGTGCTATGATTAGTTAATTACTTTAGAAAGTAGCAAATTTGCGCGTTACATTGGTCACTACATTAGCTACGGAGTACCGTAACTATTTTCATTTGATTAAATCATTTTTAGTTTAACCACGCACTTTGCATTTCTAAAATAAGGTTCACAGCTGTATACCTTGTGGTTTGTACGAAATGCGTTTAGTAATGCAACTATTCAGAAAAGGCTTTGCATGGGCTGAAGCCTTCCTCTTCAGCCAAGTTATTTCAAGGTTTACCCAAATATGCTGACTTTTGAACATGTTTTGGACCTGACCTATACAGTATAAGTGGGGGATGAATTGGTTTAGTAATTTAATTTTTTGAAGTGGGTTTAAAAAGAAAATTTCTTGCAAATGGCATTAAAACTGAACTGTTAAAAAGACTATTTTTTTCATGAAATCATACAAACCATCTAGCATCTGGGAGACAAGCCTTATTTTGTTCATGAAGCATTTTAAACACACAGCAGTTTATTCAACTAGTTGGGTGCTAGTTACTATTGAAACTTTGACATAGAAAAATGTCATCTTTTTGAAGCCTCTCAAGAAAATCTGGATATGATGGCGCTGTGTAACAAACAGGACTTTGTTTGTTGTGTCGGAAAAAGTTCTTCCTAATAATTGAACAAACGTTAATTTTTGGTGATCATAAAACGAACTTTATCTTTATTGGAACGATCGACGCTCGCGTTGCGTGTTTCTTTGTTTTTACTCGGCCATTTTCTGACTAACGAGTGCAAAATTTCAGACTTTTGCTTGTAACTCGAGAACGGTTTGGTCTAGCTTCATGAAATTTTGACAGCAGTTTGAGATTAATGAGTTATATGTTTGTACCAAATTTCGAGGCAATAGGTCATGTGACTTTGGTTTTAGAACCCGAAAACCAGCCTGAAAGTTTGGCGTAAAAAGCAGTCTCAGTCAAAAACGGCTTTAAGTACGGCAAAAAATATTTCATATGGCTGTATGTCTTAAGATACTCTTTCATCCCAACCAACCCACTTTTGTCCGCGATGAGGTTTATTTCTTTTTTTTTTCCTTTTTTTTCCTAATTTTTGTACGCTCTTCTCCTAAACCCCTAAATATCAAAATCTAATTTTTGTGTGAAGTTGTTGAGCTGCAAACGCAATTTTTTCATCCAAAATTTTTTGGGGCAACTTCACGGGGAACCCCCCCCAAAATGGGGCCCCAAAACATCCATTTTTTGAATGGCTTGAGCCATCCAAAAAATCCATTTTTTGAATGGCTCAAGCTAGAGTGCTATTTTTTTTTGATATCAGTAGAGATTTAACAGACAAATATTTTTGACATAGGTTGGGGGTGCCACCCCCCGAAGACCCCCCCAAATGGACCCCCCAAAAATCAATTTTTTAAATGGCTCAACTTAGGGTGCCAGTTTGTTTTGATATCAGCAGATATTTAACAGACAAATATTTTGACATAGTTTGGGGGTGCCACCCCCCCAGGGACCCCCCAACAAATCAATTTTTTGAATGGCTTAACTTAGAGTTCGAGTGTTTTATGATATCAGCAGATATTTAACAGACAAGTTTTTTGACATAGTTTGCTGGTGCCACCCCCCCAGGGACCCCCAAAAAAATCAATTTTTTGAATGGCTTAACTTAGAGTTCGAGTCTTTTATGATATCAGGAGATATTTAACAGACAAATGTTTTGACATAGTTTGGGGGTGCCACCCCCCAGGACCCCCTCAAATGGACCCCCCAAAAGTCTATTTTTTCTACGGCTCAAGCTAGAGTGCCAGTGTTTTATGATATCAGCAGATATTTAACAGACAAATATTTTGACATAGTTTATAGGTGCCACCCCCCCCCCCCCCCCCCCCCGGAGACTCTCAAATGGACCCCTCAAAAATCAATTTTTTGAATGGCTCAACTTAGGGTGCCAGTTTGTTTTGATATCAGCAGAGATTTAGCAGACAAATATTTTGACATAGTTAGGGGGTGCCACTTCTCCGGGAACCCCCCCAAAAATCAATTTTTTGAATGGCTCAACTTAGGGTGCCAGTCTGTTTTGATATCAGCAGATATTTAACAAACAAACATTTTGACATAGTTTGGGGGTGCCATCCCCCCCAAATGGACCCCCAAAAATCAATTTTTTGAACGGCTCCATCTAGGGTGCCAGTGTTTTATGATATCAGGAGATATTTAACAGACAATTATTTTGACTCTACTTTTCTGGAGGTTCCATAATCAGATATTTTTGAATAATTGCTGATGTTATGGTAGACAAAAAGTACTTTTGAGCATCACAGCACTAGCTATGCGTCGGTCGTTCACTGGGTTTGCTGGCAAACTCCCATCTAGTTATAGATTAACTCTGGTTAAAAAAATTATTTGATTTGAAATAAGGACAACGATGCAAAGCTTGAATGAGCAGTATTCAGGATCAAAATTATCCAAACATTTTATAAGAATTGTGCAGCTTGTTAAAGGTCAGAAAAATATGTGATGTGGACCGTCCCTTGAAAACTTTAGGCACTCCTGAACTAGAATTTTTCATAATGTTGTTGAAGATAATTTTTAAGGATAATACAGACTTTAAAAAGCAGATTAGAACTATTAGAAGATTACTCTCAATGAGAACTGGTGAAAAGCTACTCTCAAGGTTACTCCTTAGGAATACTGGTATAGTAAATAGACTATTAAACTGTAGCTGCTTCATCTTTCAATAAATCTTGTTTTCAATTAAAGATAGTTCCTAGTCAGCTTTTGCAAAATAGGAACCTAATACTTTAGAAAGTTGATAGATGCTATTAGTAGGTTATTCCTTGCCCTAGCTACCCCTTTGAGTCTCTGACAGGAAATTATTGCCTCTGAACTAATATCAATTTTTTTATTAAAACTTCACGTACAGTATCATGATTGACTGAACTATTGGTGATATATAGATAGAATGATTTTTCTATTTACAGTCCCTAAATTATACTGTAGTTACCTCACCTTACAAGTCAACTAGTTTCCCAAACTTTTTTCAGAAAATCCCAACAATTTTCTAAGTGATACAACCATTAAAGTTTTAGGTTTATTAGAATTAACTATTCAAACAAAAACCTTTTCCAGTTCAGATGCCAATAAAAAGTAAGTAAAAAACTGCTATATTTTCAAAAACTATGAGCAATGTAGATATAGACGAAAAAAAAAAATTTTGTCGCGCGGCGCGCCTTTACTGCAATATTTGCCCCCAAAGTTGGGCTCTTGTCAAAATTTAAAATCAATTTTTCACCATGAAGCAGTCATATTTTTGTAATTTTGACATCAAAAATAAATTCCTTGAACCCAAAAACTCAAATGCAGCAGTTTTCAGGCATCATACTGCTTCAGAAATGGAATTACAGCACTATTTTCAAAACTCGGGAGCAAAACCTCCCTCTAGTGGCCTAAAATTCAAACTGTGATTACTTGAAAACCATTTGAGGTATTCGAAAAATTATTTTTTATTCTGTGTGATACTCTTTAAGTTTAAAAACAAATACTCATGTTTGGTGGCACATGGTGACAAGCCATTTTGAATTAAGCATGGAATGACCCAGGTTTATTGCACAACTAATTCATGGCTTGCAAGCTACTTTAAAGTGGCAAAATTCCTTTGTTAATAAAATTGCTACATGGAACTTTTTGGAGTCGCATCGCGTGGTTTGTTCATTAGTCCAGAATCGGATTTAGCAGTTCTATCCAATCATCTGAAAATTTAGGCTCTTCAAAAAAGCTTAATGTTATGTAATGATGAGCTTTTTAAAATATTGAGGTAAAATTAAGACGTTTTCGTAATGCCTTTGTAATATTGTAACGTGTTTGAAAGCTATTAAAATTATTCCAGAAGCATCTGCAGAAGCTTTCAAATCAAATTCACAAGTTTTTGAGACCAGTTGTCAAAATAGTGGTGCAGCAGTGCACACGGTTACAGGCGGAAGCAAAGTGGGCGGGGGAGTAAATCTCAATTTTTCAATGGTAAGCGTAATTCAATGAGTAAGATGCAGAAGTGAGCACGGTTCTTTGTAACATACTGTCAGTACCGGTACTATAGTATGTGCAAATAGTACCCGGGTACTAGTACTCTGTACTACAAGTATGGTACTTTTCAAATAAAATTTATAATTACCAAAATAAATTTTAATTAAATGGTAATAAAGGAACCTATTTTTTCAGCTAGTCCATCAGGGTTGCTGAGATGACAGCTCACGGTTGAATCTCTGCACGTCTCGGTTTTGTGTTATCTGTTTTATTTTGCGTGGTTGAATTTCTAAGCCATGCGTCTGTAATCTTATATACCCTATTGACTCATTTTTTTGAAGCTTGTTGGGATGTCACTATGAGCCATACAAAAAAATACAACTTGTTGGGAAGTGGTAACTAAACTAGTTTTAGCTGTTCTGGCAATAGCATGCTAGTATCCTTTAGCAAAGTGGTTCACGGCATCAGAACTTGCGATTTTTATGGCGTCGTTTTTACGACGACCCTGATGGCATGATCTGGGTTCAACCTACACCCTGATCATGGTCACGTTGTTGCCTCCATGGATAATACGCTGTACGATGATTATCTCTGCTCGGTGGCTTCGAACAATCGCAAATTCAGTAGACAAGAATTTGAAGAAATCTACAGGAAAAATGTATCACTGGAATCTGGATACTCCTAACCAAGTGAGGAATCCTCCGATCATAAAGTAGTCACTGCAATGAAAAGTTTGTGGGTTTCCACTAGTTAGCGTCTGACACTAGTCCGGTGACAGGATGGTAAATATGCTTATACAACAACAGTATGTGTTTAGATCACAATGTCAGTGTATCACACGCAGATAATGTCAGCATTACTATGCATCCTGGCAAATCGCCTAGTAAGTAGAAAATTTGTCACATTGACTTGATCTACAAATATTTATGTATATTGCATTTAATTATAAAGTATATGTTTGTTTTTGGTTGCTGATAGTAAGTTTTCGGTACATCAAATGCTCCACGTTGGATAGATAGATCAGCCTCAGTAAAATACAAAACGAAATAATACATCATTGGCAGTTCCAGGATCGAACCAGGAGTTACTGAACCAGTTTTGTATTTAGCTATGTGCTGTTATTTTACAGCTACTGGTATTGTTTTACGATTTTCGAATTTGGCTTTTCAAGCAGTAAAAGAACCAGAGCGCTGCTTGTTATGTCTTAGAGAAATTGTCATTAAAATTTTTTTTATTAAGTAAGTTACCTTGGCCTGGGAACCGCGAAAAACACGTAACAGTTTTTTTAGTCAAGCTGCTATCTGCCAAAATGTCTACCAATACGTCTTAACGATAGAGGCTTTAAAGTACGCGTTGGTTATTTAATATTGAACTTCAAATAGGAAAGCTGGTAATACTAAGTTTTATATTTTGTTTGACCCTACTTTGGGAATTAAACCCGATTCTAGATTTCAGTGGATGAAAACGAGTTCGAAAGACGACTAAACGGTATTAAATCATTTCAATTATTTGTCAGGTGAAGAAATCCGAAAACATGATGGAAAGGAAAACCTGTCACCGTCATCAGAATCAAGCAACGACTCACCTTTAACAAAATTATGCAAAGTTAGGCAAAAAAATAGACTATTGAAAAATGAAAATCAATACCTGCGACAGAATCTTCATAGAAAGCCAATGAGCAGCATTCATATAAATGCTCAAAATGTTAAAATGGTAGACCGCGATGTTGATAAAGGAGAAACTTCAAATTTAGCTCTTCTTAAAAAGACAGGTATCGTATAAATCTTTTTTAAACGCCTACTTCGTTTGAGTAGTTCCTCTTCATCATCTAATGGGAGATAAATGTGCATGAAGCAGTGCGTGATGTTATCCTCAAAGTTTTGGGGTCAACCAATTCGAAGTTTGTGTGTAGAACAGGACTGCATGATCTGGTTCGCAATGTGTTCTTCTGTCCTTGAAAATAAGGAAAAATGACTCCGTCAGTCTGTCACCTATGATGGCTAAGTTACGGCATAAAGAGAAAAAAGAGTCGATCTACCACTTGTCCTAACTTAACTGACTCACTTAATAGCGTTCAGAAAAGAGCCAGTCATGAATAATGTTTACTGTATGCAATATTCTACTTTGCAAATTAAAAAACTTAGTATCTACTTTTTGTAGTTTAAACTTAAATACCTATAATAGTTACAAATATAAGCAGCTGTTTAAAGCTGCAATTTTTATGGCAGGATATTGTCGAACCAAGTCAACTGACTGCGATCCAACTCACAGCCAACATTAGGGTTAGGGTTAGTTGGTGGTCAATTGGTTCGCAATCAGTTTGGTTGCGGTCAGTCATCGTGAGCCTGGGTATTGTGATATACATGTAGGGTAACTCATGACGCGGGTGGTTCTTCATTTTACTTGGTAGCGAAATTTTTATATAATTACAGAGAACAGAAATCTATTTCCTCAACAGCATGTAAACCGGCGCAACCAGCATACCTGCTACCAACTGTCCAAAGTGGCCATCCAAGTAGGCAAATTTGAACCCAATAGACAAACATGTTGAGAAATTAAGCTTATGTCTTCCTTGCTTTTCTATATGTGGGATTGACTTTGAGAGCAGCCTAGTGCTCGATCCCATAGAAATGGGTTGATCTCAATAAATATGAGAGTTTGATATCGCTAAACAATTTTGTTTCTTTTCCAGAAAGCGTGAAACTGGAAACTGTGACAAAGACGCCAAGGAAAAAAACGAAATCGCTAGAGGAAATGATTGAAGAGATTTCAGCTGACGTTAGCTGTGGCCAAGTTGCCAATAAACTTATCATGGAAAAGTGTGTGAGGCTTGAAAGCAAGGTGAAGAATAAACGACTTTCCATTTCAAAATACCACGGTGACAGAGAAGATTTGTACAAAAATTTGAACAAATTGACAGAAAATTTTGTAATAAAAGGGAAAGGATTTACTGATATAGCCCTTTCGTTGTTAGATAGCCAATTTCAGTTACTCCACAGGAAGGATGTTTATGAAGGCAAGCAGAAGCTGCATGAGTGCGTTTGTCTAACTAAATTGGCTGAAGATATCTCTCAAACAATGGCTAAACAAGGAAAAAGTGAACGATTTAGAAAAAAATATTTCATGCTAGACGAAATTGTTGGTGCAATGCAAAAAGTTGGTGATATTAAAGATATTTTAGGTACAAAAAGTGAACTCGTTTCATGGTGCTTAAAAAATTACGCGAACTGTTGCTATCACATTGGTGATTTTTGTAAGTCATCAGAACTTGCGAATCGCGCAATATGCCTTATGCAAACAGTTCATAGCTCCAAAGCCAGCCAATGGCGTGTATTAGCTTACTGTTATCGAGCTGATTTTGCCTCTCATTGTCATAACTCTTTAAGAGACGAAGAAAAAGCTGGGGAATTAAGGAAAAAAGCTTTGGAAGTTGCTAGTGACGTGAAAGATTGGAAAGTAGATTCTGAAAAGATGGAATTTCAAAACTGGATAAACGATGAGTTCAGAAAAGCTTTCAATAAATCCCCTACTGTGCAAGAAGAGATCTATGTCATGAGTAGAAAAAAATCGTTGTCTTAATATTTTTATTTCAGTTTTAAATTTTATTTTGTAATCGTGTTCCGTGCTAATGCTGTATTTTATCACGTTCTTAAAATGTATGTTTATTATTATGCGTAAATGTTTGAATTTTTGAAACTAGGACGGTGAAGCATCCACGGTTTTAAAACGTCCATCACTAATGAAGTCATTTGGCTTGTTTTTAAGAAGTAAATTAGCTTGAGTAGAACGTCACTCCTTCGGTTTTGTTTCAAGTAAAATTAAATTGTACTGAAAGTGTTGTACTGTATTTATTTATTTATTCAGTTGCCTTGGTCAGAAAAAAGCGATGTCCTTGCGATATTCAAATCGGCCACAGTTAAAAGCTAAACACTGCCCCTTTTAAAAAAGCTGATGATCAAACACAGAAGCTATTATATTAGTCGTAGAATATTTTTGGTTTTGCCTATCTGGTATCTAATCTTTGCTTACTGTTTCTGTATCAAACGTTTCTGACTTAAATGTCGTTTGACAAATGCAGGCGTTGTTCAAGTTATACCAAAATATTGTCTGCATTTTATGGTGCTTGTGATCTTCGTGCGTGAGCTCCTCTGCTCTTGCAGACAGTTTGGCATCGGAACGACTCAGTGGTAAGGAATCCATCTCAGACTCTTTAAAATTATCGGTTCGATTCTCACTGCTGTTACCCAATTAGCCATACCGAACTTAATGAGTATGTGCTCCAAAGCGGTCGTGTGTTAACTCGAAATGTATGTTCGTCTTTAGCTCTAATACTTGCATAGACAATCGAAAGGTTTATCAGTACATTTTAAATTGTGTTTTTCTTTCAGTTTTAGGAACCGATAACATTAAATATCTTTGATCGGTACAACGAACAATAATGAAGGTTCTATTACAACTAGGGCAGAAAATAAGTTCGTTGATTATTGCGTTTGTATATTGCCAGTGATATTCTTATTTCTTGATAAAAAAAACTTTTTCATTGTGTTTGAAGTTAATGAACTTGAGAAGGGTTATTGTTGTGACCCGTTTACAAACCTGTTAAACTTATTATTGGTAAATCTGGGGTATAGAAAATGCGTTTATACTTTTATTAGCCTGCTTTGTTGCTATTATTTTTAAGGTTCCTGAGGTTTTTGTATTTGCTCGCAAAATTTTGTGCTTTTTTTGCTAATTCCAAAAAAAAATGAAGATATCAAACAAATTAACTCAGTGAAAAAATTAATGCCTGTACACTTTCAAACATTTTCAAACGTTATGTTGTTTGCTTCTACCATCTTCATTTCCCAATGATGCCACAAATTGCACTGGTTATTTAAACCTAGTACTGTTTAGTTTAGTTGCGTTGTCTAGGTTCACCAAAGATGGTATGGTAAATACCAAAAGGCTTGAAAATTGATTTGCTGGTAAGCTACGTATCTTTAATCTTCTCTCTGACGTTAAAAGCTCATCTGTGGATTAACCTTTTTCACTGAATGCGATTCAGTCCGAGTATATTCTGCTCATCATAATGAAGTTTTTAGCTGATACTTTTTGATTTGCTAATATTTTTTCCTAATTTTGATACTAATTTTTGATGCAATTGCTTATTGTCTGAAAACACTAAGTTAATTAAAATGCTGCCCTGCATAGCATACGTTTGTTTGGTGCCAAAGTTTTTGTTGTTGATATAATTGTGTAGCGTTTGCTGATAGTGATACTGCCTATCGTAAAAAGTTGACCTGCTTTCATGCACTTGTTTCATTTACCCTGGTTTTTACATTTTAGGTTTATGCTGTATATGAAGTTGTAATTTTTAATGCAAGTCAAAGATAGAAGCCGCAAGATTGGCAAGCGAAAAAAGGATTTCAAGTCTGCTGTTGAATGGAAGCTTCGAAGTGTTCCAACAGCTGCATATCTTAGCTGAAGCATCAAAACTGACTTCATCATAGGCAGTTCTTTCCTTGAAAATGTCACGGTATGCAGTAACTTGAAGCTAATTTGAAAGTCAAAAATTATTTTGGTCGCTGAGGTTAAAGTTTTTTCCCAGCTCTTTAATCGTTTTTACCCAGATCCAGATGGCAATCTCGTTTGTAATCTCATTTGTAACTATACACTGTTGATGCTAGTGTCATCACAGTTGGTTGCATACTGTTAGAAACCATGCATTGTGTAGAGCATTTTAACTGAAATGGGATACACTTATCAATTAAAATACGTTAACTGATATTATTATTCTACTGAATAAAACTGAAAGGTTATTTGCAGTTTATTCAAGTTCATTATATTTTTAAAATCAATATGCAGGAGTTTGAGATTAATGCAGATTGCTGGTCCAAGGCTCTTTAAATCGTCTTTAGCCAATTTTTTTTTTGTTTTTTTTTTCACTCTTCACTCGCTTGACGGCCAGTTATCAAAAAACGATCAATGCAGAAACAAAATTCAGCAAAATAAAGGGCGATTTAAAAATACCGCTTTTGCATTGCAGTAGCCAAAACTGTTACTGTATTTTTCAGTTTTGACCGAATTATTTCATTTTTTATTATTTCGTTTAGACCACACACAAAATTAATTGATGTGCTGTCAGACGTGCTTGGAAACATTTTGAATTAAATTATTTCTTTGATTTTTTTTTGTTGCAATAAGCTTCCCGTTGAAACTGCTTTCAGGATAGTAAGTTTGGAAGTTATGTGTTTTGGATTAGACCAGTAAGCAGGGAGAGGGGGCTGAAAGAGTGGAAGGGCTTAGCAATTTAATTCTTTTTGATCGTCACAAATCTCAGCAACACACTGAAGTTAGTTCTGTCAAATGTTTTAAAAATCCGCTAGATATCATTCACATGGCGTTAAAAAGCTAGATATCATTCACGAATCAAAAATTGACCATGCATCAGTTTACTCTACACATTTTGTGCAGAAAAAAAGTTATGCGCTTGAATGCTATGACCTTCTATTTGCTCATCAGGCTGTTGCAATCGTGGGGTATCACATTGTTATAATTTTTAGGAAGAACAAATTAGCTAATGGTCTGCTAATGGTTTAAAGAATTTAAACAATTATTTTGCAAATACAAATATTAGTAACTATATTTGACATCACTGACCCCATGGGCCAGTTGCTGAAAAATTCTTTTTGAATCTGGATCAAGTTAGTAATCATGACCAAATCATTGCTGATTATGTTTTATCATCAATTCAGTTTTGATCCGGGTTCTTCCCCATGACCGGAGTGACCAAGTTTCGTAATGTCATTGACTTCACCACCCCTCGCCATTTTGTGTGATCACGTATATCTTCTTTCACCAGGCCATTGTTTTCATTTCATTTTATACTTGTTTTTTACACCTCCGTTTCGACCCGTCTCCTTCCTCTGCTATCGTGCACTTCAAATTCCAAAGCTTTTACTGTAAGATTTTCATCACAAGCTATAGACACTATACAGAGTCTTTTAGGCACAATCAAACCTTTGATTAACAGCCTAAGACATACTGTTTCGGAATCGACATTCGTCTTTTATTTTTCGTCAGTATTGCTAGGACTACAGGTATGAACATGAGCGTAGAATGGCAAGAAATCGCAAATTAGCCAGATAAGAAAATAACACAATTTTTTTTTAGTGTCAAGTATGTGTCAGTTTTTTCGGTTACAATTTTTCAGTTAAGATAAGGTTTTAAGATTAAGATTTTTCAGGTGAAGATTTTTCAGTTAAGATTTGCTTATTCTGGCTAAAATTGACTGATTGTTTGGTAAAGATTTATGTATTATAAACATAATCGGTACAGATTTATTCTTTGATTGATAAATTGTTAAAGATGTATGTTTTGAAGATTTTTAAATGTTTTGAAAATGCTTTTAAAAGGTTTGTTCATTGATTGATAAATTGATAAAGGTGTATGTTTTGAAGATTTTTATCACGGGTGATATTTGTCCTTTTGGCTTTGCTAGCCTTATTGATGAGCCTTGAGATTGGGCGAAACAGCTGTCTCAGGCATGCTATTAAAAATTATTTTGGATTGAACTATTAAAGTTATCTCTTGCAATATTGTGATTACTTGACATTTTTTGGAAAAAATTGTGTTATAATCTGGTTAATTTGTGGTTCCTTGCCTTTCTACGCTCATATTCATATCTGTAGTCCTAGCTATACTGAGGAGGAATAAAAGACGAATGTCGATTCCAAAACAGTATGCCTTAGGCTGTTAATCAAAGGTTTGAGTGTGGCTATGATAAGACTCTGTATACTGTCTAATTTTCGTAGTACATTGTTCTTAATAAATTTTCATCATGTTTTCTCAAAACATGGTCGAACCATTGTATAATTGCTTGCTTTAGGCATCCCATCCAAAGACTCCTGTACAACCAGCATTGTCAATTAACTCCTCTGCGTTTCTTTGATGTATTAGCTACACTCCGAATATCACTCAAATCATCAATCTTCCTGCTCTTAACATTGCCATCTCTTTTATCTCTTTTTGGTGGCACATGGTGACAAGCCATTTTGAATTAAGCATGGAATGACCCAGGTTTTATTGCACAACTAATTCATGGTTGCAAGCTACTTTAAAGTGGAAAAATTTCTTTATTAATGAAATTGATACACGGAACTTTTTGGAGTCGCATCACGTGGTTTGTTCATTAGTCCAGAATCGGATTTAGCAGTTCTATCCAATCATCTGAAAATTTAGGCTCTTCAAAAAAGCTTAATGTTATGTAATGCTGAGCTTTTTAAAATATTGAGATAAAATTAAGACGTTTTCGTAATGCCTTTGTAATATTGTAACGTGTTTGAAAGCTATTAAAATTATTCCAGAAGCATCTGCAGAAGCTTTCAAATCAAATTCACAAGTTTTTGAGACCAGTTGTCAAAATAGTGGTGCAGCAGTTCACACGGTTACAGGCGGAAGCAAAGTGGGCGGGAGTAAATCTCAATTTTTCAATGGTAAGCGTAATTCAATGAGTAAGATGCAGAAGTGAGCACGGTTCTTTGTAACATACTGTCAGTACCGGTACTATAGTATGTGCAAATAGTACCCGGGTACTAGTACTCTGTACTACAAGTATGGTACTTTTCAAATAAAATTTATAATTACCAAAATAAATTTTAATTAAATGGTAATAAAGGAACCTATTTTTTCAGCTAGTCCATCAGGGTTGCTGGGATGACAGCTCACGGTTGAATCTCTGCACGTCTCGGTTTTGTGTTATCTGTTTTATTTTGCGTGGTTGAATTTCTAAGCCATGCGTCTGTGATCTTATATACCCTATTGACTCATTTTTATGATCATGGTCACGTTGTTGCCTCCATGGATAAGACGCTGTACGATGATTATCTCTGCTCGGTGGCTTCGAACAATCGCAAATTCAGTAGACAAGAATTTGAAGAAATGTACAGGAACAATGTATCACTGGGATCTGGATACTCCTAACCAAGTGAGGACTCTTCCAATCATAAAGTAGTCACTGCAATGAAAAGTTTGTGGATTGTCCACTAGTTAGCGTCTGGCGCTAGTCCGGTGACAGGATGGTAAATATGCTTATACAACAACAGTATGTGTTTAGATCGCAATGTCAGTGTATCACACGCAGATAATGTCAGCATTACTATGCATCCTGGCAAATCGCCTGGTAAGTAAAAAATTTGTCACATTGACTTGATCTACAAATATTTATGTATATTGCATTTAATTATAAAATATATGTTTGTTTTTGGTTGCTGATAGTAAGTTTTCGGTACATCAAATGCTCCACGTTGGATAGATAGATCAGCCTCAGTAAAATACAAAACGAAATAATTCATCATTGGCAGTTCCAGGATCGAACCAGGAGTTACTGAACCAGTCTTGTATTTAGCTATGATCTGTTATTTTACAGCTACTGGTATTGTTTTACAATTTTCGAATTTGGCTTTTCAAGCAGTAAAAGAACCAGAGCGCTGCTTGTTATGTCTTAGAGAAATTGTCATTAAAATTTTTTTTATTAAGTAAGTTACCTTGGCCTGGGAACCGCGAAAAACACGTAACAGTTTTTTTAGTCAAGCTGCTATCTGCCAAAATGTCTACCAATACGTCTTAACGACAGAGGCTTTAAAGTACGCGTTGGTCATTTAGTACTGAACTTCAAATAGGAAAGCTGGTAATACTAAGTTTTATATTTTGTTTGACCCTACTTTGGGAATTAAACCCGATTCTAGATTTCAGTAGATGAAAACGAGTTCGAAAGACGACTAAACGGTATTAAATCATTTCAATTATTTGTCAGGTGAAGAAATCCGAAAACGTAATGGAAAGGAAAACCTGTCACCGTCATCAGAATCAAGCAACGACTCACCTTTAACAAAATTACGCAAAGTTAGGCAAAAAAATAGACTATTGAGAAATGAAAATCAAGACCTGCGACAAAATCTTCATGGGAAACCAATGAGCAGTATTCATATAAATACTCAAACAGTTAAGCTGGTTGATCTCGATGTTGACAAAGGAGAAACTTCAAATTTAGCTCTTCTGAAACAGACCGGTATCGTTTAAAATTTTTTTAACCGCCCTACTTCGTTTAAGTAGTTCTATATTCATTATCAAATGGGCAGATAAATGTGCATAAAGCAGTGAATGATGTTGTCCTCCAAAGTTTTTGAGTTTACGAATTCGAAGTTGGTATATAGAACAGGACTGCATGATGGGGTTCGCAGTCTGTTCTTCTGTCCTTGAAAATAAGGAAAGACGACTCCGTCAATCCGTCCGTCACCTATGATGGCCAAGTTACTGACGAGATAGAAGCAAGACTGCTACTGATATAGCGTCTGCTACTGAAGCGGTAGACACAGGTTCGATTCCCGGTCGAGTCAAACCAAAGACTATAAAAATTGGTATTCACAGCTTCCCTGCTTGACGTTCAGCAATTACAGGGACAGTGTGAAACCTCCATCGTGTGTGGTAGACAGATGGGCAGGTGGCAGCTTGACTCGAAGACCGAAAGGCCCCTTGTCTGTCTCCTGGCCAAGGCAACTTGGTGAATAAAATGTAATTACAATTACAAAAAAAGAGTCAATCAACCACTTGCCTTAGCTTAGCTGAATCACTTAATTGCAGTCAGAAAAGATCCAATCATAACTAATGTTTACTGTATGCAATATTCTACTTTGCAAGTTTGAAAACTTAGTGCCTGCTTTTTGTATTTTGAACTTAAATGTCTATAATAGTTGCAAATATAGGCAGCTGTTGAAAGCTGTGATTTTTATGGCTGTATATTATCGAACCAGGGCCCACAGAAATTTTCTCGCTCGCATTAAAAAAGAGATTTTTTTAAAATGCGCTAACGAACGAAATACTCGCTATAAAGGCAAGAGGTTATTTTTGCCCGTGCATCTGAAGCTCTGCAAACTGTGCAACGTCATTTTCGCTCGTTAAGTTGCTTGGATCGATCGCGAAATATAACTCGAGTAAAAAAACGTCATATTTTCCTCGCCAACTTAAGAAAGATTTTGAAGCACTCTTTTAAGTGTACCGTACGAGAAATTGTTTTTGCAAAAATTTAATGGTAAAATGTTGAAAACTCTAACTAAAGCGAATTTTTGTTGAAAATTACTTAACAATGGTCTCCATGTTTGCTATTAGACTGCTAAGAAGAAAGCGAATTGCATTGAGAACCGTTCACTGTATCGACTGATAAAAATATTGAGTATCGCCAGTTGACAAAAACAAAATACACTCTTTTTATGAACACAAGTTTCTAAGAGCATGAAACTCGTTTTTGCTCGAAATTTAAAAACGAATTAATAACAGTGCTAACCTCGGCAGCAAAATAAACCAAAAGCAAACGAAAAAAATTTCAAATCAAAGAAAAGAAAATAAATTTTGTACTGATTCAAAAACGTAAAATTTTAGTGATTTTCATTTGTTTGCAAGCAAAATTGCAACTATTCAATAAAAGTATAGAGCGCTGTTTGAGATTTTTTTTGCTATCGTTCGAAAAAAGCTTGTTTTTTTCAAGTTGAACGACTGCTCAATATTGCGATGCAGCAAAGCAGGAAAAAAGCCTTTACTCAGGAGAAGAGATAAGGAAATTAAATACTGTTGCAAATATGGTTGCTAAAATTAACATCAATGCTCAAAAAATTAAAAAAAAAATCAAGAGCAAATGATTCTGAAAATCGGCAAAAAAATTATAAACAGCCAGTCTAAACTCTTGTGGTTCTAAAAAAAGAACAGTGTACTTCGACTTGTTCAGTTTTAAAAAATTTTGAAACCTGACTTTGCTGTTAACATAAAAGTATACCGACCAACAACCTCAAGAGCTCTTCACGTCATTTAAAAATTTGTGGTATGGGTAAACGTTGTTTCTTTTTTTTACATTGATCCAAAAATATAATTAAACTCTGCGTTCATTATCTAATTGGTATTTATGGAGGATTTCGCAAGCTTAGAACATTAGCGCATGGCCCTTGTTATCGTTTTCCATAACAATTGTAGTACATACCGTCATACAGACACAGCACGCTTGAACGCATTATTTTTGAAGTAGAAATGCATCTGACGTCACAATGAGGTATTTATTACGCGCTAACGCAACAACTAGTTACGAAATCCGAGCGAGCATTTTTAACGAGTGTTAGGCGAGATGGTTGAGAAATAGCATTTTGTGTATGAAGGTTTTTGCTCGTTAACGCCGTTTAGCGAGCGAAAATGGCCTTTACGAGCTCGCTAGCTTGTTTTGTCGTGTGGGCCCAGGTCAACTCGGCAAACTAACTAACCGCCAACATTCGGGTTAGGGTCAGATTGACGGTCTGTAGGTTCGCGGTCAGTTGTCGTGAACCCCGGTATTGTGATATACAAGTATAATTGTATATGTAGGGTGTCTTGTAGCAAGGATGGTTCTTGTGCTTGCTTTTTAACGAAATTTCTATATTTATAGAGAAGAAAAAGGGACTTAAATCTATCTCAACAACATGTAACCCGGTGCAACCAGCAAGCCCGCTACCAACTGTTCAAAGTTGCCATCCAACTAGGCAAATTTTAACCCAACAGACAAACATGTGGCTGAGAAACTAGACTTCTGCCACCCTTATGTTGGATTGCCTTTAAGAGCAGTCTAGCGCTTGATCCCATAAAAATACGAAGGTCTACATTAATTTGAGAGTTGGGTATCCCCATAGGTGGGCACGGTACTTTGCAAAAGTACCGCGGTACCGGTACTCGGTACTTTGCTAAAATTAGTACCGCGGTACCGGTACTTTCAAATTAAAAGTACCGCGGTACTTTTGCGGTACTTTTTTAAAAAATTAAAAGAAAAAAAATTGGACTGATTAACCTCGTTTACTGGATTGTAAATCATCACTTTTAGCAATTTGGTTCGTTTCCGCGACTAGTGCGAACTCCGTAGACCTACATTTCGATTTAGAGAAAGTTTGCCATAGAATAGTAAGCAGTTGCAGTATTAGTATTACTACAATAGTGAGTACAGTACTAGCTAGTGATGAAATTGACTCGATAAAGTATCTAACTAATACGAACTACGGTCACCGGGCTACTATTGTTCTTGACTTAGAGTATCTTGTGCCCAATAATAACCAAACAGCAGTCATCTCTAAAGCATCACTTACGTAAGTTGACACTGAAGGATACTCTGACAATCATCAGCTCCCAATTATTGCACAAGTGACATTTACACAAAACTTAGAAATTAGGGGATAAATTGCACTTTTGGCAAAGTGTACTGTTTTGATTTGTTTTTAGTCGATTCGTTGCTGCAGTTACTTTTTGCATTTGTTATTTAAAGCTAGATGGGAGCTTACCAGTTGCCAGCCTAAAACGAACGACGCATGTTAATGGTGACTTCTAAAAAATTCTTTTGTTTTCCCGTAATGAGAACAATTTCAAAATTACCGGTACAGCATTTTTTGTTGCTGTTGCATTAGGGTGGAGTGAAAAAGAACTTTTTTTCGAAATCGAAAAAAGTGTAGTTCTTAAATCCTGACAAATACTCTAAATATCCGAAAAAAATTGGTTTGGGGCTGTTGCCACTTTAGGGGGGCTAGCAACACCCCCAAATCTGTTTTAGGGGGGCCAATTTACCCCAAAAGGCCATAACTTGAGAACCGCTTATCGTAGAGACTTCATCTATAGCTCAAAATTTGCGTAATTGCCATGTTTATATCAGCTCTAAGAGAAAGTTTTAGTCTGTTTTGATCGCAGAAAAACTTATGACCAAAAATGTGGTTTTTCTGCCATTTTATCGAAAAATTATGTCAATAAGCTTGTGTTTATGCACTTATCTGCCCATATAGAATCTAGATTACAGGCATTATTACAAATAGGTTGAAGCTGGTTTGATAGCCACTGGTTTCCTTAGCAAAACCAAATCTGTGAGAAAAGAAAAACAGAAATCAGTTGAAACATTTTGCACCCTAGCATAAAATCGTCTATTGTATAAATTCTAACATGACTTTTACTTTTACTGTATTTATTTTACAGAATTTAGCTAAAATATTTTCAGTTAAGCCATCACGTTGTAGTATATAATTGACTTGAATTCTAAAGAATGCGAAGAAGAAGTTCAAATACAGTGAAGACATTACATAGTGGCCATACATTTACAAGTCGCTACAGCTTTCCTCCAGATGTGTTGCCTACAAAACGACAAGTGATAGAGCGAATTCTTCATTTAAAAAATTTTCGGACTGAGACCGTAGCAAATGACATAGCTGAAGAAATTCATGACAGATGGATTTGGAGCAATGTGTATCCGGTTCATAAGTACACAATATCAAAAAAAGTTCAGAACTTAGTCGCTTCATTTAGTTCACTTGACCGTTGGACAAAATCAAGACGAGGAAATACGTTTTTGCAAAGAGAATCCGAATTTATGCAGACAATTGATAGTTTGTTTGATGTCTTTTGTGTTGATGATCAACAGAGAAAAAATCTGGAGAAACAGCATGGCTTACGAATGGCAGAAGCAGATTATGCGTTTTACCAAGATCAAAAAAGTGAACGAGTTGGCAAATGTATGGATACTGTTGTTCCTTTATCTTCTTCTGACAAGATGTTTTTAAGGCGCCACCCTCAATCAACAGAACCGAAGTGTTCTTCTACTGAAACTGCCGCCCCTTCCACGTCAGCTTGTGGTTATGTCTCAGATTGCAGCTCAGTGCAAACAGAGCATTCACAGTCTTCTACTACTTCCGAATTCGTTCCGGATGCAGAGTCATTTAGTCAAAATCGAATGAAGTGGAGCAACCTTGCTAGAATGAGCGAACGATTTCAAGTATCAGACAGAGCTGCTGCTGCGATTGCCAATAGTGTAATGCAGGATTTGGGTTTCATAACGGAAAACGACAAGACCTACGTTATTGATCGCAGCAAGCTTCGACGAGAACGAGAGCGATGTCGGACTGAAATCAGGGAGAAGGAGCAAGAAAATTTCAAGCTAGTGAATGCCATTTACTTTGATGGCAGAAAGGATGCCACGCAAGTCACCATCCAGGGACCAAATGACAAGTATTACAAATCGGTACAACTTGAAGATCATTATACACTGATTGGAGAACCTGGCGAATACTATCTGACACACTTTTCCACCGAGGATGGCAAAGGAAAAACGATTGCACAGAAGATTTTCAACAACATTGTTGACACGGAATTACATAATAAGCTTGCCATAGTTGGCACAGATGGCACTGCATCGATGACTGGCAAATATAATGGCTGCATTCGAAGTTTGGAAGAGCTGCTCAACAAACCACTGCAATGGGTGGTGTGTTTGTTACATACCAATGAACTTCCATTGCGGCATGTTTTTACCATGCTTGATGGTACCACTAAGAGCCCCGACTCGTTTTCAGGTCCAATTGGAAAATCGCTAAATGGAGAAGTTTCAAGCTGGCCTGTTGCTGCTCATTTTAAATCAATCCCAAATCCACATTTTGTAAAGTTGCCTGTATCTGTCATAGAAGATTTGAGTGCTGACCAGCATTATGCGTATAAGATATGTTCTGCTGTAATCGAAGGAGTTGTTGACAGCGACTTGCAATATTTGAAAGTTGGTCCCATAGTTCATTCGCGATGGCTTACCCTCGGTTGTCGCATTCTTAGGTATTACATTTCCATGGATAATCCCTCCTCTAACTTAGAAATCTTAGCACAGTTTTGTCTTCAAGTCTACTTCCCAAGTTGGTTTGAAATCAAGTCAAATAGTCAACTAACTCGTGGTTCTAAAAATTTGTTCAATTTAGTCCAAAGAATTCTTAATGTTCCAAATGAAATCGTTAGGGAAACTGCATTAAAAGTGGTGCAACGAAACGGATTTTTTGCTCACCAGGAAAATATTTTGGTTGGAATGTTAGGAGATGATGATGAGAAAATTAGAATGCTAGGAGTGAACAAAGTTCTTTCAATTCGTCGAGAATTAACATCAGCTGATTCGTCGAATCTCCTTGCTATGAGTGTTAATGAAGAGCATTCTTCAGAATTAACCTGTGATACATCCTCAGCTCTGTCGGTACGCCCATTTAATGTGCCAGTAATCAATCTAACCGCCACTTCGTTTGACAAGATGGTGGACTTGACTTCCTGGCAACATCAGCCTCCTGCAATTGAACACTTAACGGATACAGAAATTGAACAATGCCGAGCAAGGCCATTGAAGCTTGACCATCCATGTCATAATCAGTCTGTGGAACGCCATGTACAGTTGGTAACAGAGGCATCAGCTCAAGTTGAAGGCTTTGCACGAAGAGATGGGATGATTCGGCAGAAGATTAAATCTCGTAAACTTCTAAAAACATTCAATACTAAAATGCAGTTTTGACATTTTTTATTTTGTGTAGGTAGCGGATAATCGAAAACTTAAGCGGGCTTGCTTATGTTTAATGTTTGTGGGTGGCTGGGCGGCAATGGAATGGTGTAAACTAGAGAAGGTATACAGTACAGACAAACTTGCGTGGTATCTTTTCGGACTAGTGTTTTTTTTTATTAATAGAACCCTTGTGTGTGGATTATAAAATTTTAAATTGCAATGAATCTTGCTTTATAATGGGAAAATTCTTTATCACTATGCCTCTGGGTTTACATTTTAGATTCAATTGATATTGTATACCTACATGGGTAAACGTCATTATATTATTGAATATTGCGTAAAGTTTATGTTGTTAAATGTAAGTGGTTGTAATTAGATAAACGTTATTTGAAATGCATTTCGGTACACCAAACTGCTTCTGTTTGTAAAACTTATTACATCTTGCTTCATAAGAAATGCAGACAAAATGCTTGGGTGAAGAGTTTCTCTGCTGGTTAAATAGCTATTTTATATTCCACATTTCTCTTAAGTTTAGTCTACAGCATGTTGTAAAATATACATCAGCGTTAACTGGTATCTGTCCTATTTCAATCTCATTTGTAATAATGGCGGTAATCTAGATTCTATGTGGGCAGATAAGTGCATAAACACAAGCTTATTAACATGATTTTTCAACAAAATGGCAGAAAAAACACATTTTTGGTCATAACGTTTTCTGTGATTAAAATAGACTAAAACTTTCTCTTAGTGCTGATACAAACATGGCAATTACGCAAATTTTGAGCTATAGATGAAGTCTCTACAATAAGCGGTTCTCAAGTTATGGCCTTTTGGGGTAAATTGGCCTCCCTAAAACAGATTTGGGGGTGTTGCTAGCCCCCCTAAAGTGGCAACAGCCCAAAAACATTTTTTGGGGGGTTTTTAGGGTATTTGTCAGGATTTAAGAACAACACTTTTTTCAAAATTTTTTTTCAGTCCACCCTACTGTTGCATAGCATATTTATTGTCTTGTCACAACACAGCGTTAGACGCTAATTATTGCACAATCTGCACACTTTCATTGTGATATTTACTTCGTGCCTGGAGGAATTTGCACCTACTTAAGAGTTTCTAGTTTTCCAATGTCCCGTGAATTTCGATTTCTTACCACTGAATTTCTGGCTAGTTCGAAGCCACAAGCAGAGATAATCATTGTAAAGCGCTCAATCCAAGGACGCAACAACGTAACCAGTGTGTGGGTTGAACACAGATTATGCAATTAGAGTTGTCGCAAAAACGCTTTAGCACTTTTGGCCATGCTTTTGGGGGACTCTCAAGAACATTCTTTGTCTCTTCTGATTATAAAAAAAAATTAGCTTTTTGGCTAAAGCCGTTAAAATACAGGGTGAGCCAAAAGTAGGTGGACAGTAAAAAAAAATTAAGTATAACATAGTAATAGAAAACAGGTAAAATTAAAACAAATTTTAGTACTAAAATTGTAATTATATACCGCAAATAACATAGTTGTAACAAAGTTAAAATGAACAATTCAATTAAAGTAACTGAGGCATAAATCTATTCCATATGCCGTCCGCCTACTTTTGGCTCACCCTGTATTTATTTTTTGTTATGTTCAATTTCGGGTGTTCTAAAAGAGGTGCAATCATAAAAATTGATTTCTTGGGGATTAGTTTGTGCGGTTTCAGGGGAGGTGGCACCCAAAAATTTCCAGAGACAAAACCGTGTTTTTTACTTGACAATTTTGCACAAAAATTAGATTGCGTTGTTTTGCCCTGTAGAACTTATTAGAAGAGCGTACAATGTTTAGGAAGAAAAAAACTTCATCGCGGCCAAAGCCAAAGTGGGGTTGGTGCAGATGAAAGGATTTTTGAGATAATTTTTCTGTATAAGTATTACTGGGTGAAATATTTTTGGCCGTATTATGCACCGTTTGTGAATGAGAACATCTTCTTCGCCAAATGTTCCAGGCATATTTAAAGTCAAAAGCTAATATAAATGGATGCCGGCAGTAACGTGCAGTAAATTTTTCTTCAAGCATGCCCGTAACCAAAATTTTGCAATGGGGGGGGACGTTGCGGGGATCTGGGGGCGGATCCCCCAACCACCGGAGGCAATTGGGGTCGGGGGCAAGGCCCCCAGCCACCGGAGGCATAGGGTGTAGGGGTAGATCCCCCAGCTCTCGAAAAAAAAATTTTTTTTTGGCAAAAATAACTTGATTTTAGGCCTATTTTGATAAAAATCAATGCTATTAATACGTGGCATAAAATTAGCAGTGCAAAAAATCATTATACCGTACTAGTTGCATAAATGGTTTATGTGGGAGGTAGCTATTGCTAGAATTTCAGTTCTCTTATTTACAAGTTGGTAAATCATAAAATCTTATTTCGATAGTTTAGTAAACCTCGCAAGAAGTAATCTATTTCAGCTAAATTTTATAGTAAAAGATGTATGCATATACCTATGGGGGCCAATCGAAGGAAGGTCGAGAAAAGTTGTTGAGCACTTTTCAAAAAGCGATCAAATTTGATTACCAATTTTCGGCTATTCTTTATAGTCTTTTTTCTGATTTGTGAGTTTTATTTTTGACAAATTAGCTCCCTCCCCCCTTCAATGAACATTTCAAAATAGGCTTTAAATAATTTTTTGAATCTATTCTAGAGCAAAAGACAGTATCAGAAGTGCTAACAACGTAGTATTTTTCTTATTCTGCATTTTGGTCGGCAGGCCAATGTATTCACCCCGCGCCCCCTGGCTACGTTATTGTATTCACGCCTGATGTGCTGAGTATTCATTGCGTAAGTCGTCTCTTACAATTTTTTCTTAGCGATTTTGCTTTTGTTTCGCCGGTGCATGAATACTGGTAATTTTGCCACTGCAAGAAAACGTCAATTTTTCAAATCGGCCAGCAAACAGCAAACGCTAAGTCCCTGCGGTGGTAGTAGCGAGTTAGACCAACAGTTAAACACTAAATTAAGAAAAAAGATTGGTTGTTTATCCAATTTATTTGCAAGCATTTTTACAACGTTTCAAGTTTTTAATGGTACGTTCTTAAAATCCGCACTAAAAAATAAAAAAAATTAAAGTACCGGTATGGTACCGCGGTACTTTGCTATTTTTTGGCGGTACCGGTACCACAAAAGTACCGACGGTACCGGTACCAAAAAGGTACCGCGGTACTGCCCACCTATGGGTATTCCTAAACAATTTTGTGTATTTTGCAGAAAGCGTGAAACTGGCAACTGCGACAAAGACGCCGAGAAAAAAATGAAAACGCTGGAGGAGATGATTCAAGAGATTTCAGCTGACATCAACAAAAGCCAAGTTGCCAATAGACTTATCATAGAAAAGTGTGTGAAGTTTGAAAGCAAGGTGAAGAATAAACGACTTTCCATTTCAAAATACCACGGTGACAGAGAAGATTTGTACAAAAATTTGAACGAATTGACAAAAAATTTTGTAATAAAAGAAAAAGGATTTCTGATATAGCCCTTTCGCTGTTAGATAGTCAGTTTCAGTTACTTCACAGGAAGGATATTTATGAAAGCAAGAGGAAGTTACAAGTGTGCGTTTGTGTAAGTAAATTGGCTGAAGATATCTCAAACAATGGCTAAACAAGGAAAAAGTGAACGATTTAGAAAAAAATATTCCATGCTAGACGAAATTGTTGGTGCAATGCAAAAAGTTGGTGATATTAAAGATATTTTAGATGCAAAAAGAGCTCGTTTCATGGTGCTTAAAAAATTACGCAAACTGTTGCTATCACATCGTTGACTTTTGTAAGTCATCAGAAATTGCGAATCGCGCAATATGCCTTATGCAAATAGTTCATAGCTCCAAAGCCAGCCAATGGCGTGTATTAGCTTACTGTTATCAAGCTGATTTTGCCTCTCATTGTCATAACTCTTTAAGAGACGAAGAAAAAGCTGGGGAATTAAGGAAAAAAGCTTTGAATGTTGCTAGTGAAGTGAAAGACTGGAAATTAGACTCTGAAAAGATGGAATTTCAAAACTGGATAAACGATGAGTTCAGAAAAGCTTTCAATAAATCCCCTACTGTGCAAGAAGAGATCTATGTCATGAGTAGAAAAAAATCGTTGTCTTAATATTTTTATTTCAGTTTTAAATTTTATTTTGTAATCGTGTTCTGTGCTAATGCTGTATTTTGTCATGTTCTTAAAATGTATGTATATTATGCGTAAATGTTTGAATTTTTGAAACAAGGGTGGTGAAGCATCCACGGTTTTAAAACATCCATCACTATTGAATTCATTTGTCTTGGTTTCAATAAGCAAATTAGCTTGAGTAGAACGTCACTCCTTCGGTTTTGTTTCAAGTAAAATTAAATTGTGCTAAAAGTGTTGTGCTGTTTTTGTTTTTTTTTATTCATAAAGTTGACTTGGTCAGGAAACAGCGATGTGTCCTTGCCATATTCAAATCGGCCACGGTTAGAAACTTAACACTGCCCCTTTAAAAAAAGCTGATAACACTGCCCTTTTTAAAAAAAAAGCTGATGATCAAGCACGGAAGCTATTTTAACCGTAGAATATTTTTGGTTTTGCCTATCAGGTATCTTATCTTTGCTTAGTGTTTGAGTAACAAGCTTTTCTGACTTTGTTGTCGTTTGGCAAATGCAGCTGTTGTTCAAGTTATATCAATATATTGTTTGCATTTTTAAGGTACTTTTTATGTTTGTGCGTGAGCTCCTCAGCTCTTGTAGACAATCTGACATCAAAACGGCTCAGTGGTAAGGTATCCAACTCAGACTCTTTAAAATTGTTGGTTCGATTCTCGTTGCCGTTACCCAATTACTCATTGTGCAACTTCAAAAGTATGTGCTCGAAAACGTTTGTATGTTAACTCAAAATTTAGGTTTGTCTTCAGCTCTAATACTTGCATAAACAATTAAATTGTGTTTTTCTTCTTTCAATTTTAGGAATCAAAAACATTAAATATCTTTAATTGGTACAACGAACAATAATGAAGGTTCTAATACAGCTAGGGCTGAAAATAGGTTAGTTGATATTTGCGTTTGTATTTTATCTGTGATATTCTTATTTCTTTATAAAAGAACTTTTTTATTGTGTTTGAAGTTATTGAAGTTGAGGAAGGTTGTTACTGTGGACTGTTAACCTGTTAAACTTTATATTGGTACATCAGGGCATGGAAAATGCGTTTATACTTTTATTAGCCTGCTATGTCGCTATTATTTTTTAAGGTTCGTGATTTTTTTATACCTGCTCGCAAAAATTGTGTGCTTTTTTCTTGCTAATTCAAAAAAAAAGGAGATATGAAGCGAATTAACTCAGTGAAAAAATTAATGCCAGCACAAGTTCAATTTTCAAACGTTATGTTGTTTACTTCTACCATTTTCAGTGAACAATGATGCTACAAATTGCACTGGTTGTTCAAACCTAGTGCATTTGTATCGTCAAAGTTCACTAAAGACGGTAAAGTAAATATCAAAACGTTTGAAAATTGATTTGCTAGTAAGCTGGCTTTAATCTTCTGACTGAAGTTAAGCTAAAAGCTCATATGTGGATTAACCTTTTTCACTGAATGCAATTCAGTTATGAGTATATTCTGCTCATCATAGTAAAGTTTTTAGCTGGTATTTTTTGATTTGCTAACATTTTTTCCTCTTTTTTATTCTAATTTTTGATGCAATTACTTATTGTCTGAAAACACTAAATTAAAATGGCTGCCATTCATGCGTTTGTTTGGTGCCAAAGTTTTTGTTGTTGATATAATTGTGTCACGTTTGCTGATAGTGATACTGCATATCGTAAAAGGTTAGCCTACTTTCATGCTCTTGTTTCATTTATCCTGATTTTTACAGTTTAGGTTTATGCAGTATATGAAGTAGTAATTTTTCATGCTAGACAAAAATAGAAGCTGCAAGATTGGCAAGCAAAAAAAAAGATTTCAAGTCTGCTGTTGAATGAAAGCCGCGCCGTGTTGCACCATCTGCGTACCTTAGCTGAAGCATCCAAACCAACAGCTTCACCTTAAGGAGTTCTTTTCTTGAAAATGTCACGGTATGCTGTAACTTGAAACTAATTTGAAAGTCAAAAATTATTTTATATGTTGAGGTTATTGTTCTTCCCCAGCTTTTTAATCATTTTTACTCAGATGACAATCTTGTTTGTGATCTCATTTGTAACTATACATGGTGGAATCACAGTTAGTTGCGTACTTTGTGATGGTGGCATCGTGATGATGGTGGTGGCATCACAGTTGCATCACAGTTAGTTGCGTACTTTGCATTTTGCTGTTAAACAGGTATAGAGAATTGAGTGTAGAGGGTTTTAACTGAAGTGGGATACGCTTATCAATTAAAATACGTCAACTGATGTTCTTGCTTTACCAAATAAAGCTGTGAAAGGTTATATGCATTTTATTCAAGTTCCATATTTTTGTTAAATCACTATGCAGGGGTTTAAAGTTAATGCTGATTGCTGGGCCCAAGGCTCTTTAAAATTGTCTAGCCAGTTGCTTTTTTTTTTTTCACTTTTCACTGGCTTTACGGCCAGTTGTCAAAAAACGATCTATGAATTAACAAAATTGAGCAAAATAAAGGAATATTTTAAAATACCGCTTTTGTGTTACAGTAATCAAAACAGTTACAGGTACTGTATTTTTCAATTTTGATATAATTATTTTTCTTTTTTTAGTTTCATTTTGATCAAACAAATTTAATTGATGTGCTGTCAGACGTACTCTAAAACATTTTAGATTAGTATATCCTTGAATAGTTTTTGTTGTAGTAAGTTTTCTGTTGAAACTGCTATCAGTGGTGCGACCAGGGGGCTGAGGCTCTGAGTTCTTTAACCCATTTAAAAATTTAACCAACAATACACCAACTTTAACAAGCCAGTAAGGTTTGAAATTATGTGGTTTGGATTAGACCAGTAAGCGGAGAAACGAGACTGAAAGGGCTTAGCAATTTAAATCTTTTTAATCATTATAAATCTTGGCAACGCACCGAAATTAGTTTTATCAAATGTTTTGAAAATTACGCGAGATATCATTTACATGATGTTAAAAAAGCCTTTTTTTATTAAAAAATCTCAAAAGTTGACTATTTATTAGTTTACTCAACTTGCTGCCCACTGGATACATTTTTGAGCTTAAAAAAAAAGTCAAAGTTATGCGTCTAATGCAATGACTTACTACTTGCTCATCCGGCTGTAGCAATCATGGGGTATCACATTGCTGTCATATTGTTTCGGAAGAACAAATTATCATGAAGTGAAGTTGGCAAGTGGTTTAAAGAATTAAAACTACAATTTTACAGATGCAAATGTTAGTAATTATATTTGACATCACGGACCAGATGGGCCAGTTACTGAAGAATTCTTTTTGAACCCTGCCCTGAATCAAGGTGGTAATCTTGATAAAATGATTGCTGATTAGTTTTATTCATCATCAATTATTAAATGCGTGTTGATCCCAGTTCTTCCCCATCAATACAGTCGACCAAATTTTATATGGTCATTGACTTTCCTGCGCCTCGCCATTTTGTTTGATCACATGCATCCTTTTTCATCGCGCCATTTTTTTTCGTTTCATCCTCTACTTGTTTTTTCCACCTCTGTTTCGATCGTCCTCTTTCTCTGCAACCATGCACTTTAAATTTCACAGTGTTTATTATAACATTTTTTATATTCTTAAAACTTGGCTGTACCATCATGTAATTGCTTGCTTTACGCATCCCATCCAAAGACTCCTGTACATCCAACGTTCATAAACCTTCCCTTTCCCTTCCAATGAAAACCTTTTTATTTTGATATTCCATAGCATTCCCTGAACTTTATTCATTTAATTCTTGTTCTAGCTGTTACCGCTGTTTCACATCCACGAGTTGCATTCAATCTGTCACGTAGATGAGAATCCACGCCATGGGACGGTATTTTGAATGTTTCTTTTTCACGTTTTTTACCATGCTTCCACACTTCTTGCAAACAAAATCTTAAGTAACCTTCTACTTCCATATGTTGTGTGTAACTCCGAATCAAACATGAAGTTTGTTGCACACTCGCCGCAAAGATCAATTTTGCTATCTTACATTTCTTCCTCCATCCCACTTACCATCATCATCTTTGTCTTTCCAAGATTGACCCTCATTCTTTGCATAAAAACGCATTTTTCTATTTATCAAAATTTTCTCTCAACTCTTTCATTGTGTCTCCCATTGGGAACAGATGATGTGTATAAAAAATTCGTTTCATCCTACCTTTTCTTGCGTTTTTCGTAACTCATCCACCAACACTGCAGACAAGAAAATCGACAGCACAGATCCTTGGCATACAGCGTACACCAACTTTCAAATTCATCACATCTTTTACCTAAACATTGGCATCACAGTGCTTGTTTTTCCATTCATTCAGGATTCCTTTTCCATCCAAAACTCCGGTGCAAAGCTGTAATGTCACTTCCTTTGCTGGCAATCCTTCCAACTGCAACAATCATATCCGTAGTTATCTCTTGAGGGCCTGCAATTAATTTTAATGATGCATTTAATTAGGTTTACTGGTATCACCCATTATGTATACATATCACACTTATATTAGCAGACAATCTGACCGATATAGTGGAGGAAGCAACCCTCGAGAACTTCGATACGATGTTAATCTTGATCAATTATGGGAAGATTTACAACTCGGAATATCTCAGGTACGAAGAATTTTTATGGGCAATATAAGTAAGATGTATTGTATGCCTTATAATCAGCCAAAAACATAAAGAAAAAGAAATGGTGCTTCAGCTTGAAAGTCCAACTTCGAATATCAGTCATTTTCAAATTACCAACATTATCAGTCATTTTCAAATACGTAGTTTGAATAAGCCTGATAATGGCCCCGTTCGGAGTTGAAATTGATTTCATTTTGTTTTTGGCTGATTATTGAATGTTAAATAGGTTTTATTTAGAATTTACATAATTGCCAGCAATCGCCGAAAAACTTAAGATCTAGGAGAAATTCTTTGACGAGCTTAGATTTTACCTTATCATGTAATTCATATCTCATATTGGTTGTATTAATGCAATTATACTTGTATTAATTAACAATGTTTTATATGCAATTTGAAAATTTTTTTTTGTGTGATTATGAGCGCCCACTCTGCTACTCGATGAGAATGTGTCAGTCACTGCAGTATACATAAATTTACGGTTACTGGTAACTTAGAAATTGCATTAAAATTGTTTGTATTGCTATACCTGTTTTTTATCCCTTTCTTAACAATAAAGAGAATTTGAATTTGGCTTCTAAATTTTTGGCGACTTGTAATACACACTCTTTGGCCGAGCTGCTTTTGTATCATCTGTTTTTGTTTTTGTAGGTTTATCAACAGGAACGCATCAAAAAGAATCGATATTTGCGACTTTACACGTATCCTTTAGTATTATACCTGTATGTTAAACGAGAAGTGAAGACAAAATCAATGAGGATATCTGAAGTTTGGGCAATCGTATTGGATTAGACTGGAGTTAACTCCATTCTTAAACATAGGGACAACGTAAACACGACTTAGGGACCTCTATAATTATAATTTTTATTTGCAACCCTGACATTAATAGCATCTGGGACGCGATCTTAGTGCCATTTTAAAGCAATACCACAATTAGGCTGAGCCACAGAAGTCTTAACATACATCATGCAAATAGGTTACTAATTTTATTCTCAGTCAAGTTTAGAAACCCTTAACAGTCTGTTTCACCCTTAACGGGATCATCAGAAGAGAACTTCGGAACAATATATACAAAAACAAATCGATTAGTTACACTTAAAACATAGCTTTGTAAGCGGTTATTAACAAAGTAATACGTCTGCCTGGCCTCGAAACTTTCGTCAACTGAGCCACAGAACAGCTGTTATAGGACTTTTAAGTTGAAAGACGGACAACATTGTGTTTACTAAATAATACGCATGCTGGGTTACGTTTCAAATTTGAGTGACTCAAAATTGGGTAACTTCCATTACATTAAATTTGAAAGGTAGGAGTTAAAAGCATTAAAACGACTAATACGAAAACTCAATATAGCACTGCCAGTAGGTTTATAATTTATCCGGAGAAGGGGAGTTGTGGTAAGCGCCTAAGATTTAATCAACATTTTTTAGCAAAAATTTGTTTTTGTGCCTGCATTTTGAAATTAGCTCGGAGCGTTTATTCAACAGTACTTCTGGTTTCGCTTTGATGATTTGCAGCTTTTCTGCCAAACAAAGGCTGCATATTTTTGCACCACAGCGATGTGGAACAGCTTCTTTAATGATGCTCCTTTGTATTCGGTAATCGTGGCCTTTGTTTTTGTGCTCCCAAACTCATTTTGATAGTTCGGTGCTTTTCTCTAGGCGCTGATGTCGAAACGAAGAGCTGTGGTTGTTGAAGTGCTTTTTGAAAGCAGTTGAGCGCGATCCGTAATAGCCGTCCGTTTTGTTTCCAGATGAGATTGTGGCCTTGTAAACTACGCAGCTTTTCACGCAATTTCCGTTCAGCGGGCAGTTGGATTTGTTTCGACAATTGCAATTTTCTGCCAATTTGGTTTCGTCGGTTTTCGGTGGGTTTGTCACGTTGGAATTGTGTAGTTTGATTATAGCTGCCATGTTTGGCATGCTGCTATAACTGACTTTTACGCAGTTACGATTGCAAATGGGGTGCAATTTGTGGTTGGGGGAAAGTGCTTGTCCAATACATTTAAAATTTTTCTTCCGATATTTGTGGATACATTATTGCTGAAAGGGGGATTAAACCAAATAATGTTTCGTTTTCTGTGTCTTTTTGTTTTCTGTATCTTTTGTCTTTCTGTTTTCTGTCTCACCATACCGAAATTTCTGAAGAAATTATGCTCACAATTCGACACTGCCAAAAATCCTTGCTATTCTGCACGGACAAGATATGGGTAAAAAAGAGTAACCCCGAATTCGACGTGACAACGGGCTCATTTGATGGCGCAGAAATATGCGAACTAGTAGGTCTTTACCTATTCGACCAACTATCAAACATACTACCAGTTGAATCATTCGGCCTTTACCGCGATGACGGTCTAGCAATATTATCCGGCATTTCAGGACTAGACACCAAACGAATTATTAAGAACATCAGAAACTTATTTAAAACCAACAATCTCAAAATAACTATCGAAGCCGACATGCAGCGAACTGACTTTCTAGATGTCACGTTCAACGCGGATAACGGCAAATACTGGCCGTACAAGAAACCAAACTCACAACTGCAATACATTCATACCCAGTCAAACCACCCTCCCAACATTAAAAAGCATCTTCCCGAGATGATCGAGAAAAGATTATCTGGCATATCATGCAATCAAGAAGAGTTCGACAGAGCGAAACCTGCATACGCACAAGCACTAGAAAAAAGTGGATACAAACAAAAGTTGGAATTTCAAACAGAAAACAGCAGCAGAAAAAGACACAGAAAACGAAACATTACTTGGTTTAATCCCCCTTTTAGCAATAATGTATCCACAAATATCGGAAGAAAAATTTTAAATGTATTGGACAAGCACTTTCCCCCAACCACAAATTGCACCCCATTTGCAATCGTAACTGCATAAAAGTCAGTTATAGCAGCATGCCAAACATGGCAGCTATAATCAAACTACACAATTCCAACGTGACGAACCCACCGAAAACCGACGAAACCAAATTGGCAGAAAATTGTAACTGTGGAAACAAATCCAACTGCCCGCTGAACGGAAATTGCGTGAAAAGCTGCGTAGTTTACAAGGCCACCATCTCATCTGGAAACATATGGTTAGATATTAAAAATAAACTAAACCAAACAAAAATTGTAAGTGCCACGATCGGGGTGTTCTCCCAAACAAGCCCTCCAAAATTGAAACTTTTTTATCTTTTAAGCTTGATACATAAAATTTTCAAGGTAAGTAAGTATTAAGGAAAAATGAAATTTGGCAAAATTTTGGGGTACCAAAATGGGATCCCCCTCAAACGGGGCCACCAAACTTTAAAGTTTTTAACCACACACGCTCGGCACATGAAATTTTCAGGATGGGCAAATTGGAAGAAAGAATAAAATTTGTGGATATCAAAATGGTGGGTCCCTCTCAAACAGGGCTGCCAAAATTCAAACTTTTTAACCACTCATGCTAGACAGATGAAACTTTCAGGATAAATAAATATAAAGAAAAGATAATACATGACAAAATATGGGGATGCAAAATGGGGGTCCCACTCAAACAATGACGCCAAAATTCAAAATTTTGATTATTTAAGTTAGACGCATCAAATTTTCAGGATAGGCAAAAATGAAAAGATAAAATATGACAAAATTTGGGGTACCAAAATGGGGTGTCCCTAAATATGGGTCCTTCAAAATTCCAGCTATTCAAGCTGGAAATATAAAACTGTAGGAATCGATAATTATTAAGGAAAAACAAGTGATGACGGAATTTGGAGGTATATACCACACTGGTCCTACCCAATCGGGGCTGCTGAAATTAAAAAATTTAAACCACTTAAACTAGACTCAGGAAACTTTTAGGTTTGGTAAATATAACAAAAAGTTTAATAGCAAAATTTGGAGTTACAAAAATAGGGAGTCCCGCTATTGGGTTCTCTTAATTCAAACTTTTCAACCATTCAAGCTAGACTCCTGAAACGTTCAGAATGGTTAAGTATAAAAGAAAGATAAAATCAGAATAATATGTAAATAAACTATGACTAGTTTCTAGTACCATAATCGGGGAGTCCTCCTGCAACCTAGCCAAGTCAACTGACCGCGAACCAACGATTTCGTTACAGTGATTTCGTTACAAAGTGAGGGTTTGGGCAAAATGGTTCTGGGGATAGTAAAATATTTTTATGATCGCCCTTCTTGGTTTGGGGTCAGTTTGTCGCGGTTAGTTATCTAGGACCCTCCTACAATGGATTCCTCAAATTTTTTAACCACTCAAGCTAGACAAATTTTTCAAAATAGGTCAAAATATAATATGAAAAAATTTGAGGATCTCATGTTCTATGGAGGTTCTTCAATTATGTTGACACCTCCCCCCATTAACTACAAAAGCTAAACAAATTAAAGCTTTTGGATAGGTTAATATAAATCAAAGATTAAAAATAGCAAAATTTGGTTGGTCACATTTAGGACTCCATGCCAAATGGGCCCCTTAAAATTTTAAAATCTTAAACTACGAAGTACTACAGCTAGACTAATCAAATTTTAAGAGTACCAGTAGGCTAATATAAGAGAAAGATAAAACATGCCAAACTTGACAATGCCATGCTGGACACTTAGTCCTTTAATGGACCTTCAATTTTCAAAGTTTTTTAACAATTTTATTAAGAATGCTTTGGTGCTGAATAATAAATGTAATACAATATACGCGTACTGTGCAATATCCAATATGTTAGTCGTTGGGTCGCACTGCTAAATAGCGTTCTCAGAATAGGAATGGCTGTGAAATGCGTGCACATTTCTGGCCGTGGTTAGTGTTAAGTTTGGTTGATGTAATAATATTGTGCTGAAAAGTCACTGGAATTTTAAATATTGCTCTATGTTTTTTAAAATAAAGTTAAATACTGTTAGGAACTCCCGAAAGTGCTGAGTTTTGTAGCGTTTTACATGAACTTTTTGATTGATGTTACTTTATTATTTTGATAACTTTTTGAGACCTTTAAACGTTGAGAGCGAATTAACATCAAAGCTGTTAGAATGAACTAATAAAGAGTCTAATGTGCAAAAAAGTGGGTAGTTTTTGGTAAAGAGTTGTTTGACTTTAAACATTACACCTAGGGTTCTGGAAAGCATAGAGTTGAGTAAATTAATATAACTTTTTAGAGTAAAGTCATCGTAGAGTTAGACTCCGCAATATCTTTTATAAATTTCTGAGAATTTCATTTTTTGTTTCCAAATTTTGTTCGTATATGTATCTTTTTCCATGCTAATTGCTAAGGCAGGCATTGTTTTGACTTAGTTCTTAAATTTTTAAGAAAAATCAGTAGAAGTGTTCATACATGTGCTTATATAAACTTCTTAAAAAAAATATTATAGAGGGCTAGTTGAGGGTGTAGGTGTGATATTTAGGAGATAGTGTGTGAAATTTTTGTTCAAGATAATGCAAGTTACAAAATCCAAAAATCATATGACATTTTTAGATCAAAACGTTTTTTTCCAATTCATAGTGGGATGTCGTTTTTGTTGTTATAATCGGAGCAAAAGGTTACTGTCAAAATAATTGTTTTAATGCGAGTTCTGTTTGTAACCGCAATTTTAACAATTGCCCTGCGCTGCTAAGTGAAAATTTAGCAAATCCTTCAAAAGTTGAAAGGAGAACTAAGCAGAGTTGTAAAGTTTTGATTTGCATTTTATGGATACCTCTTCTAGACACTTAAATTTTAAAAGTCGAAAAAAGAAAAATAGTACTGCATTCACTTTGAGATAAATGAACATACCAAAAGAAAGCTGGTTGATTGTGTGTTCAAAAATTGCAAACCATTTTTCATCAATTTCGATACTTCCGAGATATATCGGTTTAAAATCGTCCACTTTTTGCCGATTTCCGGGCGGTAAAATTCCGGTAAGGTGACCGGGCGCCCCCAAGCTTGGTGTGCATATAGCCTTCATAAGTACCCACGTTGTGTCCAAATTTTAGCTTTGCACGTCAAGATAGTCTTTGATGTATGAGCTAAAATCTTTTGACCCAAATATTGCCGTTTTTTCCTGATTTTTGGGGGGTCTTAAATCACGATCACGTGACTTACGATCCCCGAAATTGGCACACAAGACGCTTTCGTTAATTTTTAAGCTTGAGTCCAAATTTTAGTTTTCTAAGGTCAACCGGTTGCTAGTTAGGAGCAAAACAATCCTTATCTATCAAAATTCGCGAACAAAAACGAAGGTGCTACGTGCTCGTGCGAAGTCCCAATTGGCGAAAGTAGTTTTGTTTTACAATCAGTAACGCGTTTAGGCCTTACTTTCTTATTTCGATCATGACAAACAAACTAGAGCATAACTAGTAGTAAAGGCCTTTGCCATCTTTTAGTAGAGTGGTATATCAAGCATCTGGTTGGATGCAGGTTTCAAATTTTTTCAGCCAATGCACTCTTGGAAGTGAAGGTCACAAATAGCCTCAAAACTTTCTTTTGTACCACGGTCCTTTCAATACACTCTCTTTGTTTTACAAAAACTATTTTATAAGAATACAAGGCTCATTTTGCTCAAAATTTAACAACAAATTGAACAATGCCAGCCTCAGCAGCAAGAAAAAAGTGAAAACAAACGAAAAAGAATAAATTTTGAATTAAAAAAAGGTGCTGAATGATGTGCTAATATAAAATGGTAAAATTTTAGTGATTTTTTTGTCAATTACTAACAAAATTGCAAAGGTTCTAAGATTATTAAGTACCGTTGCGCATTGCGTAGGCATCCAAAATTTTTGTGGCTGTTGTTCAAATTGATAAGGTCACCCTTCGCTTTTTGCAGTTTTACGACGCTGCAGTAAAAACAGCAAAAAAATGTTTATTCAAGCTGACAAAGCATCGGGAATTAACAGTTTTACACTTATGTTCACTTTATTTAATTGACGTCAATGTTCTCAAAATTTAAGAATCGCTGAAGTTGAAAATTGGCAAAAAGTTACGAACAGCTAGCCTCAACTCAACATGTACTAATTCTTATGAAAAACTAGTGTAGTGTAATTGGTAAATAGATCTGACCACAGTCTCTATATGACTAATCTGGTAACTAAATGGCAAATTTCGATGAGATTGTTGTTCACAGCGCCACCAAAGTAAGTGTACCCCTCCTGTGATGGTATCATAGTCGCTAGGTTGCCAAAATTATGCTGCGCACAAATAAATACTATGTGCTTGGCAGCACGACTAACCAATAAACCATAGCATGAAACACAATAATAGTATAAGCAATTTATATCCACCTTGAGATAACGCCAACCCAACAGGTATCGATGCATCTGATTAAGGAGCCACTACGACATTCAAACAAAATATCTTAACAGAAATAAACTCTAGACAGTATACAGAGTGTTATAGGCACAATCAAACCTTTGATTAACAGCCTAAGACATACTGTTTCGGAATCGACATTCGTCTTTTATTCCTCGTCAGTATAGCTAGGACTAGAGGTATGAACATGAGCGTAGAAAGGCAAAGAATCGCAAATTAACCAGATCATGACACAATTTTTTTTCTCTAAAATATAAAGTAATCACAATATTACAAGAGATAATTCAATAGTTCAATTCAAAATAATGTCCAATAGCATGCCTTAGACAGCTGCTTCGCCCAATCTCAAGGCTCATCAGTAAGGCTAGCAAGGCCAAAAGGACAAACATCACCAGTGATAAAAATCTTCAAAACAAGCATCTTTACCAATTTGTCAATCAATAAATAAATCTTGACTGATTACGTTTATAATGCATAAATCTTTACCCATCATTCAGTCAATTTTAGCCAAAATACGTAAATCTTTATCGAAAAATCTTCATCCTATGAAACTAAAGCTATTAATTAAATCTTTACCGAATGAGACTATTACTATAAATCAAATCTTTATTGACTAAAGTACAAATCTTACCGTACATCTCTTAGAAGAACGATGGACTAGCTCACAAAGTAAGCAAATCGTAACTGAAAAATTTTTACAGAAAATTAGAAATAAAATAGAAATAAACTCAGTACACAACAGAATTTGTCGGCAGTAATAAGTTGCAAAATACTGACTTTAAACAGTCGTTACATCCTTAAATACTAGATGAAAATAATACGCTTTTGAACGTTTCTTGAAAAGGGCCAAAGTTTCAATTTCGTGTACAGATCATGGCAATGCATTCCTTACCTTGGGTGATGCATACTAAAACATTTAATAGCATAATCCTGCAATTTTCTGTTTCTTTTGTTTGCGACCAAATACCAGCATTATTTATATTGCTTTCTACACCATTTGTCCAGTGCCTATTTCTAACTGCAGTGCCTATTTTTAACGAAACAGTTTCGGAAGCCTAGTCAGCCAAAATTTTTTTCTGAAAGCATGCCGGTACTCATGCCATTAAAGGACTTGCTTTCGTCACAGAAGGAGGACACTCACTTTAGGTGGCGCTGTGAGCAACAACCTTTTTACTTTAGTTTCCATACTAGCTGTATAGAGCCAATGATTTAACGGACAAGTAAGTGACAGTTTTCGTGCATAAATCATGCGCTATTGTCATGCTAACCAACACATGTATTCATTTAAACTTCAATTTGCAATTTTTTTTTAAGTTTGTTTAGCTGCCAGCCACCAAATAAGGTTATTTTTGTTAAAGGGAAACAGCAGGCAAGATCAATGGGGTTTCCAATTTGCGTTAGCTGACCCTACTGTTACAGTGTTACTGAGATATTCTATTTCAAACGCAACATTATGTGGCCACTTGAACGATTTTAGTGTACAGCACTGAGGTTAAATACCGTTTGAGCCACTGTTTCGCACTGCTTGTTGCTGGCTACGTGGCAGTAAAAGCGATGCTTTTGAAGTAGATTATCTCTGCAACACTAAAACTAACCCTGCTGAAACAGTTGGGTTGAGAAAAATGAGAGTTAACGCATAGATAATTTAAAGTTAATGCACTAATTTTAGAAACTCTATTGATTTTGCCTGCTGTCTTTAAAAAAAAAAGTCAAAATCTTTAAGTGCGGGTAATTTTGCTCTCTGACCTCCTTGTCTTCGGAACTGGATGGGGATGTCTTTCAGACCTCAATGGTTAGTTTGAAGAGAAGCTTTTCTGTCATGTTTTTTCTACATTTTCCAAGCATTTTTTTCTCCAAAGGCAATCAAGATCATCGAATAGAGAATTTTAGCCGGAATTTTGCCATTTCCAGCAGGAATCGAAACTAAGACTCAAATCCGGCCGGAGCATCCCCAATATACGCCAAATTAAAACTCAAGTAATTATGAAAAAAGATTTAATTCTGTGAAAAGCTTTGATATGTTAGATTTTGCTTAACTTACTTCGCTTAGTCATGTATATAATTACTGCACAGCGTTGCGTGTAGTTGATTCCTCCAGACAAGGTTCATCTTTAAATGCAAGCCTCTCAACAGGAAGTCGTACTTCAGTGAAACGACTGCAAGAAAATTCAGCATATGCTGCTGGACTTGAACTGTATGAGAGATTAAAGCAATATTTGCAAACACATCTTACTTCAATAATTGAGGTAGTGTATTTTTTTTGCTGACTACTTTTCAAGTGTTGCATCTCCGTCAGACAAGATTGCGGTAGATGCACCGTCGTTTTTATACCCCTAGTCTAAATCTTAACATTATGTGGAATACAGTTTCTTTTTCAGTCATTATTTAAATGTGAATGGTTTGTTTCAGTGTTTAACCATAGACTCTTTAAAAGTGGATCAAAAACTGACAGTATCGTCTTTTTTTTCATGGTTTATTTCTAAAATATGCCGGTTCGTCCGATCGGCGTGACTTTTTTTCACGGTTTACTCGTTCTACGAATTTGTCGAATATGCGTGACTGTAAAAAAACCTTCGCAACGAAAGGAACCTTTTTTTAATGCTCTTCCCTTTTTCTCTGCGTGTCACTTTCTAGTCTACTACATAAAAAGTCGTATGGTTTGATCATAAACTGATTTTTATCAGTAAATAACGTTTCCATTAAGCTTAAGCCGAATTCTTTTAAAGTTTGTTTTTTGTTGTTGGAAGGTCACTCGTTTTTTGGGCCCAAGCAACTTCATGAAAACTTAATTAGAAACATTGTGTCTGACAGAAAATTTTTTATCTGGTTATTAGGTATTGTTGAAATTTGAATATGGCTTTCTGCAAGTTCTTGTTCGAAAAAGTTCCAGTGCAACCAAGAGACCCATGAATTGACTCAGCAGCTAGAACGTCAAATTTAAATTGCTGTGCAAAATTGCTTTGAGCTATATAACTACAACGTCAAATTTAAACTGCTGTGCAAAATTGCTTTGAGCTATATAACTACACTCGATTTTTCCGAGCCAATGTATGTTGTTCGGTGCCAAAAAAGGATGTGCTGCTTGCCAATCAAAGCGAGTGGTTAATTTTAATGATTTTGTTTGCAACTGACCGTGATAGTCGGTGCTAGATCACGCAGCCCAAAAAGCTTCAGAATCGAACTAAGGCTAAGAGCCACTCAGGATTAGGGAGCTTACCAATCCCAACCAAATAGAAAATGCTAAGCCTCAATATTACAGTGGGCTAGTAAAGTAAGACTTGCCTAAAGTAAGACTTAGTTTGAACCAGAGAGCATTTTCAGTGTGCTCTTACTTATTCTGATTTGTGGTTTAAAATCCTAACCACAGTTCGTTTTCAAGTCCGCTTAAGTCGATATGACAGCCTGTCAAGTGCTCATTTTCTCATTTTATTTTTTTGATTAGTCATTTTTTCATTTTTATTTTTTTTACGGGTTTTGATTGGTTATAAACTAGTTTTTAGCCTAATTATTGGGGCATCATCATCATCATCATATTTATTTATTTACCAAGTGACGTCATATCACAAGAAAAAAAAACAAACTGCAACTTCCTTTAGGTCTATCACCAAAGCATCGAAATATGCGATTCCTTTAAAACCAACACACAAACTTGCAGAGTCAATGCGATATTTAGTCACTTGGTGAGGAGACAGCGAAGGACCGAAAGGTCATCTAAGTCTACTGCCACCTCACCAAGTTAAGGTTAAAAAAAACAGCTTCTAGATTTTCTCAGTCTGTTACTTTCTATGATAAAAAACTTAACGCAAAATTAAAACAAAGTGTTGCAAAGATATGTACATTTTGTACACTGTATACACAAAACTCACAGTCACCATGTAAAGAAAATGCAAGACAACATTAGAATTGTTCTAAATCTAAGCATACTAAAAAAAAAAAAAATTAAAAATGCTGTAACTACAGATTGGATAGAAATAAAATTAATAAAGTTCATAATGCTTATTTATGTTTTATAGAAATTAAAGTGGGCAATTGGAGTGAAAAAAAAACCTCCTTGCTTTGTTTTCTATTGTTTGCCAATATGTCATTAGTACTGGTACAATTTCCAATACTATTATATATCAACCTCAGTCAGTTATTGCAAAATTACTAATAATTCAAGGGCACATCAAAATGAGAGATGACGTATTGTAATAAAAGTGTGATAGATGAATGCACCAAACTCATGCTATTCAAGCAATAGAATAGGTTATTGTTGAACTCAAGCATAAATATGCAACTATGATTCCTGTAATTACTACTGCATTGCTGATAGAAAGCTGTTATTCTAGCTTTTATCGGTTTCATAGTTTGATAAAAAATGAGTTTTAACAGCTTTTTTAAATCTGTAGAATGAAACTTCTTTCATACTGCTTGGAATTTCATTCCAGACTTTAATTCCTGGGAATGATAGAGACTTTTGCCCTAATCTTGTTCTAGTTCTTGGAAGAAAGAAGTTGTTTTTGTGGCTCAATCTTGTCTTATGTGTATAGCAGTTTTTTATTAGGTTAAACTTATCTGAATTTGCAAAAGATAATACATTATTGTGAATTTTGTACATTAGCTTTGCAGTTTCCAGAGAGTAAATATCCTTGAGTTTTAAGCATTTAGCTCGATAGAACAAAGGATTAGTATGCTCACGATATCCACTTCCAGTTAACAATCTGATGCTTCTTTTTTGCAGAATAAAGAGTGGTGCTAATGTTGATTTTGAAGCAGTCCCCCAACTACTTATGCAGTATTGTAGATGAGAGTATATGAGGCAGTGGTAAACAGATCTTAAGGTTTGCTCATCTACAAAGTGTTTTAATTGATTAAGGGCCCAAGATCCCCTTGCCACCTTTGAACATTGTTCCTTGATTTGTTGTTTCTAGTTTAGATTGTCGTCTATGAGAACACCTAGATACTTAATGTGATGTGATTGCTTGATTGGATTATTATCTATTGATACTTTGAGTTCAGGTTTATTTTGTTTTGTTGTCACTACCATAAACTCAGTTTTATTAAAGTTAATTGATAATTTATTCACCTTGAACCAATTGCTTACATTAACTAATTCATCATTAATATTTTGTTGCAGTGTTGAAACATTAGAATGGGAGAGAGTAAGGTTTGTATCATCTGCAAAAAGATGAATTGTGGAATTTGAGGCAAGTGGTAGATCATTGATATAAATATTAAATAACAACGGACCTAGAGTTGATCCCTGAGGAATACCGCAAAAAACATCTCTTGACTTAGATTTATACTGATTTACAATTGTATACTGTTGACGGTCAGTCAGGTAACTTGCTAGTAACTGTAATGGTAATCCTCTAATTCCATACTTTTCTAGTTTCTTGATCTGTATTGTGTGATTGATGGTATCATGTGCTTTTCTTAAATCTAAGAAAATAGAACATGTAATGAGCTTTTTATCCATATTGTCAAGTAGCTTATTGTAAATATCTAAAACAGCTTCATTTGTTGAGCAATTTTTCTTAAAACCATACTGGTTTGGACTAATCAAATTATTGCTCACAAAATAATTGTTTAGTTGATCAAGCAGACACTTTTCAAATAGTTTGGCAAAAGGATTTAAAATAGAAATAGGGCGATAATTACTGCATAACTCTCTTTGGCCTTTTTTGAAAATTGGAACAACTTCAGCGATTTTTAACACTTTTGGAAAATATCCTGTTGATATGCATGCATTAAAAATGTTAGTTAGAACTGGAGCTATAACAGAGCCTGACATTTTTATATACTTTGCAGGAATTCCATGTCTTCCTGTACTTTTTGATGGATTCATAGCTCTGATGTAATTTACTACTTCTTCTTCAACTATTGGTTCTAGAAAAAACGAATTGCAACTACTCTGAATCAAAGATGTAGCATTAAATTTGCCATCAATTATAGCTGGTGTTTCGATTGTAGATGCAAGGTTAACTCCTATCTCTATGAAATATTTATTGAACAAGTTACTGATGGCCTGTGGACCTTGTGCACTTTCACTTTTGGAAGCATACATTTTATTAGGAATGTTATTTTTCTTCACATTTTTCAAGTGAATAATTTTATTTATAATTTTCCAAAGCGACGAGGTGTCATGCTTATTACCATTCACTAAATTTTTAATGTAAAGTCGTTTTGCATATTCCTTAATATGAGTCAGTTTATTTCTATAGACTTTGTATTGTGCCCATGTATTACTGTCATTTAATTTAAGGGCTCTTTTGTACAATAAATTTTTTTGCTGGATTGATATAAGGATTCCTTTGGATAACCATGGTTTGTTTTTTAGTTTTGTTTCCTTTCTGCTTTGTTTTCGTAATGGTGCATGTATGTTTAATGTCTTATGAAAAATGTCAATAAACTTTTCAGTGTAGTTGTCAATGCATTCCTCTTTGATATCACCTAATAGCTCCATTCCTTCAGTTAATTTGTCTAGAAATTTTTCTACTTCAAAACTTTTTGTATCACGAATTAGGGTGACAGTTGATTTTTCACTCTTGGGCAGGCTTAAATTAGAACACACCATTACTGGCAGGTGATCACTTACATCTTCCACCAGAATAAAACTTTTGTGTTCACCCACTACATTGTTTGTATAAACATGATCTAAAAGAGTTGAGCTTGTAGTGGTTATTCTTGTCGGGTGTGTAATTAAGGGAATGCAGCCTAAGCTATATGTTAAATTCTTGAAATCTTTAATATTGATATCAGAGTTACTTTTCAACAAATCTGCATTGAAGTCTCCTCCGATATAATACATCAATTTTCTACTATTCAATTTTTCAATGGTTGATTCAAAACTCTTGCAAAACTCTGATAATTTCTGTTTAGGGTGTCTGTAAATTACTCCCACTATACATTTTTTGTTATTTCCTAAATCTAGTTGAATCCACATATCTTCACAGTTAGGAATGTTTAAATCAAACTCCTTGCAAATTGAAATTGTAAATTGAAATCCACATATCTTCACAGTTAGGAATGTTTAAATCAAACTCCTTGCAAATTGAAATTGATAAAGACTCCTTAATAAAAAATCCTACTCCTCCCCATCTTGTAGTTGTGCCTTTGTGGTAAAAATGGTACCCACTTAACTTTGCATTGCACCTGTAACAATTTAAGTTTGGTTTCACTTATAGCAATGATATCAGGTAAGATATCATAATTTGTTAAAAGTTCATTCAATTTATCAAAATTTGCATTTAAGCTTCTTATATTCACGCAAAGCAAAGAAAATTTACACTTTTTGTCAATAATATTGGCTTCGACCTGTGAGCAGTATTTTGAGTCAACCAAACCAGAATTTAAATCATTTAGTAAGCTTTTTATCTTGTTGTCTACCTGTAAGCATTTAGCTGGGAAAAACGAATTATTTGTGTGATTAATGTCAAAGTTTAGTTTGTCATCATTTCTCATTTCATTTAACAATTGCTTATCATCTAGGGTTTGAAAAGGAAACAATTCACTGTAACAATTTTGGCAGAAGTATGGTTCAGTGGAAGAACAAAGAGTATGAAATTTAAGGGGACTAATGACTGTGCATTTGAGATGAATCCATCCACCACATATATCACACTGAATAGCACACTGGTTCCTTTTACAAGGTCTTAAACATATTTCACATGGACATTTAACTGGCATTATCAAGCAGTCAAACCAATGAAAGATTCTACACTAGTTAGACAAAATAGCAAATTTAGAATCAGCCACAAAATACGCAGAAAAAGTTGTTTTGAATTTAAAATGAAAACAGGTGAAAACTATCTCTCAATATACTGGTAATTATAAATTTAGACAGAAAGGTACAGAAAAAAAAAGTCAGATCCAAACTATGTACACAAAAATACAAAAACTACAAATGTCAGATCCTGCTATGTAGGCACAAAACACCAAAAGAGTGCTGAGTGTCAGGTTGAAGTAGCCTTCTTATTCATACACCCAAGAGTTGTTAGCACAGCAATAATTGTTAAGTTCACCTTCTTTAAACCATAAAGGTATTTCTTTCTTTGCTGTTTCCACAGAGTCAGATCCATGACATATGTTTCTCCCAATGTCAATACAATAATCTCCACGAATTGTTCCAGGAAGAGAATCAACAGGGTTAGTCTCTCCAAGCATTTTACCATCAGTTTTAACTGCTCCTTTTCCTTCCCAAACCATTGCCACAACTGGCCCAGACAACATAATTTCAACAAGTTTTGGGAAAAATGGTTTTAAACTGAGATCTGCAAAGTGCATTTCTAGCAAATCTTTACTGGCAGTCGTCAGTTTCATGGCACAAAGCCTAAAACCTTTCTCCTCAAAACGGCAAATTATTTTGCCAACTAAACTCCGCTGAGTACCATCTGGCTTCACTGCAATAAAATCTTCAAGAAAAAGTTGGATTTGACCAAAGAGGGGGAAGGCTTGAACCAAAAATTAAAAGATTCCACCACCAACTATCACTAGGCCTACCACTAGGCCTACCGTTTAACCTCTTTTACCTGTCTTATTCAAATAGAAACTCGTTGTCTTATTCAAATAGAAACTCGTTGTACCTGTCTTATTCAAATAGAAACTCGTTGTGGGGCAAGTTTTTGTTGCGCTAAAGTACTGAAAAAGTTGCACTTATTGTTAACGAAAGTTGCAATAAAAAGTTATTAGGCCTATGTACAACGAGTTTAAACAGCACTGATTTTGTAGCTAGTCACTAGTTCTGCTCCGCTGCCCTTGTTCCTCACACTATGGCACTAGTACTTCTAGGGTTGTTGCTGAACTTCTAATGCAAACCAACTGTTGCATTATAGATTACATTGAGACGCAGCCAATTCGTCACAAAGCTCGTTTCACAATTCAAAGAGAATGCTAGAGTTAAATTGAAAAACTGTAGTTTCAACTTTCTAAGCATATTTTTCAAATCACTTTTATACATTTTGCAAAAAAAAGTTTGATTCAAATTGCAGTAAATAGTTGCACGTAAAATCGAAAAAAGTTGCAAAAGAAAATTTATGGAAACAGCTAAAAATATTGTGCTACGTAAAGTCTGAGTATTGTCGAAGCTGTAGAAAAGTTGCAAAAACTTGCCCTACTAAATACCATATTTTTCGAACCATAAGACGCGTGTAAAATACTTAGATTTTCTCAAAAGCACAACTTGCGCTTTATACTCCGGTACATGTATGGATCAGGTTTGTACTTTTATTTCTCTCTAGGATGATATTTTCTCCCTCCTTCCGGTATCTTTTTGCACTCATTTTTTAAAGAAGCAAATAATAGCTTAATTGGATTTTAAAAAAAAGAAAGATGCTTGCCGATCTTTTGGTGGATCACACAACGTGAATACCCTGACAACGCAGCATATAAGGCTGTGATAAAAGCACACAAGCAGCATAAAGATTACTTGAAGAGCACGAGCGGCGTCGACTAGCAGAAGCAAATCAATGAAAAACTGAGGAGGACCGGCAATGACAGACGAAAATAATAGAAAAAGTTGACACAAGGAAATATTTCCTTGATAAAAAAGAACAGCACTTACAGCAAGAACAAGCGAAAGCTCAAAAGAATTTGCTAGTAGCCCAAAATATGTTAGAACAGGAAAGCGGAAACTTGAAAATAGCTGTCGCGAGTGAAGACATGCTGTCTATTAAAGTGGCCAAAGAAATGGTTTCTGCTGCAAATGCTACCTTGGAAAAAGCTAATTCAGCTATGCAGCAGCGTAAGAAAACTGGAAAACAAATTCAGACGTTACATAGCAGATTTTCAGCATAAATTTTCCACAAGTGTGAGATAGCACTTCACTCACATATCTGCTTTTCCATCAGGCTAGTTTTTTATCAGCATCTGAATTCACACATAGCCTATCCTGCCAGCCCATCCAGACCTTTATAGCACACACGAGGGTAATTTCTACACTTGCCATTGTACCCTCGTCTCAGATTACTCTGATCAAAGTCTGACAAGATCACCAGAAAGAGGATTTTCGACCAGTATCACACTGGCACTGCTCTTATTTCAACCGCATTGCGCCATAGCATCATGTCAAATTTGTGATCAGAGTAATCTGAGAATTAGTGATGATAGGGCAATGCGGTTAAACTAGCGCAATGGGGTTAGACTAATTTGTAGAAAAAAGCTTGTGGCAGCATCGGAAAAATGATTTTTTTTTACCACCCAGAATTAGCAATATTTTACTGCTATGACATTTATTTGTTTTGAACATTTTGTGCATGTACGTGCTGTTCTTAATTCATTTAGATTGAGTTGTGCTATCAAAATTGTAAGCAACTTTTGTGTAAGTAATTCATCATTGCCTAGAAGATGATGTTTGACAAAAATAGTACAAAATTATTCTTGTTTTGGCTAGGATTTCTTAACTTGGTATTTTATTATTACTCTTATTTGTTCAAAGTTCGTTTTTTTCTCAAAAACGCCACTATTTTTTGTTAATTGGCCGCTTGACAGCCTGATTTGAAGCTATTTACATTTCACGGAAGAAACCGGGTTTGTGCGGACAAAGGAGGTACCGTAGTAACTTTGTTACTCTTCCGTTAAGATCAAAGTCAGCCACAACTGCTGAGATTGCAGTTGGCCTTGAAAAGATTCTGTAAACCGCATTTCGAATTAGAGATACGTAATCGATGAGTTCTGCCCGAAAAGCCGCTTATCCAAAGTATGACATTGACTTCGCTGAAAGTCGTATTCAAATTCTGCACCACTTTAAACTTGTTCAAACTGGTGTGTAATGTTGATGCCACTTGACCAGTGGCAATAATAGCATGACAATATTATCACTTGGTTTTAGGTTTGCAGTTGCGTTGAACCAGGTAAAGGGATTATCATAGTTTGTTTCTTTTGTAAGAACTTACAAAGACTTTGACAATTTACTTTGTTGATATTTGAACAATAGTTTTGTTGCATTTTGCTTAGGTTAGCTTTTTTCAAAATGTTTTTAGGATGGTGAAAAGCGAAAAGTTGAAGATGTATCGTTATTTTATTTGCTCCAGTGGGAAAATTACCATGTTGGCATTAAACTTTTAAACAGAGTTTGTGCGTACCTTAATCGACATAGTTGGACTATTCGTCGTTACTTTGGTGAAGGAATAGAAGTTTATGAAATTTACACTGTAAGTAAACTGACTAGAAACAAAATTGCTTGTGGCTCGGCTAGCCGCTGAATTGTATTTTGATCTTATAGAAAGTGAAGTATTTAAATTTTACTCCATCTCTAAAGTATTTTTTAGCTTTTGACACAGTTCTGCAGATGAAAGTTAAACGTTTATGAACAAGCATTGTGAGCTGTCTTGAGACTTCAGTTTTTAATAGATTTATTTTTCAGCTATCGCTGGTACTATGGAGAGACACTCTAAGACGACAACTCATAAAAGAAAATTTATCAGCCGATCAGAGCTATGGCAAAAGATGTGAAATTCTTCGTTCATGTGGTACGCACGCAAGAAAGTTATTGGTCAAAGCTAATTGACAATACTTTGCTTGTATTATAATGCAAATGTAATGTGCATCTTCATACTATTTTACCATAAATTAGTCAAAAAAAAGGAAAAAATTCAATCAAAGAAAAAGGAATTTTTGCGGTTTGGTCGGTAGATGTAATTAGATACAGTAGACCAAACATGTATTTAGGTTGAAAAACAGGGTCTACCCTATCACTTAATCAATACTATCATATGAAAGAAGTTACCGATGCATATGGAAGAAGTTATTAATTTTGTTAACTCCATACGATTTTCTTAGATAACAGTCAAAATGAGTTTGTTTAGCATTAGAAGAACTTTATTTCATCTGTTTGATTTAATAGTGATAGATTAATTTTTCCATCTGAGATAAACACCAAGAATTTTTTTCGTTAAGGCGTTAACTTGTTTTTCAGTACATAATTATTGCCAACGGTATCATGTTTAATCAAGCCTAGTTCTTAGTTAAAAATGGAATAGGAGAACATAAAAAATAAGATATTTTCGTTTCAATTATTCCCTGCCACAGTCAGATATACGATACTCGTAATTCGTTGCAGGCATGTAGTAAACTTTACGACTTTAGGTTTTGTAGGTTAGTTATTTCAATGCATAAGTTCTGTTTGGGAGTTTACTCTTTTGAAACGAGTTAATGGTTGAAAACTTTTCATAAGAATTGATCAATTATGGTTGTACAGGAACACCAAGGCCTGGAAGGTTACTTTTTTTTTAAAGTATGATTTGCTAAATTGCAGTCTTATTTTCTTCGCAGGAGCTATAACGAACAACTTGAGTAGCAGCAATGTTAGTGCCGATTACATGCATATGGGAGAGGGAAATATTCATCATCATTCAACATCATATGTCTTCCAACATCATCATCATTATCCAAGTCGTAAGTATATCGCAACTACACTTAATTTAGGAATAATCACATGCATTGCGGACGTAGTAAAATTTCTATGATAATTTCTCGTATTGTGATAAAATTTGAACCAGGTCTCTTATTTCAGCTTTACGTTTGTTCACTTTTCACAGTTAAGTACTGTGCTGCACATTCACATCACACAGCTGCTCAGTGGAAGTGCTAAGCATGGTATCAGTTAAATGTCTTTGCTCCAATGTTGGCATAGTTGGGACTTCCGCGACGCTTCGCGTTAAAAGTCCCTATGTTTTTTGCTGCAAAATTTACGAATTCGGCAACAAAAATAAAAAAACGCTATAACTTTGAAACGACTTAAGGTAGAAAATTAAATTTTAAAACTTAGATGGGCACATATGAATCCTTCTTCATGCAAATTTTGGGGGCAATCGGTCACGTGATACGGGTTTTCGAGCCAAAAACTGAAATGCCAATTGTTGATTTAAACAGCTCTAGCTCGAAAACTAATCGCACTAGGGGAATAAAAGTTTCGAATTTAGAAGCGTCTGGGCAAGTAGTTCCAGCTCCCAAAAGTAAATAATGACGATTCCGACACTTTTTTTCTTTATTTATTTATTGAGCAAATCACATTATGGTGACAAAAACTCCAAACCACCAAAGCTAGAAGCTTGAAATTTGGACAGATGATAAGTCTATATATGGACTTGCGTCCCTCCAATTTTGGAGGCGCTCTGTCGCGTGGTTGGGGCAGATGCACCCTAAACTAGTGACAGCGAAGTTTATTAAGTGATTTTAGTCACGTTCGCGCGCGTGCTGCCGTGGCCGAATGGTTAAAGGTGCCAATTCTTGAAACTTAAGACCTAAGTTCAATTTTCTACTTGGCCATTGCTTTTATCGAACCAAGATCATCTTGAATCTACCGTATTAGTGTGTTTTCTTTTTTGATTTGGACAAAATCGCTTTGAATATTTTTTGTTTGACACTAGGTACGATCAGAGGGTATCAGGTTTCATTTTCTCTGAGGACGTCCCAAAAATCACTTTCTTAACACTATAACCTAGCGCGCTAGTTTTTTTTTTGTGGTGTCAGTAGAAATTTAAAACAAAAATATTTTGACATAATTTGGGGGTACCAACCCACCCGAAACCCCTAAATGGACCCCGAAAAAAATAATTTATTTGATGGCTTAAGCTAGGGTGCTGTTTTTTAGATATCAGAAGATAATAAAGAGACAAATACCTTGATATAGTTTGGGGGTACCACTCTCCCAGAGACCCCCCAAATGGACACCCCAAACATTAATTTTTTGAATGGCTTAACATACGGTGCCAGTTTTTTTGATATCAGTACATATTTAAGACAAAAATATTTTGGCGTGGTTTGGGGGTACCACCTCCTCCGGGGTTAAGAAAGTGATTTGTTGTTAAGAAAGTGATTAAGAAAAGTGATTTTTAGTGTTAAGAAAGTGATTTTTAGTGTTAAGAAAGTGATTTTTGGGACGTCCTCAGAGAAAATGAAACCTGATACCCTCTGATCGTACCTAGTGTCAAACAAAAAATATTCAAAGCGATTTTGTCCAAATCAAAAAAGAAAACACACTAATACGGTAGATTCAAGATGACCTTCTCCGGAGACCCCCTCCCCAACATGGAACCCCCAAAAATCAATTTTTTGAACGACTTTATTTAATGTGCCATTGTTTTTGATATCAGTACATATTTAAGACAAAAATATTTTGACGTGGTTTGGGGGTACCACCTCCTTCGGGGATCCCCAAAATGGAACCCCCCAAAATCAATTTTTGAACGACTTGATTTAAGGTGCCAGTGTTTTTTGATATACCGGTAAGTGCATATTTAAGAGACAAATATTTTGACGTGGTTTGAGGGTACCACCCTCGGGGACCCCCAAAAATCAATTTTTAATTGGCTGAAGCTAGGGCACTAGTTTTTTTTTTATATCAGCACATATCTAGGAGACAAGTATTTTGACATCGTTTGGGGGTGCCACCCCCAGAGACCCCCCACAAGGACCCCCAAAAAATAATTTTTTGATTGGCTCAAACTAAGGTGTCAGTTTTTTTTTTTTTGAGATTAACAGATACTTAACAGACAAATATTTCGACAAAATTTATGGTGCCACCCTCGGGGACCTCCTAAAACCAACTTTTTTAACGATCTAATTTACGTTGCCAGTGTTTTTTGATATCGGTAGATATTTAGAGGCAAATATTTTGACAGAGTTTGGGGTTATAACACCCTCGGAGACCCCCCAAAAAAACAATTTTTGAACGGCCCAATCTCGGGTGCCAGTGTTTTTTGCTGTCGGTGGATATTTAAGAGACAAATTTTTTGACGTGGTTTGGGGGTACCACCCCCTCGGAGATCCCCTCAAAAACCAAGTTTTTGAACGACTTAATTTATGGCGCCAGTGTTTTTTGATATCAGTAGATAATTAAGAGACGAAAAATTCAACATAGTTTGGGAGTGCCACCCCCCGGGAACCCCCCAAAATGAATACCCTCAAAATTAATTTTTTGATTGGCCAAACTAGGGTGCCAGTTTTTTTTGATATCAACAGATACTAAGCAGACAAATATTTCGACGTAGTATGGGGGTGCCACTTCCCCCCGGGGACCCCCCCAAAGTGGACCCCCAAAAATCAATTCTTTGAAGGACCAAATTTATGATACCTGTGGTTTTGATATCAGTAGATATTTAAGAGGAAAATATTTTGCCCTTCAAACGGCCCCCCCCAAAGATTAGTTTTTTGAACAGCTCAAGCTAGAGTTTTAGTTTTTTGTTATTACAAAATATTGAACTCACAAGTACTTCGACATACTTTGACGGTGCCACCCCCCGGAAATCCCCAAACAAACCCTACAAAAATACTTCTTGAACGATTTAATCTAAGGCTTCAGTCTTTTTGATAATAGTAGGTATTTAAGCGACAAAAATGTTGACATAGTTTGGGGATACCACCCCTCCGTAACCTTCCCAAATAGACCCACAAAATTCAATTATTTTGCACGACTTAAATAGAACGCTAGTTTTTTTTTAATATCAGTAGATATTTCAGAGACAAACTTTTTCACACATTCCGGAGGTACCTAACATCTATCCAAAAAATCACTTTTTAAAAGCTAAATTTAACAAAAACTCTTGACACTATCAAAGCTAGAAGTTTGAAATTTGGAGATATGTTAAGTTCATATATGAAGTTGTGCACCTACATTTTTTGGAGTTGCTACGCCACGTGGTGTGTGGCAGACGCACCAGAAACGATAACGAACTTTACATGATTTTAATAATTGATTTTCTTCATGCATACACATGTGCTGCTGTGGCCTGGTGGTTAAAGACGCCAGCTTAGGACACCGTTGTGATTGAATAGACCTGGGTTCAATTATCTAGTAGGCCATCGGTTTTCTAATTCCAAAATCATATTGAATCCAGCACATTTTTTTTGATTAGGACAAAATTGTTTTTAAATTGTTTATTTTGACATTAAATATGATCAGAGGGTATCCGGTTTCATTCTCTATAAAAATCCCCCCAAAATCAATTTTTTTAACGACTTAAGTTATGGCGCTAGTTTTTTTGGATATCAGTGAATATTTAAAAGACAATTTTTTACATGGTTTGGGGGTACCAATCCCCAAATAAACCTCCCAAAAATCTCTTTTTGAAAGCTAAATTTAACATTGATTTTAGTCAATTGGGTTCATATGCTGAGCTGGCATAATGATTAAAGGCGCCAGGGTTTGAAATTGTCGTGAAGGAACTGAGCTGGGTTCAAATGCTTAGTCGGACATCCGTTTTACCCAAACCACGAATGATTTAAAATCAACATTTACTTTTTCATGAGACAAAATCAGTTTGTTTGCATTGCATACGATTGAATTTTACATCAATATCGCTAACCTTCAAAGTAGGAAGGGGAGAATGATGGTGAAATTGAACAAGCGGAAGTTCCGTATTATTTTCCTCCAGGAAAATGAACATCTAGTTAATATGTGTTTTTAGTATAAGTATTAATTTCTGTTCATTTTCAGACTCATTAATAAAGTGGTTTAAGACCTTCATAAAAGGTTCAAATGCTGTACAATGTTAAACATTTGGCGCATTTCAATTTAGAAGACTATAATTTGTAATGCCTATAACAGAAACCGAGTGGAAGTGTCTACAGCCGGAGAAGCTTGCTATAGATCCTGATGCAACGTCAGCTGAGGATGAATGGAAGTTTTGGTACAAAACATTCTCCAACTTTGTTGCGGCTATGCCACAAGACGATGGCGCAATCGACAAACTCAGTGTATTAACAGCGCACTTAACAGCCCCTATTTACAAACTAGTGAGTGAAGAGACTACATACGATGGTGCTATCAATGCCTTGAAAAACCTATTTGTAAAGCCTAAAAATGAAATATATGCACCGCACACGCTTGCTTCTGTCCAGCAAAACGTCAGTGAGCCAATTGATGAATTTGTTTTTTGCATTAACAAGTTCAGCCGAGAGTGTGATTTTGCGGGCGTGAATGCTCAGCAATATCGTGATGACATGAAGCGTGATTCTTTTATAAACGGAATCTCTTCAAATTTTATCAGGCAGATACCATTGGAAGGTACTGATGCAGGTCCAGGTGAAGTGGAAGATCAAGCAGTTAATTCGGTTCGCCAAAGTAAATCAAATCAAAGTTTCGTGTGTTACTTTTGCGGCGGAAGAAAATGGCATCCTCGAAGTCGATGCCCGGCTAAAAACAAGACATGTAATTTTTGTAAAAAGGTTGGGCATTTTGCTAAGTGCTGCTTAAGCAAAAAGAAATCGGCAAACTGTATTCAGCCTTCACTTGCTACAACAACTGCTCTTCCATAACATTTTTCGAATCATGTACTGTACTTGCAAAAATTACGTTTAACAGAAATTACGTTTAACAGTATTACTACATAGACACTGGTAATACCAACAGCTACATCAGCAAAGAATTTGTCAAAAAGCACAACCTGCGTTACAAAGCTGTGAGCTACTCTTATGTTGCGAATAGGGCCAATTAAACGCTACAAACTAAAATTATAGGGGTTTGTTCCTGAACTTGGCTTTTTCTTAAGATACTTACAAAAATTTTCAATTTTTTGTCGTCGAATTTGATTGCTGATTCATTAATTGGGGACGATTTGCTGCAATAGCGTAACTTTTAGAACAGGGATGCGTAAGATGTATGTACAAGCGGCAGAAACTGGAAGCGGTAAATGTAAAAGCAGCGTTTTGCAAAATAACGATAAAAAGTTACAGTAAACTTTTTGATAGACCAGTATTTTCAAAGAAACTTTTTAAAGGCTTATAGCTCATTTAGATTCGTGGCCAGTCCCCAGTCCTATCAATTCAAAGAACCATGTAGCTTGCCCACTTATTTTTAGATCTAATAGTGTTTAAAATTTTGCTGTTTTGGTCCCAAGATTTTAAAATTTTCTTAAAAACTGGGAATCTTTACTTATTAGAAAAAATTGGGGGCCTATAAACTCGGCATTCACCAACATAAGTACAAATTTTTCAGTATTTTAATCTTTTTCTCTGTGACAATAAATTCTTGAAAAAGCAAGCTAGGGACAACATCTTAGCATCTCTGAATGTATAACTTTGCAACATGATACCATAATCCATGTCTTATTGCAATTGCAAAGTATCACTGCTATAAAGAAATTATTCCTTTAAATAAAAATTTTCGCACTGTTTATTTTGCTGCAAAATTGTATACAAATACGAGTTACTGTATTTAAAAAATATTCTGTGATTGTGGGGCTTCGCCCTCGGGTTCCCTAATTATAGCCAAGTAAAGGTTTACATGTTCCTGCAAATAGCTTTAGAAGCTATAATCCCGAGCGCTTAGAAATCAGTCTCCGAACTCCAAGTAATCACTTATCTAAAATTTCCGACTGAGCAGTTAAAAAAATTAGTGTCTTTGAAAGATGTACCATGTGATTGGTTGTTTTGGTTTTGGACCACTTTCAACCCGAATTTCTGTTGGTTTTGTCATAGCTTATACTCAGATACAATTGCTTAATTGGATGCTCATTACTCATCCTTTGCGAAGCAACGATTCTGTTGTTAATGAGGTTGCCAAAAGCATCAGCACCCGCAATTTAAAGTCTGCTTACCATCAGATCAAAATTCGTACTGCAGATCGTCTTTGAATGGTTTTTCATTTGGGAAAAGCGTTGATCCAGTGGAAAGTAATGCCTTTCGGACTGGCTAACGCTGTACCAGCATTTCAAAGTGTAATGTACTACTTCATCAAGAAGTACCAATTGCAAGTGTTAACATCTATTTGGACAATGTAACAGTTGGTGGTTTTGATCAAGCGTTGCATGATCAAAATTTGAAAGCTGCAAGGAAAGGAAACTTAATGAAGACAAATGCCATTGCAATTGCAGTCAAATTCAACTTCAAGAACATTTGGTCGGGAACAGAGTGATTTAGTCGGATCCTGAACGAATTAGTACTTGATGGTTTAGCAGTGCACACGACAAAAAAAGAGCTGCGAAGAGTTTTGGGTCTTTTCAGTTACTCTTCTAAATGGGTAACAAATGTTTCGGACATCATTTGATCTCTCGTGCCAACTAAAACTTTTCCGTTGTTGCAAGAGATGTTGATTGCTTTACAAGGAATCACACCTGCTAAAGCGACTGTGCAGCTAATTGATGAAATTGCTACATCAGTGAAACAAGCCGAAATTTTAAAGACGTTGGCATATTGATCATTGTTTTTAAAGATTGAGATAATGCTAAAGTCTTGAGGTAGTAACCACACTTGTACAGATATTGGTTAGCGGAAGAATGTTTGATTAAATCAAAAATCTTTGGAATTGAATATTTTAAGTCGTAATGATGGGTTAATTGTTCCGTCCCTATACAGATATTTGTCGAACTAAAATTTTTATGCAGCAGCGTTTGCAATAGATCTTTTTTTACATATTGTGATACGTAAATCTTCAGTATTTGTTGCTTTGTTGTTGATATTATTAATTGATTTTCGAGTGTAAATTGGTGTGTAAGCATTATTTTATAAAAAAAGTATAATGGTAATGGCAAATCCAATTTTTTATGTAATATAATTGTATTGTTTTTTTCATTTTTATGATTTGCGTGCTATCGTGAAAGTATTATGATGTTTGTATTTTTTCACTGCTCCCTCTTTTCTGCTGTAATTGTTCGCTCATTCTTCTTTCTGTAACTACAAAGGCAGCATTGTCAAAACTTGCTCTGAAAAAGCCTCCCGGTTTCGGTGGCAAAATGTCAAATCAAAGGATTTCTGTGATAGTACGAAATGACTCTGGATAATTTAGCACGTACTGCTTTTTATTTGAATTTTTTTATTTATTCATTTATGAATTTTTTGCTGCATTTTGTTGGTTTAGCAAAAACTTAAGTCGTTTATCCAAGATTTTCTACATTCAATCTAACTTTGTATCATTTTATTCATATTGTGGAAGTAGACTCAAAGACTATATTGATCACTTTGCTTGCCAGTAAATTATCGCTATCACTTACCTATTGCCAGTAAATTTTCGCTATCATACTAAGTGCATTAATTATAACTGGGATATATTTTAAATAACGCTTGCTTTGTAGCAGTGCTCGCTTTTCACTATACTTTGTAGAATTGTAGTAATCAGAGTTGGAGTCCTCGAGGACGTCCTTGGCCTGGAAGTCTGCAAGTCCTCGAAAATGCACTGTCCTCGGTCGAGGACAGCACTATTTTTTGATTTGTTAAAAATGAGCTAAGGTCATGACCTTTTTTCTTCGGTTGAAATTTGGCGAAAAATTTGAGCGATTTTTGGCGCAAAGACTTTTTTTGAGAACACTTGCGCGTTTTGTTTTTGGTCTTTGGTTTTGGCCTCGAGCATTTCTGCGCTTGGCCTCGAGAAGGTCTGTCCTGGGAAAGTCGGTCCTTGGCCTTGGCCGCGGAGTTTTTTGCCTCGAGCCTTGTGTCCTCGACTCTACCTCTGGTAGTAATGTGCACGAGTCTCGATCATGTCTGATTTACGTAAGCTGGTTAAATAGAACAATAACCTTTTCTGAATAACGAGTATTAAATTACTTTTATTTTTTTTATTGGTGGTCGGGTACATTTGAAACTGATGATCTTAGTTTTGGTTCAGCAGTGTGAAAGAAGATTGGACAATATGTACACTGCGCACCGTTAGCCAAATTGGTGACTTGAGTTGCTGCCGTCCGCTAGGTTTTAAAACGACAAAATTTATAAAATACCTGCTGTTCCACCAATCTTTGTCATGGAGGTTGGTTAGTGGCGCGTTTGCCACCGATTTGATTAACAGTTACATTTCTATGTTCGGAGTGCCTTGGTAACTAATTTGCATGTTCTCTGGATAAATCAACTGAGCAGTTGTTTTGTGCAGACTGTGGAGTGAACCACTCAAATTATGTTGTAGCTAGGGACTGACCCAAAAGCTATAACAACATGGATTCTGGTTAAAACCGGCAACTTTTTTAATGTTTAATCGTATTGCGTGCTTCTGGCCTAAAGACTACCGGTGCGGAAGCCTACGGAAGAGCCCCCAGAACGTCGACTACTTAGAACAAAGCAATGCAAAAAACTTGTCTTCCCACAGGATTCGAACCTGCAGCCTTTGTATTACCGGTCCACTGCTCTACCACTTGAGCTAGAAAACACGTCTCCTTGCATGCTTAATTTTGGCTATTTAAACCCAGCAACTTGCTTGCTGTATGATTTCAATAATACGTCTATTAAAATGTTTTTGACGTTTGCTGGCTTTAATGTTCAATCGTATTGCGTACTTCTGGCCTAAAGGCTACCAGCGCGGAAGCCTGGAGAAGAGCCATCAGAACGGCGACTACTGAAAACAAGCAATGTCAAAAAATTGTCCTCCAACAGGAATCGAACCTGCAGGCTTTGGAATACTGGTCCACTGCTCCCCACTTGAGCTACAGAAAACGTCTCCTCGCATGATTAATTAAACCAGCAACTTGCTTGTTGTATGAGTTCAAAAATAAGTCAATTAAGATATTTTTGACGTTTACAATTTTTTTGCAGTGCTTGTTTTAAGTAGTCGCCGTTTTGGTGGCTCTTACTTAAGCTTTCGCTCTGGTAGCCTTTAGGCCAGAAGCACGCAAAATGATTAAGCGTTAAAACTCTGGCCAACAAACGTAAAAAACATTTTAATTAACTTATTATTGAAATCATACAGCAAGCAAGTTGCTGGGTATTCAAAATTAAGCTAGCGAGGAGAAGTCTTCTCTAGCTCAAGTGGTAGAGCAGTGAACCGGTAATTCAAAGGCTGCAGGTTCGATTCCTGTGGGAAGACAAGTTTTTCGCATTGCTTGTTTTAAGTAGTCGCCGCTCTGGTGGCCCTTCCGTAGGCTTCCGCGCTGGTAGCCTTTAGGCCAGAAGTACGCAATACGATTAAACGTTAAAACAATACGATTGAACATTAAAGCCAGCAAACGTCAAAAACATTTTAATTGACGTATTATTGAACTCATACAACAAGCAAGTTGCTGGGTCTAAATAGCCAAAATTAAGCACGCGAGAAGACGTGTTTTCTAACTCAAGTGGGGAGCAGTGGACTGGTGATCCAACGGCTGCAGCAGGTTCGAATCCTGTGAGAAGACAAGTTTTTCGCATTGCTTGTTTTAGGTAGTCGCCGTTCTGGTGGCTCTTCTCTAGGCTTCCGCGCTGGTAGTCTTTAAGCCAGAAGCACGCAATACAATTAAACATTAAAAGTTTGGCCAGCAAACGTCAAAAACATTTTAATTGACTGATTATTGAAACTTTTGTAATAATGTATAATTTTTCAAGAAAAAGTTGCTCAGCTATTAACATTGTTTTGTTTGTGTTAATTTTTCGCTAAGCTTGTAAGTTTAGGCCTGTAACTGTTTAAGTATTGCTGTTTTGTGCAGTTAACGTAGATGACCGCGTGGTTTTTCGCTCAGGCCCGGCGCCCCGGGGGGGCATTCCGGGGCCGTGCCCTCCCAAATGGCTGTTTGTGCCTCCCCAAACGAAAATTGTGCCCCCCCCCAAGCAAGGACTGTGCCCCGAAGAAATTAACAGGCTTGGGGCTATTGGAGTGCAAATCGAGGCCTAAGACTCCCAAATTCGTGTTTACCGCCGGTATTTTTGTGGACTCACACCGGATTTCATAAAACTTTTGGGACGAAGACTTTTTTTTTTTGGTCTTCACATAAGAATTCGTAAAAAATTGCAAAAATTTTGAGACGATAGCCAGAATTTGTGAAAATTTTTGACCTGAAGACCTTTTTTTTGGTCTTCACTCTTCACCTTATTCGTTTGATCCACACGGGAATAAATTTCTCGTGCCCCGTGCCACTCTCGAATTCACTTAAATAAACTTCTCGTGCCCCCCCCAAAAATTATTTCTGCCCCCCCCCAGTCACGCTATTCTGGCGCCGGGCCTGCTTTTGCAGCTTCCTACCTGCACACTTTTAGCTTATGGTAAAATGAGCTTGACTTGTGAAATGCGTTGGCTTTGAAATGAAGGCTGCTGCTAATGCACCATCAACTATAGTTGTATATGGGCCAACTAGTTCACAAATGAACCCGAGAGCATGTTAAGTCCGTACCCTAACAATGATTCAAAGGCCAAACCAGGCCCGAAAAAGTGCAAAAGTTAAGTAAGGTCTTAAAATACACCGTATACGGTTGGTCAATTGCTCCTTTCCTTTAAGTAACCAGTACGGTAATACGCAGAGGTGGAGTCCTCGAGGACACATTTTGAAGTCCTTGGCCTTGGCTTCGAAGTCTCAAGTCCTCGAAAATTGCCCTGTCCTCGGCGCTAGGACAGCATTATTTTTTGAACAGTTGAAATTTCGTTGGAAAACGCCAGAAACCTCGCGCAAAATTTGCGAACACCTTTTTTGTTTTCCTCACTTGGAGCATAGGCAAGGGGAGAGGGGGCAGGGGCCCTTCCCTATTGAAATTTCACCAATGACAAAAATGTGACAAAAAAGCCTATTGTTTCTTTAGTTTCAGTTTCTTTTTAGATTTTTCGCTGACAACAGTATAACTAATTAACAATATTGAAGACCAAGGGCGCCGGGTCCCACTCAATTCAATTTTTGCGAGCCAATTTAAACGTATAGCCCGTAGAAAATGGGGAGTTTTTGTCTTAAAAGTTGATATCTCAAGCCCACATCTAGCCTTTTTGTGAACGTAATGCATTAATCAGGGCCAGATTTACCATAATATGACGCAGTAGGAGCATCTAGACTAGAAAACCTCCGGGTTCATCGGTGCTTCCTGGCCTGATTGTGTTTTTGAATCTGTGCCCATTTGTGTGTCTTGCTTAAGCTTTTCAACTTTCAGGCAAATAAACTTATGTTATGTTATGTTATGCAGTGCCAGCCAGGGGCCCCGACCTGAAATCGTACGATTTCTTGGTCTTCCCCTATATTTGGCAGAAAGATGTTGCGAAAATCTCCAAAGTGCCAGGGGCCTAGCGCGATATAAATCCGGCCCGGCAATAACATGGTTAGTAGACGTAACCATCTATTATACCATTTTTCAAAAACAATTCAGTATTTCACCTCCAACCTCGCCGGTTTTTACGCACAAAATACTTTTAAAAAAATTAGCCATGGAAAATGCTGATTGGTTTCGCTTGTTTTCACTTCAAGGCAAAAACAGCTTTCAAAATGTAAATAACTAAAAGGATTTATATAAATTTATTCTTCGCGTTGACGAAAATTTTCTGTTTTGTGATATACAGACGTTTAAAAATAATTCCTCCATCATTTGAAGATCTTCTAAGCGACAAACCGCGCATGAAATTTGGTCTTAAAAGATTTAATTAAGTGTAATCAATTTTGCTTGCAAATGGAAACTCGTATGTAGAATAGGGTGTGCACTTTTTCATTTTTCTCTCTGATCGCTTAGTTTGTATGATTTTGAGGGGACAAATCGACCCCAAACATCAATGCAAAAATTGTTTTTTCAAAATTTGATGTCTTAGTACTTTGCAGGGGGGGCAAAAGCCCCAATTTTTCTTATCTCGAAAAGTATCGCACTTAGAATCAAAATTTTTTCACCTATCGATTCAGCAACCCCAGTTTCCTATCTGTCTGCGATACATTATGTTGCACTGACTCCTTTATTTTTTGAGTTATTTAGCAAAACCATATTACACGTACTCCATGCTGAGATGAGTTGGCCCAATCATGTACGTTATCCATTGCACGCACCAAAATTGCGTTTGTCAGAACCAGTGCGCACTGTAGCTGCATGGTATAAATCACAGTGCCCCTCCCCACTGTCCCAATTTCGCGTTTCAGTTGTCAGGGATTGGGCCTGTTAGAGAAAGTGTTAGAAGTGGAGTTTCATTAAAGAAGTAGAAGTGTGAATAATCAGGCAATGGACGAGTGCAAATTTGCAGCAGAAATTAAAGGTAATGTTTTGCCAACAGTGAAAGATTTTGTGGCGTGTCAGAAGGGAACGCGCTCCGATTGCGGTTAATCGGCTCGACTGCGCAGCCTATGAGCTGCCATGATCTGTTGATTTAAGAAGCCATCGGTTAGAAGTATCTTTCGTTTGTGGTTACTTCCATGCTAGTTTCCACATCGCCACTGGATGAAGCAGGAACTGCGACACACTTCCCCCTTTCTGAAAGCAGTGGTAGGAAGGGGCCTGCTAACGTCGTCTCTAGCGCCGACCATCCAATCACGTGGGGGTCACCAGTTGTGGCGTGTCAAGAGAGAGCGCGCTCCGATTGCGGTTAACCGGCTCGACTGCGCAGCCTTGGAGCTGCTATGATCTGTTGATTTAAGAAGCCATCGGTTAGAAGTATCTTTCGTTTGTGGTTACTTCCATGCTAGTTTCCACATCGCCACTGGATGAAGCAGGAATTGCGACAATGTAATCGGGCATTATATCTTCGTCCGAAACAGTCTGATGTGCAGCACCAAAAACTATTTGCATAAAAGACCGGAGTTCAATGATGAGGTAGTCGGCAAAATCGAAGCCATACGGGAAAATAGTAGTCTTCCAACAATAGGAAGAAAATCAATGGAAACTAAGTTAAGAAATGTTTTTAAAAAGTACGCTGTAATAAAAGCAAGAAGGGCGGAGTCTGACAAGCTACAGTTTGAAAACCTCTTTGATGTGAGCGCCTGCAAATGCAATCATGTTGAAATTTTGGTGTAGTATGGAAACGTGTACTACAAATGCCCACGCTAAAGCCAAATTCCGGTTCAAGGTAAGACGCGTTTATAAACGTCGAGAGTAAAATTACATTAGTGGTTCCAAATGTAATCGGAAATAGTTTAAATTGGGCCTCTGCGGTTCTTCACCTGAATATGAAGCACTAAAGCAGGACGAGGTCCGGTATCAAATTCGAGGGTGTTAGGGCCTTCGTAAAGTGACTGACTGTTCAAGGGGTATAAAAAATTCACGAAAGCCCAACAACGGGTCTCTGGTTCAAATGCGTTAGAGAGCCTTTGGAAAAGTGATGTTTAGGAAACTCATAAAACATTACATGGGGAGGGGCGAAATAAAAAGGAATATGATAGATTATGGACTGGCCTATGTTCGCATATGTAAAAGCTATAAATTTTTGATATTGCGTCGTACGATATTAGGATACTTTCTAATTCTAACGCAATTTTTATCTCCAGAATACCCGTTTCTGTGGGATCAACGAAAAGAAAGACAAATGCATATTGTACATATCAATGCAATATCGACCCTATATTAAAATGTAATTTTACTCGCGATGGTCATAAACACATCTTGCCTTGAACCGGAATTTGGCTTTAGCGTGGGCATTTGTAGTAAGTAGGCCTACACGTTTCCATACTACACCAAAATTTCAACATGATTGCATTTGCAGGCGCTCACATCAAAGAGGTTTTCAAACTGTAGTTTGTCAGACTCCGTCCTTCTTGCTTTTATTCATGGTGTCGAACCGAACCTGAACCCCTAAAAAAAGTAAGAATATATTTTTCCATATCCAGATGCCACTGGCACTGGTACACGCACAATAAGAGCAGTGGTGATCATCAACAGGATCAGCAATTTCTCCTTTTTTTTTTCTGGACGAAACAAGTAACGACAGTAAAATTTTAAGTCAATGAACCCGAACCGAACCTGAACCAGTAATATTTTACTTAAGTAAACCTGAACCAAACCTAAACCTCGAAAATGGTGCTCAAGTGACCCCGAACCAAACCTGAACCGCTAAAATATTTTGAGCAGGAGCTATACCTGAACCCGAACCGTTGTTTGAAACGGTTCGACACCCTGCTTTTATTACAGCGTACTTTTTTAAAACATTTCTTAACTTAGTTTCCATTGATTTTCTTCCTTTTGTTGGAAGACTACTATTTTCCCGTATGGCTTCGATTTTGCCGACTACCTCATCATTGAACTCCGGTCTTTTATGCAAATAGTTTTTGGTGCTGCACATCAGACTGTTTCGGACGAAGATATAATGCCCGATTACATCTTTTACTGTTGGCAAAACATTACTTTTCATTTCTGCTGCAAATTTGCACTCGTCCATTGCCTGATTATTCACACTTCTACTTCTTAATGAAACTCCACTTCTAACACTTTCTCTAACAGGCCCAATCCCTGACAACTGAAACGCGAAATTGGGACAGTGGGGAGGGGCACTGTGATTTATACCATGCAGCTACAGTGCGCACTGGTTCTGACAAACGCAATTTTGGTGCGTGCAATGGATAACGTACATGATTGGGCCAACTCATCCCAGCATGGAGTACGTGTAATATGGTTTTGCTAAACAACTCAAAAAATAAAGGAGTCAGTGCAACATAATGTATCGCAGACAGATAGGAAACTGGGGTTGCTGAATTGATAGGTGAAAAAATTTTGATTCTAAGTGCGATACTTTTCGAGATAAGAAAAATTGGGGCTTTTGCCCCCCCTGCAAAGTACTAAGACATCAAAATTTTGAAAAAACAATTTTTGCATTGATGTTTGGGGTCGATTTGTCCCCTCAAAATCATATAAACTAAGCGATCAGAGAGAAAAGTGAACACTCTAATGCAGAACCGGGATTGCAGCAGATGGTTGACGAGCGGCTGCCAACATTTTGTACATAAGACGGTGGTTTGGGCCCGGTCTACACAAAGAACGTAGGAGAAATATGTTTCAACTATTTAAGGAATACCTTTACTTTTTATATGCAGCATCTTTTGGTTATAAATGTTTCTTTGTCCTATTTATCTGCCTTTGTGAGTATTATATTTTTATTATTACCTAACATAATACTCTTACATTTGCAGGTTCAGCAGGATCACGAAAAAAGAACTCGCCCCTTGCAAACGTGAAAAAAAGTGGAAAAAAATCTTGCAAATTGCTTTCACGCATCGCAACTCTACTGAAAAAGTTGGAAGACAACAAACCAACAACTCGTACATTCAACAAACAATGTGAAAAACTTGCAAAAGAAATAGGTCGGAGGATTCAGGGCTTCCAGATAATCAAAAGCAACGAAATGAATGTTTTGAAAATTTCAAACTTCTTATCGAATAAATTCGGAAAAAATTTGCGAACAATGATATTTGTGACTTAGTTTTCGAACTTCACAAAGCCCAGTTCCATCTGATCAAGCAATTCTACTTAGGAAGCAACGAACGAGACTAAATCATAAAGCTTGCTGGACAATTGCTCGAGGCTACTAAAGCTGTGATAGAAATGAAAAAAGATAATCACTACCCAAAACTCGCTGAATTTTTTGAAGAGCTTAAGGGGGCACATCTACTTGCGACAATGATTTTACACCTCTACATAATTTGCTAAAATGGAACTAAAGCTTATGTGTAAACCCCTACAAACTATATATTGCCAGAAACCTCTGTCAATATGCTTTCCAATGCCCAGAAGAAAACTTGTTTATGCCAATCATACAAAAAGTTATATGCATATAAACTTGAAGGTTTCAAATCATACCTAACAGCTAAAAAATCTTAAAAGTCAAAAACTGTTTAAGATAGAAGTCTATATTTTTACAGGTGTATAAAAGGTGTTGTGTGTAACGAACTAATGGAGCATTTTTTTCTAGCTTATGCTAAACAAATAATATCCCAAAATTAGTACGTGTACTCTTGTTTTTTATTTTTTAAATGTTTTTTTGTCAATAACTAAGTTATTAGGTGGAAATTTAGAAAAATGCTCCATCATTATGCGCACTAGACTCAGCTAAACAACATTTCCAAATTTCAGGTTTGTGGAGCAAGCACATAAGGAGCAGATGCAATTTTTGTGTCAAAATTTCAGTTTTTGAGAAAAACGCAATTGAAAATTTAACTGCATACAAATGGCACAAAATAAAGGCAAGGAAACTTTTGATCATTAAAACATGTTACAGTCAAGTGATTCTTTGCCACATGTAGTTAGTAAGTTCAAGACTATGATCCAAGTTAGTCATTTTCGTTTTGGCTCTTTTTATCCAATTTGGGATGCAGAAGTATGCGTGTTAAGTCTTCAAGCCACAAAATATTGCTGCTGAAAGTATTTCTAGATAAGCAGATCATTTAAGACATCATTTTAGATTTACCACTGTTTCAAGACAGTTAAATAAATTCTGGTATAGTAGTACTGGTTGATAGGTAATTCACAAAAGCTTTTCCAAAAGTCCTCCTCTTCAGGAAATCCTTTCCAACTGCCCAAGTGGCAGCTTTGGGTATGATGGACTGACGCGATGGCAGTTTTTTCCTTTTTTGATACTGGAAAAGCTTCTTTCAACAGCATTTAACCTGAACAGCTTTTTAACTTCACAGAAATTCTTTTGAAATTCTTCAAATTTGACTAGTTCCTCTACTTTGAAGTGCAAGACTAGAAGGCCCTTGCACTAGCCCACTGTATTACTGGTCAGTTATCAGAAGGTTAATAGTCTACTCTAGCCAACTGGTTTGTAGTCTGGTAAAATAATTCAAGTTAGCCTATTGGTACACGTTAAATTAGGCCTAACCTAATTGCAATTCTAAGTTTACTGTTAGAACCTAACAAGTAGAAGCATGGAAGTGTATCCCATGCTCAATTTTTTTGTTATTTGTTTGTAAACACTTTTTACTATCCCAAGCTTACCGGCACATTGTAGCCTACTTGGTTTTTTGGCAGTAGTTAATTAAAACTGTCAATTCCTTTTTCACTGGAAATAAATCTTATTTCAAGCTGTTGCATTTACACTTTTTTCATTTTTAAAAAGGATTGGTATAATGAGTGTAGTTATCAAAATTGCTCTAGTTTGGCAGTTTTTTAGCCAAAAACGTTTAGGGTGGGTTCAAAAAACACAGATTTTGAAAGGGTTAGAGTTGGAATTTTCAAAATACAACAGCATTTTTGAAATCTGCGATAAATTTGCTACTTATTTCAGACAAAAACTCAAATTTGAAAAAAAATTTTTTTTTTAAGTAGATGTGCCCCCTTAAAGAAGAAATACTAATGTCTGAATTTTTAAACCCTAAACCCAAAACTCGCTGAATTTTTTGAAGAGCTTAAAGAAGAAATACTAATGTCTGCGGAGCCGGACACCAATGCCTATAAAGAAAAAGCTCGTCAATTCGCCTGGTTTTCATTATACAACGGCGAATCTTTGAGCAAAATGAAAAGGCTCAGCAAATCAACAGAGATTTACACTCAAGCAATTAACTTTATGAAGCTATAATATATACCAAAGAAGCGGAAAAGTATGAAGTGGTCTTGTTTTGTTATCGAAATCTTGCTACGACTTTTCTTGCACAAAATCATAAGTCTGCTTCAAAAAATTATATTAACATTGCAAAAGGTGCTGCCAACGAAGTTATTGACTGGGACGAATTAGTTCCAGATGAAAAGAACAAGTTTATTGAAGAACTAGGAAATTTAGATGTAGTCGTATCAACTCGAAAAAACAAAAGTTTATCAAAGCAAAGTTAAGTTGACGTCATTGCAGATTACATCATCACTAAACAGGAGATTGTACTGTAGATACGGCATGATTTTCTGTACTAGAACTTCAAAACTTTAAATTTCGTCATCATGTGGACTTCGCAGGTGACACTGCATTGATGTTAAGTGGAGCAGATTCAAATGCACAATAAAAACGTAAATAATGAGTTAATTAAAGTTGAAACCTGGTTGAATTCCAATTATTAATCTTTAAATTGTTCCAAAACGACATATTTGCTCATAAAACCTCACTATAATCGTCATCATCATCATCATCATCATCATCATATTTATTTATTTACCAAGTGACGTCATATCACAAGAAAAAACTGCAAATTCCTCTAGGTCTATCACCAAAGCATCGAAATATGCAATTCCTTTAAAACCAAGCACACAAAACTTGCAGAGTCAAAGCGATATTTAGTCACTTGGTGAGGAGACAGCGAAGGACCGAAAGGTCATCTAAGTCTACTGCCACCTCACCAAGTTAAGGTTAAAAAAAACAAAAAAAAAAACAGCTTCTAGATTTTCTCAGTCTGCTACTTTCTATGATAAAAAAATTTTATGCAAAATTAAAACAAAGTGTTGCAAAGATATGTACATTTTATACAGTGTATACACAAAACTCACAGTCACCATGTAAAGAAAATGCAAGACAACATTAGAATTGTTCAAACACTAAACATACTAAAAAATAAAAATACTGTAACTACAGATTAGATAGAAATAAAATTAGTAAAGTTCATAATGCTTATTTATGTTTTATAGAATTTGAAGTGGGCAATTGGAGTGAAAAAAAAAACTCCTTGCTTTGTTTTGTATTGTTTGCCAATATGTCATTAGTACTGGTACAATTTCCAATACCAGTATATATCAACCTCAGTCAGTTATTGCAAAATTACTAATAATTCAAGGGCACATCAAAATGAGAGATGACATTTTGTAATAAATGTGTGATAAATGAATGCACCAAACTCATGCTATTCAAGCAATAGAATAGGTTATTGTTGAACTCAAGCATAAATATGCAACTATGATTCCTGTAATTACTACTGCATTGCTGATAGAAAGCTGTTATTCTAGCTTTTATCGGTTTCATAGTTTGATAAAAAATGAGCTTTAACAGCTTTTTTAAATCTGTAGAATGAAACTTCTTTCATACTGCTTGGAATTTCATTCCAAACTTTAATTCCTGCGAATGATAGAGACTTTTGCCCTAATCTTGTTCTAGTTCTTGGAAGAAAAAAGTTGTTTTTGTGGCTCAATCTTGTCTTATGTGTATAGCAGTTTTTTATTAGATTAAACTTATCTGAATTTGCAAAAGATAATACATTATTGTGAATTTTGTACATAAGCTTTGCAGTTTCCAGAGAGTAAATATCCTTGAGTTTTAAGCATTTAGCTCGATAGAACAAAGGATTAGTATGCTCACGATATCCACTTCCAGTTAACAATCTGATGCTTCTTTTTTGCAGAATAAAGAGAGGTGCTAATGTTGATTTTGAAGCAGTCCCCCAACTACTTATGCAGTATTGTAGATGAGAGTATATGAGGCAGTGGTAAACAGATCTTAAGGTTTGCTCATCTACAAAGTGTTTTAATTGATTAAGAGCCCAAGATCCCCTTGCTACCTTTGAACATTGTTCCTTGATTTGTTGTTTCCAGTTTAGATTGTCGTCTATGAGAACACCTAGATACTTTATGTGATGTGATTGCTTGATTGGATTATTATCTATTGATACTTTGAGTTCAGGTTTATTTTGTTTTGTTGTCACTACCATAAACTCAGTTTTACTAAAGTTAATTGATAATTTATTCACCTTGAACCAATTGCTTACATTGACTAATTCATCATTAATATTTTGTTGCAGTGTTGAAACATTAGAATGGGAGAAAGTAAGGTTTGTATCATCCGCAAAAAGATGAATTGTGGAATTTGAGGCAAGTGGTAGATCATTGATATAAATATTAAATAACAACGGACCTAGAGTTGATCCCTGAGGAATACCGCAAAAAACATCTCTTGACTTGGATTTATACTGATTTACAATTGTATACTGTTGACGGTCAGTCAGGTAACTTGCTAGTAACTGCAATGGTAATCCTCTAATTCCATACTTTTCTAGTTTCTTGATCAGTATTGTGTGATTGATGGTATCATATGCTTTTCTTAAATCTAAGAAAATAGAGCATGTAATGAGCTTTTTATCCATATTGTCAAGTAGCTTATTGTAAATATCTAAAACAGCTTCATTTGTCGAGCAATTTTTCTTAAAACCATACTGGTTTGGACTAATCAAATTATTGCTCACAAAATAATTGTTTAGTTGATCAAGCAGACACTTTTCAAAAAGTTTGGCAAAAGGATTCAAAATAGAAATAGGGCGATAATTACTGCATAACTCTCTTTCGCCTTTTTTGAAAATTGGAACAACTTCAGCGGTTTTTAACACTTTTGGAAAATATCCTGTTGATATGCATGCATTAAAAATGTTAGTTAGAACTGGAGCTATAACAGAGCCTGACATTTTTATATACTTTGCAGGAATTCCATGTCTTCCTGTACTTTTTGATGGATTCATAGCTCTGATGTAATTTACTACTTCTTCTTCAACTATTGGTTCTAGAAAAAACGAATTGCAACTATTCTGAATCAAAGATGTGGCATTAAATTTGCCATCAATTATAGCTGGTGTTTTGATTGTAGATGCAAGGTTAACTCCTATCTCTATGAAATATTTATTGAACAAGTTACTGATGGCCTGTGGACCTTGTGCACTTTCACTTTTGGAAGCATACATTTTATTAGGAATGTTATTTTTCTTCACATTTTTCAAGTGAATAATTTTATTTATAATTTTCCAAAGCGACGAGGTGTCATGCTTATTATCATTCACTAAATTTTTAATGTAAAGTCGTTTTGCATATTCCTTAATATGAGTCAGTTTATTTCTATAGACTTTGTATTGTGCCCATGTATTACTGTCATTTAATTTAAGGGCTCTTTTGTACAATAAATTTTTTTGCTGGATTGATATAAGGATTCCTTTGGATAACCATGGTTTGTTTTTTAGTTTTGTTTCCTTTCTGCTTTGTTTTCGTAATGGTGCATGTATGTTTAATGTCTTATGAAAAATGTCAATAAACTTTTCAGTGTAGTTATCAATGCATTCCTCTTTGATATCACCTAATAGCTCCATTCCTTCAGTTAATTTGTCTAGAAATTTTTCTACTTCAAAATTTTTTGTATCACGAATTAGGGTGACAGTTGATTTTTCACTCTTGGGCAGGCTTAAATTAGAACACACCATTACTGGCAGGTGATCACTTACATCTTCCACCAGAATAAAACTTTTGTGTTCACCCACTACATTGTTTGTATAAACATGATCTAAAAGAGTTGAGCTTGTAGTGGTTATTCTTGTCGGGTGTGTAATTAAGGGAATGCAGCCTAAGCTATATGTTAAATTCATGAAATCTTTAATATTGATATCAGAGTTACTTTTCAACAAATCTGCATTGAAATCTCCTCCGATATAATACATCAATTTTCTACTATTCATTTTTTCAATGGTTGATTCAAAACTCTTGCAAAAATCTGATAATTTCTGTTTAGGGTGTCTGTAAATTACTCCCACTATACATTTTTTGTTATTCCCTAAATCTAGTTGAATCCACATGTCTTCACAGTTAGGAATGTTTAAATCAAACTCCTTGCAAATTGAAATTGATAAAGACTCCTTAATAAAAAATCCTACTCCTCCCCATCTTGTAGTTGTGCCTTTGTGGTAAAAATGGTACCCACTTAACTTTGCATTGTATACCTGTAACAATTTAAGTTTGGTTTCACTTATAGCAATGATATCAGGTAAGATATCATAATTTGTTAAAAGTTCATTCAATTTATCAAAATTTGCATTTAAGCTTCTTATATTCACGCAAAGCAAAGAAAATTTACACGAATTAAGTATAACGATTAAGTATAATCGAATTAAGTATAACGATTTCAACGTTTATGTTAGAGATATTAAACTTGACAGATGCTCCTAACAAAATGCGTGGGATTAATGCTAGTCGAAGACCTCAGCTGGAAAGCACATATTCAATATCTGTAAAAAAAGTTTTCACAAAGCGTAGCAATAGTAGCAAAGATGAAAAATTACGTGTTTTTTTCATACGAGTTAAATAACATTCTTGGCAGGGGTAGTGCTGCTAAAACTGCGATTGAACCTATTGAAATTCTTCAAAGCAAAGTATTAAAAATGATAAATAACTCTATTCATATTGTTAACAATTCTTTATGTTACAAATACTAGATTCTAAAAATATCTGACATCATGCTCAATTATCACGTACAAGCTCTTCCCGAAATTTTTGAAACTTACTTTTTACCAATTGCACATCAAGCTCACAACTACAATACTCGAAGCAAATCCAAACAAAATTATTTTTTAAATTCTGTAAATACTAATCTCTAATTCTGTAAACTATTTCTAAATATCAGTGCAGGAACTTGATAAAATTTTTTGCGTTCAGATATGGAATCAGGGCCCTCATGACCGAAATTTCCTCCTTCGCTTTAATTAACTAGTTTTTTTTAAGAAGCGCTACCGAACCCAGTATGGAATCCATGTTCTGGCCACGCCGTAGTTACGCCAAGCAGACACATCGCCACGCCAAGCAACTTTTTCATTTTAAAACCTTGCAAACTTTACGCCAACTTTAAAAACTACACAGCGTCGCCAACTGGAAATGGAATCCAGCACGTTTCGCAACCAGCTGCCGTCTGCGCAGGCGTGCAGTAGTGGTCAAAGTTTTGCCCTCAGCTTTGGTGCCTTCCGTTTACCGCCTTTTAGTATTGTTTTGAACTTTTTTGTTTTGCATTTGAAATAATGCAAATACTTTATTGATAGTTGACCCGAATAATCACTTTGGTCCTTGGCAAGTGACTGTATGTTTTTGGTGAACTGTATAGAGTGCAAAGCAGGCGCTTAGACCATGACTACGCGTAGACAAAAATCTGCAATGGGAGGGCTGTTACGGGGTCTGGGAGCAGAGCCCCTAGCGCTCAAAAATTTTGTATTTTTTATGGAAAAATAACTTAATTTTAGGTCTATTTTGATCAAAATTAATGCTATTAAAACAAGGCATAAAAATTAGCGGTGCAAAAACATGATTATATTAGTTGCATAAATGGGCTATTTGGGAGATAGCTATTGCTAGAATTGCAGTTCTTTTATTTACAAGCTGGTAAATCATAAAATCCTATATCGGTAGTTTAATACAACTCTCAAGGAGTAATCTAATTCGTCTAGCCCTGTATTTTCATGGAAAACGATATAATCAGTGGGGCTAATGAAAGATTGAAAAAAGTGATTGGTAATTAGCTAATTCTGAATAGCCTCCTCCCTCCCCTATCTCTGAGCTTATGCATTTTTGATGAAACACATGTTAAGCATTTTTCAATGAGCGATCAAATTTGATCACCAATTTTCGGCCAGTTTTCGAAGTTTTTTTTTCTGATTTATGATTTGTTCCGTATTTTGGAGAAATTAGCCCCTTCCCTTACTAAACGTTTCAAATATGCTTTAAATCATTTTTTGAGGGTGTTAGAGAGCAAAAGACAATCTAAGAAGTGCTAAAAACGTATCATTTTTCTTTTTCTACATTTTGGTTGGCAGGCCAATGGGAAGGCTATTGCCCCCCTTTCCGCTCCCTGGCTACGCTACTGCTGCAGAGTGTATACTATAGAGTAATTATTGCGTTTGCATTATTTGCCTGTTATGCATCAACATACAGTAGTAACACGAGTATGGGGACAAAGATTGTTTTTGCTTTCTGCGATAGCTTTTCATGACCACTAGGTTCGAGACAGAGACGACACTTGCCGAGACCGAGATTGAGGCAGAGACCTCAAACATTTGGTATAGAGACCGAGGCCGGCTTCGAGACCTCCATTCTGCTTTGAAATTTTATCATAAAAAGCTGCAAAAGTTGTTTTGTGCAAATATGCAACTTTTTATTATTCGTGCAGCGCCTGCCGATAGGCTTACTTTGTGCTAAAACTTTTCGTTACAATTTGTTCCGATTTCGAAAGAAAAGAATGCTTTATTCATGCAAGCAGAACAACTTATCAAATGATTTCTTGAATCTTGAGTTTTACTGCTAAATACGGTAACTCACCTTAACTTTCGCACTTTTTAAGCACGTGACGACTTGGTCATAATTCCTTCTTGAGTTCTACATATTAAATGCACCTGCTTGTTGCAAACTTTGCAAATTTTGCGGCCACCCCCGACAGCTTTGTTGCAGTCGTAACATTGGGGGTCTGGGAGCGAAGGAACGAAGCCCCAGCTGTTGGGCGATTTTTTGTAATTTTTTTAAGAGGCGCTACCGAGGCTTTGGGGGTCTGGGGGCGAAACTCCAGCTGTTGGGGGATTTTTTGTAATTTTTTGGAAAAAAAAGCTCTTTTAATGCCATTGAATCACATTTCGCAAGTGTTCAGAGTCATTTGAAAGCACTAGATTTTTGACATTTGAAAGCCAATTGAAAAAATCAAATTGTTCAATTCTCCGTTTACTTGCAATTTAAGTCCAAAACACGTTTAACATCTTGCATTTTGGAGTTAAATTTTAATTGTAAGTGATTTGGTCCAGGTAGGGGGAAGTAAGGTGCATTGTCTCTTGCAACATTTTAGCAGTAAATAAAAATTCACTCGAAGATTTTCCTTAGAGATTTTCGTTTTGTCATGAAAACAACCAGTTATAGGAGTACATGTTCGGCCAGGGGGCCCAAGCCCCCTCAATTGATGTTCAATGATTTGTTCAATCAGCATTTACCATGGCTATTTTTTCTTAAGCATTTTGTGCGTGAAAACCGGCGAGGTTGGAGGTGAAATACTGAATTGTTTTTGAAAAATGGTACAATCGATGATTACGTCTACTAACCATGTTATTTCCGGGCCGGATTTACATCGCACTTGGCCCCTGGCACTTTGGAGATTTTCGCAACATCTTTCTGCCAAATATAGGTGAAAACCAAAAAAGTTACAATTTCAGCTCGGGGCCCGTAGCTGGTACTGCGTCATATTATGGTAAATCCGGCCCTGATAAATGCATTACGTTCATAAAAAGGCTAGATGTGATCCTGAGTTAGCAATTTTTGGGACAAAACTATCCATTTCTTCCGGGTTATACGTTTAAATTGGCTGGCGAAAATTAAATTGAGGGGGCCCGGCGCCCCTGCTCTTCAATAATGTTGTTAGTTACTGTTGTAAGCGAAAAATGCTAAAAGAAATTGAAACTGAAGAAACAATAGGCTTTTTTGTAACTATTTTATCATTGGTGAAATTTCAATTTGGAGGCCGGGCCTCCTGTTCTCCCCCCTCTTGGTTACGCCTAAGCTCCAAGTGAGGGAAACAAAAAACAAAAAGTTCGCAAATTTTCCGCGAGTTTTTTTGCGTTTTCCAACAAAATTTCAACTGTTCAAAAAATAGTGCAGTTCTCAAGCCGAGGACTGGGCAATTTTCGAGGACTTGAGGCTTCAAGGCCAAGGACTTGACCTTCGAGGCCAAGGACTTCAAAATGTGTCCTCGAGGACTCCACCTCTGGTATGTAGGTGTAAAACAAACTGATGAGCCTCAGTACATTGTGGCCGTTATGTCTGAATTAAGATATCATTTTTTTATACGTTTTGACAGTTTCAACTCCCAATGTCTGCTATGGGCTACTAGAGGTAATAGAAATTATTTTGTTAGTTAGAAGTTGTCATCAAAAGATATGTCTTCACGTCTACTCGATGGTTCACCGAATCAAGCGTTTTTTTAGAGGTAGGAAACAGAGGTGGAGTCCTCGAGGACAGATTTTGAAGTCCTTGGCCTCGAAGGTCAAGTCCTTGGCCTCAAGTCCTCGAAAATTGGCCTGTCCTCGGCTCGAGGACAGCACTATATTTTGAATTGTTAAAAATTTGTCGAACGCCTGAAAAATTTTTTGGAAAACGTTTTTTTGTGGAGATCGCTTGAAAAATTTTTGTGAAGACTTTTTTTTTGGAGATCGCCTGAAAAATTTTTGTGAAGACCTCTTTTTTTTTTTGGAGAGCACTTGCGCTTGTGTTCGTGGTCCTTGGCCTCGAGCATTCCTGTCCTTGGCCTCGAGAGTGTCTGTCCTCGGAAAGGCTGTCCTTGGCCTTGGCATTGGATTTTTTTGGAGTCCTTGGCCTTGGCCTCGAGCCTTGTGTCCTCGACTCCACCTCTGGTAGGAAAGTCTGGATTTTGACTTGCGAATAAAAAAATCAAGAAAAAATTGAAATTACTCTCGCCAAGTTTCAGCTTTTGATGTCCTGTCGTTTTCGAGATCCTACAGTACAAAGCAGAAAAATCTCCCTTCTTAGTTTAGTGTTGCCAAAGTGCCAACGATGTGATAAAAATTATCTCCACTTACTTTGACTTTTAGAAGCTTCTAATAAGCAGCAGTAGCCTATATTGTGGCATTAGCGTTAATACCAAAACACTTTTGAAGTAGTGAAATTGTTGACTTCCATTGCATCATCATTGGGATACTAACAAAGGAGCAATGAACCCTAGCCTGATACTGGTATCATATGTGATACTGGCTGGCCTAATGAAATACCAGTACAGATTGCTTACTGATGACTCAGGGGCGAGGTTACTCTGTACTGTGTACTAGTAGGCCTAGTCTGGTATGGTAAGTCTACTTCAGCTTTTTGACGTGTAACCTAGTAAAGTTGGTTTGTTGCATATATGCCAGTGTATCACAGTTCCAAGGCTAGCAGGCTAGTGGCTATTTCTAAATGTTACAGACGCCCTCTGTAACTATAGCGTAAAGATAGGTCTTTTCTAGGTTGACCCAGCGATTCGAGACTGGGGCCGTCACCGTCCGTGCTGTTTCGACAAATAGAAGTCGAAGTCCAGTAGATAGAGGTTTATTGAAAAAAATTATAATAAATTAAAGAGCTACACGGCACGGCAATAAAATATTTGAAAATTAACCCAGGGAACAAAATAAAACTAACGATGCCGTGTGACTAAGCTTACAAAAATAAAACGTCCGTTTGCTTCAAATCCCAAAATGAAAAGAATGACTGAACGCTAGAACTCGGCAAAAAAGCAAAAGAGCTGCGCGTTGTGCCGGAAATTAGGCGTTAAACGAAACGTGCGAAAATTAAAAAACACAATAACGCGCAGACTAACACAGCAAAAATAAGAACCAAATAAAAGAGCAGAGTTCGAAAATTTAGTGGGGCAAATAAAACAGATCGGTGCTGTAACATAGCGGCCCCTTGAAAATGAATCAACAATGAAGTTTCAACACAAAGCACAAATGACAGCACCGATACATGCAAACAATAAGTAAAAAAGGGGTTTTTAAAAAATTATGATGAACGTGAGCAGTAACGAAAAATTTACTTTTAAAAATATGCAGTGATATAAATAAAACAAATAATGATTCGAGTGACGGAGGGGAAGCAATACGGCAAAGGACTTTATATTTCGGAAACATGACGGTGTGAGTGGAGACAGATCGTTAGGCGTATCACTTAAGGTAGTCAAAGGCCGATCATTAACAATTCTTATAGCATCGGAAACGAAGGTTTGCAATTCTATAAAAGAGGGCAAACGTCTGGCCTCCCCTAAAACTTGGCTGAGAGCGGTTTTAATCAGTTTAACCACAGATTCCCAACTCCTGGCTTGGCTAGGGGAGTAGGGAGGGATCCTAACCCAATTAATAGAACGTTTCCGCAAAAAATTATGGAATTCAGTCGAGTCAAGCAACAACGGCAGCTGTTTTTCAGCTGCACAAAACGATTTACCATTGTCCGAAAAGAAAGTGTCTACAGGGCCTCGCATGTTAATGAAACGAGAAAAGGCCAGTATAAAATTGTTAAGGTCCAATCCCGTGACAACCTCCACGTGAACACAACGAGTGCACAGGCAAGTAAATAAAAGGCCCCAAGCTTTACTCTGGCTTCTGTTTTGTTTATATAAGATAGGACCAAAATAATCAGTTCCGCAAAACTTAAACGGTTTATTCACAGCAGTAACGCGAAAAGATGGCAAATCTGCCATCAGCTGTCGAATCGGTTTTGCCTTTTTAAGGGAGCATTTAGCACAGTCCGCTAGATAACGCTTAACACTAGAAATTCCATGAATTATCCAAAACCGTTGCCGAGTCTTCATAAGAGTATACGAAGGACCAGCGTGTCCCGCGTCCGAGTGTTCATAAAGTACAACTAGACGTGTCAAAGCATGTCTGCTGGGTAAAATTATAGGGTGTTTAGTATCCGTGGGGAGGTCGGCGTTTTCAAGACGACCCTCCACACGCAAAATCAAATCCGGTCCCAAACAAGGTCACAAGTTACGCAGCGTTTTTAACTCATTAACCTGCCGGATTTGTTCAGAATTAACAGCAAGGTTGCGCAAGCGTTTAATAAATATTTCAAAGTCATCCGCAGAACCATTGTCTAATGGGCGGTTCACACTAGACGGAAAAGCGGAAAGCGGAGAACGGAAAACGTAATTTCCGCGTCGGACAGCAGCAATTTTTGCGCGCAGATGTTCACACTAAAAGCGCAACCTGAAAGGTTGTCATCCATGGTAGCAATTGCCAAAGTCAAAAAAGCGTTTTGCAACGAGAGATGATAAGATCAAAACCACTTTGCCAAGTTAATGACTGTGTGTGCACAAATTTGTGAAGTGAGAAAACTTCATGCTGTCAATTAAGCAAACCACAAAACTGTTCAGCAGGTAAATGCCAATAGGCCTACTCTATACACTGCCACATGTTTGATTGTGCTGCAGTAGAGAATGGAGGGTTAGATCGTAGCTATTGGATTACAGCCAGTTTCAGTGCAGTTGCATACTTTGTTTGTTGCCTCGGCCACGAAACAACAAAGTGACCTTGCGGCCAAGAAAAAAACCTGAAAACTTTACCGGTACTCTTTTGCCCCTTGGATGTTGCAACTTGCACTTGCATTACAACCAATACAAGAGGAGCAGGAGTAATACATGATTTGATGTCTATGATACAGGGTAGTGCCATTAACTCTAGGTAATGTTGAATTCAAACTCCACTTATAATGTCGGGTTTCAGTAGCACGTTTGCCTAGCTCACCCCGCAAAAGACAGCGAAATTACAAACAAGTCTTCCCAATCGTCACCTGTCAATTGCTAACGTTGTAAGTCTTTCCGCTGTCTGTAATGAACCTCATACAATCATTTAGTCTTTTGATTTGACTAAACAAGGCCCACTCTGAACTGCTTGTTTCCCCCAGTAAGTTACACCAGTGAATAGGGAGATGTGGATGAAAGGTTTACAAATAACTGACTCTAGCTAATGCGTCTCGATGACTCCAAAACAGACTATACTTGCTTTACATTGAAACTATCCAATGGCAGGAATTGTCAAAGCAAAGATTGATTTTATTGCAAGTATCGTGAACACAGTTGCTACTGTAGTGGGAAATTAGATATAACATATAAACCTACAGGTAGATCGCTTAAAAGCGGTAATAATTTGCTAACCTACTAGCAATGCTACTTTAGGGTCAAGTACTCAGTGGCGTCGCTAGGGGGTAGGCCAGCCCCGGGTGTCACCATATTATGATGTGAAACCATTAACTCCACCGATTTGTGGCGAATACCTTTCTTTTTGTTTGGTCCCCATCTTCATTTAGGCCGAAAACCCACAGAGTGTTAGGCGAAGACCTTTTTTTTTTTGGTCTTCACATACTTTTGGACTGAAAACCCACTCATTTTGCAGCGAAGACCTTTTTAATTTTTTTTTTTTTTTGGTCTGCACCTATTTTTTGACCGAAAAAGGGTGCCACCACGAAATCCCGCCCAGCGTGCCACCATCCTTAGCGATGCCTCTGCAAGCACTACTTACATTCGTACATTTCCTGGAATATTATGAAGTACAGCGCTCAGGATTAGAGCCCAATAATAATTTAAACTGTGAACAAAATTACCTCATAAGATCATCTCAATGCGAACAAGCTTACTGCCATTAAGAACGGCAAAGTTGCTTACCAAAAAAACACCCAAACCAACAAGTAACTATCAAAAAAATTTTGGGCAAACATTTAGTTTTTCTGAAGTTCCTTTGAAAGGAAATGGAGACTGATTTTCAATGCTACTTGGAAAAAAGATACAGCGCAGTAAAATCATTCGCGTTGATTTAAACATTTTAGCTGTTGCCGTTTCCAAGATATTTGCACTTCTGGTTTTGTGTCCTTACGATTTTGAATGCTATTCAGTCGTACAAAATCGTAGAAGAGATGAAACAAAACGGCAATCAGCAAGAAAGTTCAAATCAATGCGAGTAGATTTTACTACGCTCGATCTTTTTCCAAAATAGCATTAAAGTTCGGTCTCCACCTCTACTCTAACTTTGGTCTCAGGCTGTATTTAGATGAGATACATACCAAATAATAAGCAGGGCAAGCAATAGTAGGCAAATTTTGGGATAGAACGTTTTAAGCATAGAATTAAATATTAGGATGATGGAGTGGAAGCTGGTCTTCCATTACATTTCCTACAACAACAAATCATAAAACTTAACATAAAGTCACTCGTAGCCGAAGTTTAAATTTCAAAATTTAATTAAAGGTCGTGAAAGAAAATGTCACGATTGAATAACGTCTTTCAGTTTGTTCCATCCAATGCCATACTGATAAGATAAAATTCTGTTTTGGCATCGTGTGGGCCAATGATCAATATACTAAAAGCTTGCATTTGACGTTATTAAAATTGTACTGTATCGACAGCATCAATCAATGAAATTTTGTGTATAAACAGTATAAATACAAGTATACATTTCTTATGAACAGGTAAAACAAAATTTTAATTTAACGGAAAAAAAATAGTGACCACAGTGGTCAGACTACACGACTACCTGCCGGGCCTTATTAGCAGCAGGTAACGTAGGTCATTGTCACAAACAGTTTATTTACAATATAGTAACATTATTTTTGTTGTTCTTCGTTCTGGTAACAGCAACAAGAAGTTTGCTCGAATAGTTTTTAGCATTTCTCAACAGCAAGAGAATGTCACTCATCAGTCTTCCTGCCAAGCCGCTGGATAGCTTACGCAACTTTGCGGCTACTACGCTGCAGAAAAATTTGACATCGTCGGAGCTTGATTGTTGGTCTACAATTTCGGGGATATGTTGCAGCAATTCCAGTACTTTTTCCTAAAACATATTATTAGAACACCAAAGTGAAGATATCAGAACTAACACTTTTGAAACCTAATATACGTACTGGTTTAGCATGTACCACTCTCCTGAAAATTATGTTACGTGTAATTTTGCATTAAAGTTAAAAATAGTTAAAGAATCTCATAAACTCCGCTCTTAGTTCCCACCAGAAGATGTGACGTCTTTTTTCTCTCAATGTTTTAAAGAAATGACTCTTTTCTCAAGTAGACATCGTTTTTTAATGAACATTTATAACGGCCATTTCAAATTTAAGAAAGCTAAAAACTATAATTGCCTTCACACCAGTTGAAAAGTTTCTAATCATTATTGAGTTCCTCGTATATATAATCAGGTCTTACTGCGGTGCTTCACTCGCTTAGTTGATTATTCTCGCTTTATCAATCGTTGATTTTAACCAGTTACAAACTTAAACCAACCAAGAGAAATGTGACACATCATTCTTGAACATCTTGCTACTTTATTGTTTTTCTAAACTGGTATTGTTGCTTAAAGAACTTTCAATAACACTTGCTGCACTGACTGCACCCTCGCTTTGCACTGAAAATAACAAAAAACGTAATAGTGAGCACTGGTCTATAAAAGCTATAGCTACACGAAGATTTGAGATTACACAAAAACATAAAATTATGCAAATGTGTGCTCACTGCTCATATTAAAAAGCTGAAGTACTTTTGTTCCACTGTGATATTTTTTTGGCTACAAAGGTAATAGCTACAGCTGCTGCATCGTACAATGATGTCAGCACGAAAAGTGGTTTCAAATCACATAATTTCAGCTTCTAAAGCCTTCAATTAAAGGTTTTAAGCAGCAGAAAACTTGGAATTAACTTTTTTATATTAAACAAAAAGTATGGTGCTTAACTATTAGCTAAGAATAGTTAGATCACACGTCCATGCGTACAAATCATTTGGCTACATTCTACGGATTAGTACGTACAACAAACAAGGTTTTCATCACCATCCTGTAGTGTGAAATCAAGAGCTTGAAGTGTATCTTCATTGAGTTGGTAATTCCTAGCAGTCCTAAAAAAATTATCTTGTATTATAATTAAAACGATCAGTTGTCAAGTGGATAAAGCGTTTGCTACTGAAGCTGTAGACTCGGGTTCGATTCCCGGTTGGGTCAAACCAAAGACTACAAAAATTGGTATTGACAGCTTTCCTGCTTGACGTTCAACAATTAAAGGGACAGTGCGAAGCCTCTGCCGTGTTTGGTAGACAGGAGGGCAGGCAACATCTTGACTCCCGAAAAGTGCCTTTACAGTCTCCTGGCCAAGGCAAGTTGGTGAATAAAATGTAATTACAATATAATACCGTTCTTATTTATATCATAATTTACACTAGTGCCACTCATCTGTTGAAAATCAGTGACTAACTACTTGAGTTTATGCTTATATGAATGCGTTATATCACCAATATTGAAACTGGAACTAACCGAGATTGGATCGCTGGCTTTAGCTCAGTCATAGGTACTGACTATAGCCGCTGCAGTCAACAGCCAGCTACACAGTACATTTGAATATAACTTTCAATAAAATCCATTTCATTTCGCGTTTGCTATAAGCTTTTCGGATAGAACTCTTCAGTTGTGATCTCTGCCTGGTTTGGTATGTGGTAAGCAGGATCTTGCTTGCTCCCACATAACAAACCAGACAGAGATTGCAACTGAAGAGTTCTATCCGAAAAGCTTATGGCAAAAGCCAAATGAAATTAACTTTATTAAAAGTCATATTCAAATTCTGCACCACCTCCAAATTGTTCATCTACACAGAATAGTTTGGTGCCGCATTGCTATTTGAAATGCATATCGCTTAGCAAAAATCTAGAAGGCATTCAAAAAAATTTTGCTTACACTTCATGTAAAACATTTAAAAGAGTATGTTTAGTGCGCAAGTCAAAATTACACACATTTTGAAAATTTAAAAGCATTTGAAAAGCTAAGTGTAAGTTTTTTAAACTACTGGTACCCAGTTTGGTTCTGTTAATGGCTTGTTTATGCTGCATCAATAATTTTGTATTGTTGATGTAACAGTATATGCTAGAGATTTAGATACTTTAAGCTGCTGTACCATATATAACTCATATAACATAGTCGTGAAAGATAATAGTCAGTGGATGATATGCTATAGTAAGCTATGTTCCACACCATGAAATAATATTGCACTACAACACCTGAAGCTCAACATTTTAAAAATATATGTAATGACATGACAATTAACTAATTTCTCCACCAAAAATACACTGTAATGTTTCAGAAAATTATATACTCTAAACAAAAATACGAAAAATTATCAAGCTCCATCACCACTGATTGATCACAGCACAACATTGTGAATCAAACTTTTGATCAGGTCAGAATGATAAAACAGCAACAGTTGTTAGAGATTCAATTGTCACTTTAACTGTTGAAAACAGTTACATAGGGGCATGATTATGTTTAGAGTTAACATTTAAAGACTTTTAACATTTTCTGCTCAGTTAATCAACATATAACATTCAAATGAAACGTTTAGCTGAAGAATTTTTTAAACAAACTTTCATACCTAGGTTGCAACAAATGATCATCTAAAACTCAAGTAGTAGAGACAATATTCATTTCTTTTCTTCGGTGCTGGAAAACCACTTGGAAGTTTGAGCGCTTTTTTTCTTTAGCATGGCAATCCTGTAATGTCTTCCATCATACTGAACATTCCTCAGCTTTACATTAAGTACAACAAAATGTAACAAGACTGCTAAGCATCTTGTTTGTAACTTATGGTTGCACCAAGCGACACCTGGCTAACATGTAGTCCACTGTCACCCACTGCCATTGCCCATTAATTACCCAATTCTTTGACTAACAGAAAATCTTAAATTCTCCAATAAAAAATAAAAGTGTAGAAAGCCTTGCAATCGTTTTGGATAAACACCACAGTAAACCATATCACTACAGGCCACCCAGTAGTGCAATTACTAAATCAGTTACAAAGCTAATGTGCTTTGATCTACATTTTTTGTGAAGAAATTAATGCACTGTGTATAAACTTTTCTTAAGAGACTGCTTGGTTCTGATGATGGCCATTGGACAATTAACATGGGTTTACATGAACATAGCTACTTATTGCTGGCATATTACCTAAATGCAAGATTACAAGTACAGTAGATGGTGTGTGCGTACGGTAAAGTTACATTTTCAGTATATACAAAAGCTAAAAGCATGGTATCGGCACGTGGTTACCAGTGTTCCCTCTAATTTTGAATCTATTGCGTAAATGCCGGAAAAGATGCGAAAATGCCTGAAGTCGGTGCGAAAATGCCGTCGAAAATCACAAACAACAATGCCGTTTACTCAGAGTTTTTGTGCGAACTCATACAAAAAAAAAAAGGTCATCGCATACATAGACTGCCAAGAGTTTTCTTTTCTTTATCGGCGTGCTTTAAAACAAATGAAACAAAAAAGTTCTTCAGGTATTGTAGTGCATCTTTTTCTGCGACTTTCGGTACTGGTACTTCTACATGAAGTTTCGAAGAAACAGCGCTATACGCTGCGCCGGATGAAGAAAAAATGGCGTTGCGCCGGACGCGACAGCAAAACAAAAACGCCGTAATTTCGAACATCAAAAAACGCCGTTTGCAGTTGCCGAAAGCAACGTCACTGGCCGAAAGTAGTGAGAAAATGCCGTAAAAAATTTCGCACTATTCGCACTTTTTTGCGCTTACAGGGAACACTGGTGGTTACGAACACATCAAAGAAGTCCACAGTATATAATACATAACACTAATGCTGGTATGGCTACATTTTTGAAGTACTGATGCATAGTGTGCACTATTTCAATTGCTGGCAAGTAGCTTGAAATCTGTAATGTGAGGGGTTGTTTTAGGGGTCTGGGGGGGAATAAAGCTCCAGTCATTTTAAGCCTTGGGATTTTTTTGCAAAAATAGCTAAATTTTTGGCCTATTTTGATCAAAATTAATGCTATAAAAATGTGGCACAGAAATTAGCAGAGCAAAAACATGATTAAACTGGTTGCATAAACAGGCTCTGTTGGAAGTGGTTAATGGTAAAATTTCAGTTACACTCTGGTAAAAAAAATCATTAAATCAAATATAGGCATAGGTGGGCAAGTTAATGCAAACGTTAGCTTCGTTAACCACTAGTCCGTTAACAAACTTCACACCTCCGTTAACGTTAATTCGTTATTTTCAGCTTTAATTAACGGAAGTTAACAAAGTCCGTTATTTCGTTAACATTTTGCGTGTAATTTACATTTTTTCTTATTCACTCGCTTCTAGAACATGTATTGACGCTGTTAAGCTGATTGTAAGAAAATATTTATTGCTATGGTGGTCTTTTTGTGTTTTTGAAGTTACATTTTACAGTCTATCTAATTTCAAGATAAAAATAAGTTCAAATGCACTAACGAAGCTGCGATCGGAAAATCTTCGAAAATTGCGATCAGCGATAATTAATAGACATATGAGGTTGCAGCTTGTTATTTACCACAAAAAAGAGCTCCTTTTTTCGCTTCTATAAAACTCGAGCTAATACGCAACAAGTGGTACCAGTGCAAACTGGTTTGTACCGGTACGATGAATGAATGGTGCAAGATATTAACCATAAAAACCTTAACGGAAGTTAATAGAACTTAACGGAAGATAATTTAGTCCGTTAACAGAACTTAACGGAAGTTAATTGAGTCCGTTAACATGAAAAAATCTTTTAACGGATTAACGAGTTAATAAAAAAGTTAGCTTCGTTATTAACGGATTAACGATTAACGGACTTGTGCCCACCTATGAATATAGGTATAGTTCAATCAAACTCAAAGGGAGTAATCTTTTCCGACTACATATATTTCATTTTATAGCAAAAGACTGAAAGATAATTGGGAGGGCTGATGGAATGAGATCAGAGAAAAGTGATTGGCAATTAACTAAATACTGAATAGCCACCCCCCGCCAGCCCGTCTCCCATTTCTGAGCTTATATTTGATTTGATGAAACCAATGTTCTGCATTTTTCAACAAGCGATCAAATTTAATTGCTTATTTGGCCACTTTTCAAAGCTTTCCTGATTTGTGAGGTAATGAGTCTTATTTTTAACAATTTTTGACTAATTACCTCCCCCCCTTAAATCATTTTTTTTTTAACTTTTATTTTTGAGTTCATTGCAGTACAAAAGTATTTTCCATATTCTGCATTTGTGATTTTTGCTGACAGGCCAATGGAAGGCTTTAGCACCCCCAAGCTATGCAGTATGCTACTAGTCAAACATCAGATGATACTGTAGGCCAAAAGCTTCCAAATTTTAATTCAATGCAGGTAGCCTGGTAGCAATATCTGATAATAGACATACCATTGCTTTTTCTTTCATACTATACAGTACAATAACAACGCAGTGCATGGTGCTACCCTGTGCTGGGCATTAACTTGTTAATAAGAAAGTTAAGTTTTTCATTAACAAGTTAAAAAGCTTTTGTGAGTTAACTTACTAACTATAACTTTTGTTGATCTACTTCAATGTTTACGTTAATCCGAAGAATTTCTAGGCTACACCATGTGTCCTAATGCCATGATAATAGAAATAAAAAAATAAAATAAAAAAAGGCTTCCACTCTGTCTATCTTTATTAGAATGGAAATAGCGTACCATAGGAACAGCAATCAGAATGAGTACCGGTATGTAATTTTTATCTCATATGGAAATGGAATCATTTTATTGGGCATCAGCTGCAGGTTAATAATGAATTTAAAAAAAAAATTAACGAATTACCTTTTAACTTTAACTTGTATCACTTTTGTTCTTGTTTTAACTATTTTAACTTTAAGTTAACGTTAACTATTTTAATTTTAACTAAGAAATTGCTTGAAGATTCTTAGTTTTAACAAAGTTAACGTTTCTCATTAACTTGCCCAGCACTATTGCTACCATATACCAGTACCACCAGTTTATAACAACCGCATGTGACAACAACCAACTTAGTAGGCTAACGTAACTCTAAAATACATGCAACTTACGAGTAAGTTGTTTTCCAGTAGATCATACAAACAAGGATATCTGATATGTACCTATGCACTAGGCATCTGAGTTCAATTAAATTTTGATTTAAATCCATAATGCAATCACAGTTTGAATTCACCATCATGGTTTTTAGGGTTAAGGCTAGCCTACTGCACTGAGTAATAAACCTGAAAAAAGTGCAAAACAATGCTCGCAACTGTAGGCCTACCCTATAATTCAAAATTTGGAAATAGCCTGCTGGTAGAAGCTATTGCATTTTGAACTGCATCAATATCAAACAAATTTTTGCGCTTTACTTAATGCATCAAGACTAACTAAGCTACTGGCAGACTGGTAGAGGCAAAACTTGGAAAGTTGAACCGTTGAAGAGGGTACTGGTACCGATAGCCAATCGGTACCGGTATATACGCTACTAAACTGCTCTCCAAACCCACTGCAAAGCAGATGTTATGACCACAAGGCTAAGCCTCTACCAGTAGGCCACCATAGCTAAGGCACTGGTGCCACTGTTTGCTGCTGTAGGCTACGGTGCATGCCTTGACCAAAAATGGATTACCGGTAGGTCTTTAAGCCATAAGCCTAGCCTATACCGTGCCTACATGCTGACAAGCCAGTCTGACTATAGTCTACTTTACAATCAAGAGCCAAAATGTTTTACTGTGTAATAAAAACATTCTGTTTGGTTTTGATCAATCTTTCACTGAGCACAGTGCATTGCTGATACTTCGAACAGCTGAGTAGGTCTATCGACTTTCCGCCCGCGGAAACGGAAAAAGTTGAAATATTTCAACTTCATTTTTCTTCCGTTGAAAGCGAGAAGTTTTCCGCGCGTGAAAAATAGTGAAAAATCCGCTTGTAATGAGAACATGCCCTACCAACGGAAAAAACGTTCCGGTTTCCGTTTTCCGGACTAGTGTGAACCGCCTATTACACTTCAAGTGCAGGTCCAAAGCACTGTCTCTGAACGTACCCAATAGCCTCAACAAAGGCTCGGTTCAGAGAAGCAGCATCGAACTCTGGCTTACGAAATGGTTTACGTCTAAATCTAGCTTTTACTAACTCCATAAAGGCGAGGAAGTAGGCAAACCGCTTTTTTTGCGCATAAAGGTCACGCGAAGTTTGCATCAGTTTAAGAATTTTGTCGTCAGTCTCAAAGATCGTATTCTCCTTACACAAAGCCAAACGAACAACTGGAGCAGGACTAAGCGATTTCACGTCCTCCTGTCCCTCCACGAGGAAGGCAGGTCCCTCAATCCTCAATTTAATTGACTCAGAATTTTTGCAAGCATTCTCGCGGGTTCCAACATCAGCAGGATTTGCGGACGTATTCACATACCTCCACGCGTCCGGCGCAAAAAAGGCCAAGATCTTATCAACTCTGCGCTTAACAAAGCGAACTAGGTGCAAATCAGGGTTAGTTATCCATTTCAAAATCACCTGCGAATCAGTCCACAAATGGACGCTGCAATTCAAATGACTCAACGCCGCCGCCGCTTTCGAAGCAAGTTCACAGCAGAGCTTCGCCGCTTCTAACTCCTTGCGCGCGATAACCCAATTAGCCTGATGTGTCAAAACCAATCTAGATTTACCCAAAACAAAGGCGACTTGTGATTCACCATTCACCACTCTTCGCAAATAAACAACACAACTAAAGGCCAAATTGGATGCGTCGCAAAAGCCATGTAACTGGTAAACAGCAGTATTTACCGTCTTACCACAATCATAAAAACAATTACGTGAAATAGAAAAGTAATTCAGCTTATTCAACGATAAAAGCCACTTTTTCCACTTATCCTTAACATCCAACGGTAAAACGTCGTCCCAGTCAGCACCGGAGATCGAGACCTTTTGCAAAATCAGTCTAGCCCCAAGGATGAACGGCGACGCCATTCCCAAGGGATCAAACTGACTCGCAAGCTGGCTCGCCATCTCCCGACGAGTAGACGCCTCACAAAACTCACGCAAGTTTATCAAAAGTATGTCCTTCTCAGTATTCCAAACTAATCCCAACGCCTTAGAATTAGTAAGAGGTTGCGATCCCAGATCAATTTCACTCACTGAAGACGCAAGATCACAACGCGGGACTTTCAACAAAATCGGTTTAGCATGACAGTTGGAAACCCACTTACGCAATTTAAATCCACGGCTTTCCATAAGATCTGGGCTTTCTTTAGCAACAATTTCAAGATCAGATAAAGAGTCACTAGCAAGCAAAATATCATCCATGAAGCGATTATTTTCAATTGCATTTAATGTTAACTTGGAAGCATTACTCGGGTTCTCCTCAACTAAACGATTAAGAGCAAGCATAGGGGCTTGAATTGATCCCCCAGACCCGCCTGGTAAAACGAAACACCTGTGGCTTCCCGTGATCCAAATCATTATTTTCATACCAAACAATTCTAAACCAATCCTGCTGGTCACAAGGAATCCCTACCTGGAAAAAACACTTGCTGATGTCAGCGGCACAAACATATCTACCCAAGCGAAAGCGAATCAAAACCTCTACCAAACCATTTAGCAAATTTTCACCTGCCAATACGGCCTGATTAATAGACATACCCTCCGCAACTGCCGCACCGTCATAGACCACTCTTGGTTTAGCAGATTTAGTAACAAAAAACGGCAAGTACCACGCTTGAACATCAAGCGAATTACTTTCAATAGCAACCAACCACTCCTCACGCAGCAACTCCGCAAAAGTGTCCAGTAAAATTTGTTTAAGTTTAAGGTTTTTAGCGACGTTACGGCGCAAAGACAAGGTGCGTTTTAGAGCGCTCTCGTAATTATTTGGAAGCGCTTCAAGAACTTCCGACTTAAAGGGTACTGGCATTTCATAACGCCCATTTGCGACTTTAATACGTGTTTCAACAAGATTTCTAGCACGTTCGTCATTAAGCGATGGCTGCAGAGCCTCGTCCTGCCCCTCGTATTCCCTCACAGTCTCCCTGAGAGAAGAAACCTCATGTCTCAATTTAACTCATTCACAAGCAGCATCTTCATAAGACTCAACCTGAACTCTCAAGGCAGACAGGGAACCCGAGAAGGCAGAAACTCGACCACCACTAGCAATGGGCCCTAGACGAGTGGGTACGTAGTTTGGTTCCTCCGGACTCGCGCCTTCACGTTCCTCAAGGACAGTCAGAAGCAGCTTATCAGACTATCCAATCAGAACGTCAATGCGGTTACGTTCCGGAGCAACCGGGACATGCGTACCTTGAAAGTGTTTTAATTCAGTAACATCCACGGAGTGTGGCAAAGTGCTATCGTCATCTGAAAACTGTGGCACAACCAACGCATTTTCGATTACGAATTTTTCACCGGTATGAAGCGATTCGAGTTTAAAGGCGGTGCGACCTTTACAGTCCACAGTTTCATCCGATAAAGTGCGAATTTTTACATTCGGATCGGAGTTAGTCTCTAGCCCCAGTTCAGTTTTTAAAGCATCAGATATAAGCGTCACCTGTGAAGCTGTATCGTGTTGAGCGTAAGCCAAAGTCGATTTGCCCGTGTTAGGGTTAATGACTCTGACTGCACTCGTGCGAAGCAGGACCACCCCATTATCAACAGAATTAAGTTTACGGCAAGTATAGTCCTGGCTTTCCCGGCAATTAGTTCTAGGGGCGGGAATAGGACGGGAAACTTGGTCTACCCTGTCAGCGGCCCCGAGATTAACCCCATCATAACATTCATAAAGGGCACCAGCGTGTTTGTTGCGACATTGCGGCCCACAGATACGACATTTAGAAGGAAACGCACAATTACGCACAAAATGGTCAAGTGACAAACAATTTAAGCACCTTTTAGCATCCGTAACTGTTTGCCTTTTAGCTCTTGGATTAAGTGCCTTGAACTTTTCACATTCAGCTAAGAAATGTCTTTGATCAACATTACTACAAAAGAAACAAATCGGGGGAGGCTTGTTCAAACGACCGTGTTCACCACGTGATACACTGGAAGAACTTGACTCGCGTTTATCCATGTCAAAAAACCTAGATCGGGGCCCGGTCACTGCCTGGGGATCATTTTGTCTCCCATAAGCAACCTGTCGAACCCTCACGTTCTTAGTCCCTCCCGTGGACTCGCGGGACCCATCTTTTTCGTCCGATTTAAAAAACGCTTGAGCGTAGTCCGATGTCAAAGGATTAAGCTCGTGAACGACAAAATCACGCAGCGAGTCGAAACCGGGAGAGTTCAAGTTTAAATTCCGTTTATTAAGATAGTCTAAGTATCTTCTTTTCAGCAAACTTGGCAAACGATTAGCAGTGTCAATCAGAAGTTGCCCAGAGAGCTTTTCAACTTCATCGTGAGTGTATGCAAAAACTTCCAGGGTATTTAGATCCTCATTAAATAGTTTTAAAGAGGTCGAGGTAAATGAGACCTTGGGACCATTACGCACCGCCATAACTTTAGGTTCTGATGTGAGTCCCCCTGAAACGCCATATCTCTGACGCAAGCGATCCAGCGCTTTTTCAATGCGTCGAGACGTGCTCATGTTTTTCATGGGGACGCAGAACAGATTAACCATCTCACGCGGCTGGCCCACACATGAAGCTCTCAATACCTCGAGTCTCCGCTCCTCGAAGGGGCTCTCGCTCATTAATCGCCGGATCTGATTTTCATAAAAGACGAAGGCGATATTACTTCCGTCATAGCCGATTTGCGAAGCCAAAGTAATGTATTCATTACGTCCTTGCCTGTCGAGGTAGGTGCGTAGTATCAAGTCATTATATTATTAGCAACTTCGTTTACTTGCGGTCGTTGGGGCAATTCGTGCAACCCAGACTCGCTTTTAACTTTCATGCGACTTGCCATGTAATTTTTTACAGGGTTCGAGGTTTTCTCATTTACGTTTTCACGGTTTTCATTTAACTGATTAAAAGGGTTAACATTAACATCAAAAACTTGTCGAGGGGCAGTCGTCTGCCAATCGCGAGATCTGAACATTTGTACATTTTCAGGTACCATATCATTTAAGCAAAGATCATTTAAACGATTCATTACCTCGTGGGGTTTTAACTCGGTGGTTTTAACCAGCTTTTTACGAACAATAGGAACTTTAGGTTTTACAGACAAAGGTTCTGGTTCAATTCTTTGTTCGGCGCAATGTTCCGATTTAGCAACATTTTCGCTCTTTACGCGAAGATTAGAAATATTACGTCGCGCACGAGAACGTGAACTTGAAAAAGATTTGAGTTTAGCAGGGTGTCGAACCGTTTCAAATAACGGTTCGGGTTCAGGTTTAGTTCCTGCTCAAAATATTTTAGCGGTTCAGGTTTGGTTCGGGTTCACTTGAGCACCATTTTCAAGGTTCGGGTTTGGTTCAGGTTCACTCAAGTAAAATATTACTGGTTCAGGTTCGGTTCGGGTTCATTGACTTAAAATTTAACTGTCGTTACTCGTTTCGTCCAGAAAAAAAAAAAGGAGAAATTGTTGATCCTGTTGAAGTTCACCACTGCTCTTATTGTGCGTGTACCAGCGTCAGCGGCATCCGGATATGGAAAAATATATTCTAACTTTTGTTAGAGGTTCAGGTTCGGTTCGGGTTCACTTGAGCACGATTTTGAGGGTTGAGGTTTGGTTCAGGTTCACTGAAGTAAAATTTTGCTGGTTCAGGTTCGGTTCGGGTTCACCAAAATGAAACGGTTCATTCGGGTTTACGGTTCGGGTTCAGGTTCGGTTCGACACCCTGGATTTTAGTCGAAGTGGAAAGTATTAAGCTCCCCTCAAAAGCAGCAAGTTTTTCTTCCGCCTCAAGATTAGCTTTTTCAAGACGTAATTTAGCTAACGATTCTGTTTCTTCGGCCTCAGCCAGCAAACGAGCTTTACGAGCCTTAGCGATTTCCTCTGTACTTTCAATTTCAGTACGTTTACGTTCAAATTCTATTTGCTGCGCAAAATCAGATTTTCTAGAAACAATTGATATGCTCACACCAATTTGAGAAGCACTATCAGAAGCTTTAATTTCATCTTCCTCTTCTTTATCAAAGTTAGTTTCTGCACGTTTATTAATGGGTTCTAAAAAACGTGTTTGACAGTTTTCGAATAATTTTGAACATTGTTCAAAGGAGTCAACGATACCTTCAAACATTTCCTTTTTAAATTCAACGTCATTTAAGCTGTCTAACGTGCGCTAAAGATTTTCATAGGATTCTTCCACGAAACCGAAATACGGTAATTCGTGCTCAAAAAAATGATCAGGGGATGTACAGTCAGTGAGTGCACTATGCAAACGTTTTAAATCTAATAGCAGCTTTCGGAGCATGGTCAAAATTTTTCTTCGGATATTAACCGAAGGAACGGGGCCCGTGGGGTTTGATTCCCTCCCAAAGGCGCTAGAACCATTATCATTACCCTTGGATAAATTAGAAAAAATATCATTCCAACTTTTGGGTTCAGCAGCAGTAGTCAGACACTGAGTATTACTAACAGATGGGTCATCGATTTGATCGACACTAAGTTCACACTCATCAGGTCGAGGTTGACTAGAATTCGAGCAAGATCGGCCCGAAAATTTACGTAAATCAGACATTATCTACAGTACTCACAATCACACCGCAAAAATAAAAAATACCACAAATACCTTCTCGATAGACAAGGCAGTCCAAAATTGAATGAAACAAATTGTTTCACCACAGCTTTGAGAACGACGCTCGAATTGACAGCAGTAGAGACGATCTTTCGACGTGGCGGAGAGCTTGAATAGCGTCTTCCGCAGCAGCAACGATGTGGCTTCGAGAAATAAAAGTGCACTGGCACCAAACCAAAGAGTTGAAGCTTCCACCGATGCCAAAGGGAGAAGTTCCACCGCTGAGAATGGATTCTTCAAGAAATGAAAGTCGCTCGAAAGAAGTCAAGAGCGATCGAACCCGATGATGAACCAACTTGAAACCCGGCGAAACGTGGCGATGCAAAACCAAGGCGAGCAGTAGATGAATTTCCAACAGACCGTAACGATATCCAACTTTTCCAAATTCTTCTGGGTTGAAACAAATATTTTATCTTTCTGTGTTACAGACGCCCTCTGTAACTATAGCGCAAAGATAGGTCTTTTCTAGGTTGCCCCAGCGATTCGAGACTGGGGCCGTCACCGTCCGTGCTGTTTCCACAAATAGAAGTTGAAGTCCAGTAGATAGAGATTTATTGAAAAAAATTATAATAAATTAAAGAGCTACAGGGCACGGCAATAAAATATTTGAAAATTAACCCAGGGAACAAAAAAAAAACTAACGATGCCGTGTGACTAAGCTTACAAAAATAAAACGTCCGTTTGCTTCAAATCCCAAAATGAAAAGAATGACTGAACGCTAGAACTCGGCAAAAAAGCAAAAGAGCTGCGCGTTGTGCCGGAAATTAGGCGTTAAACGAAACGTGCGAAAATTAAAAAACACAATGACGCGCAGACTAACACAGCAAAAATAAGAACCAAATAAAAGAGCAGAGTTCGAAAATTTAGTGGGGCAAATAAAACAGATCGGTGCTGTAACACTAAAAGCTATAGGTTCCATTACATTGCAAATTCAGAATTAAAGTTTATCATTGAAGCATTAGTATTTAGTGGTAGGCTACTGAGAGCATGACAAAATTTTATTGACTGCTTGAATCTACAGTACCAGAGTATTGTAGTGCGAGCAGTGAGTTAGGAATTTCAGATTGATAGTTTGAAATTTTTTTGTGTGATTGTAGGTGGTATCACTATCAGTCACCCAACCCCACTCGCCAACCTATTCCTGTACTGTACAGCGTAAAGTAGCCTCAGATTTTACTGTTTCAAGAGGAGCCATAATGAGATGTCAGTGTATCTTTTTCTCTCCATTCGAAATCAACAATAGATATAGATATTATAGTTAATAATGATTGCTTGTATTATGGTTCAAATTCAACATGTCGATGCTCGTTGACTGATTGTGCTGAAGCAAAAAGTGCGTAACGTTAAACCACCCTTTTCATTTATACTTATTAGTATTCCCATAGCGTATGTGATACCGGTTATATACAAAAAAAAGATGGAATGGTTAAAACTACTTTTGCATAACATTTCTTCACCTTAAGCTTAAGAAACTTTGAGCAGTACATTGTAACTTACCATATCAAGCATGACCATAACTTACTCTGGCAAGCCTAGTAATGATGTCAGATGTGACTGTGCTTTCAGTGCTACTGTTTGCATGAATGCAGCCATCAAACTTTGGCAGTTGGAACTTCTAAAGTGGAAGTGCTGATGTTGATATATTCAGTATTCCAAACATACCGATAAAAGTAATGTCCATGGTTTAATTCATGTTTGGGATATTTTTTTATTAGTTAGAATTGAACTGAGATCTATCATCAAGGGTTGGGTTAATTGGCTTATTTAGTTAAGTAGCAGTTTAGACCAAACCATTATCTGAAGCTATTGGTTAACTACGGTAGCATTAGGTGGACCATGGGGTGCCTACCTGTTTGGTTTGTAATTTTGCATGCAGTAAGATACAGTATTGGTGTTAGGCAATACAGTTAACCATTATATTTTGGCTTGCGGTAGGATTTGCGGTGCGGTGTATTAAGTTCACAAACTTTTTGCGGTGCAGTGCGGTATGCGGATAGAATTGAGCGGTGCGGTGCAGTTTGCGGACAAGAATTTTGTGCACCGCACCATCTCTAGTGGCAGCTCTTCAACTTGAGCCGCCACGCCAGAGTGACAAATTTTTATCAACTACCGGTATACTTTTGGCTAATTGGGTTTTCGGTCTTAATTTGTTGTTACTGTACTAGTGTATAATCATTTTTTATTTAAATTCCAGCTACAGAGATGAAAGATCATATCATTTACCGTATTATTGTTTATCTTGTCAAATAAAGGAATAAAATTCATCTCTGTAAACCAGTCATCGATGAAATTTTAGGTTGAGTACCAGTAATTCATGAAAGTATGGCTGATAAGAAACCTCGTTGTAAGCGGCGACGAAAACTGGATTATATTGGTATTAGTGAGGAAAATCAAGCAAAGTTTCCAGGTACTTTGTGGGCAAGTTGATTTACAGTAGGCCTGTTTTCAACTAAATCAAAGTTTGGTAGTAACGTTAAAGTGCTGAAGTTTATTTGTTTTTGAAATTAATTTGGTATACCGTAACAATTTGGACTTGGACTGTCCAGTGTATCAATTCAGTATCGGATTTTGAGTTTTCATTCAATGATTTCATCCTATAACACTTATGCTTGTCAAAAAGAAGTTGGTGATATGTCATCATAGCTTTTTAAATCGTGGAGGTAAACTAGACACATTTTCGTGGTGCCTTTGTAATATTACCTAAGAACATGTTTAAAAACTATTTAAATTATTCCAGAAGCTTCTGCAGAGAATTGTAAATCATATTCACAAGTTTTTGGGACCAATTGTCAAAACAACGGAGCAGCAGTGCAAACAGTTGAAGGTGGCAGCAAAGTTGGTGGTAGTAATACTAAATTTTTGGGTAAGTGGAATGGTATGAGTAAGGTGCAGAGTTCAGCAATGCAGATGTTGCTTTATGGACTATTGCCAAAGCAACTTGCAGATTAAAGCCCAATCTACGCAATGCGTAAAGTAGGGAGGATAGCCTACGCTCGTTTGCTCACGGTTTTACGCATAGTGTAGATCGAGCAGATAATTGCATGCACTTCCATGTATCTTTCTTATGGTTAAAGCACAATTTTATGTTATAAACCGGAGCTTAAATTTTGTTACTTTCAATCTTAGTTTTATCAAATATCAGCCTTAGCAAATACCTGACTTCTTTTTCACCTCAAATTACAAAAATGCACAATTTGCATTGTGTTTTGTACTTTTACTTGAAATTTATATGCGCTTTGGCTTGTTGGTAGCTGGAAGTCACATTGTGCCTCAGCAATTGCAAAATTACTTGCACTGTCAATGATTGTAAAAATAGTTGCACTGGGTTGTGGCGTGCTTTTAACATAATGCCATTTATGCCCACTAGAGCTGACCCTTTTAGGTTCATTTTTTAATTTCAATTTGCATGGGTGTTAAATTTTTGCCTTAGGTCAAAAAAACAAGAAATCCAAATTTTTTTGAAATTGGACCCTATTTACCTACTTTTTGGTCGGTTTCTGTTTGGTTCATTTTGTTTTTGTGGCAATAAAGTCTACTAACAACCTAATTGGGTTCACTGCTATTTCTTATCAAAGTTTGGTTCTTTGAATGCAATGAAGATTATGCAAGAGAATTTTACTTTATCAAAAAATATGACCTTGTTGATATCTCAAAAACTGGAGCCAATCTGCAAAATCTAATAACATTTTCAACTTCAGCAACTCCAAATTACCCTAAAACTGTTCTTACTTTGAGTGCCAAAATTTTTTTGCTGACCAATGTAATTAGCTGAAAATAATAGTAATGCCAATTAAATTTCTCAATTTCGAGATTCAACCAGATATTATATTTCATCGAATAGTACATTAAAAACAAAAAGCAAAACACAGCATACAACAGTAATTGACCAAAGAGAAAAAAAGTAATTGCGGCTGTGGTGTGGAACCTCAACATACCACCTAACATTTCATGCAGTGCTCTTTTTGCCATCGCAGAATTGCAACTAGCTATAGATTTCAATTTTGCAGTCTAAGCTTGTATCAAGAGACTGGAAAAGAAGCATTTGAAGACCTGGAAAATGAATCAAACAAGCATAGCATGTTATGCCAAAATTAGATCAGTAAAGTAGCAAAATTAGCTGATTTGTGTAATGGGACATTCTTTTTATGTGAATTATCACGTGTTCTATTTTTTTCAATGTTAGAATTAGCAGAGTAGATCTTGCTGACTAAATCACCTTAAAGTTGGCTAATGACTATGTTGATAATGCCAGTTTCTCTACTGACACTTATAAGCCAAGTGCATTCTTGAACAGTTTATCCATAAATTATGGTAAAAAGCAAAGAGTCAATATGAAGTGAGTTCAAACTTGGCCAGGAATTCTGGTCGAAGTTGACGTTTGTCAAGTCTAATTTAGAATTACAGAAACTTTTTGGATCATAACTTTGTTGCTTTAAATGCAGTTACTTACTATCATATTGGATATTGCACAAAAGATGCATTTAGGCATTCTTTTATATTGCTGAAGCAAAAGCTGTAAGTCAAGCACCACTTCTATTAAACTCCTAGAACTATAATCTGTTTGGATAACATCGTGTTTTTCCAAACTATTATTTTTAACTGTTACTGTAGTGTTAACAACTAATAAGAGTGAAGAAAAAAAATTTTTCTGTCCAAGTTTTTACGTGACATTTCAAACTGCACTACTTGCATAACACAGCATCTTCATCTACTTAATTATGTGTCCTTTTTTCCCAAGTATCCAAAAGCCACAGAATTGCAATGTGCATTTGAGTAAGTGTGATTATTGCTGCAGCACAAGCACATCATTTTCTTAACTAACCGACCTGTGATTTGACAATACATGCTAAAATGTTACAGTTTTTCTCAAAAATAACAAATTACAAAGAATTAAAAAAACTTTGAAAGTAACCCTAGTGCAACTTGCATGGTCATAGATGTCTTCCTCTTTAAAAATATTAAATATGAGAACCAACGTTGGATATCTAGCATTAGTTGTTCTATTTCTATGTATATATAAGTATATTTTTGGGGGCACGATTCAAAAAAGCCCCGGGGCAGTAAGTAAACAGAGTCCGATTTCTGAAAAATTTTGGATTTTCTATTTTTTTGACCAAAGGCAAAAATTTAACACCCATGCTAGTAGAAAATAACCCTAAAAGGGTCAGTCCTAGTGCCCACCTCTGTCAAGTCGATTTTACCATTGGCATCGGTAACATAACTCTTATTTATTTATCCATTAGCATTCTGAAATAAGTAACCATTTGTTTGTGGGCACAAATCGCTCATTTTTGACGTCTTTGTGTAGTTCACTACAAGAACAGCATTGACTTTTTGGGTACACTTAGAGTCACCACTAAAGCCAAGGAATGAACACTGGTTACAAGACTATACTGCCGTAAATTTTTGAAAAGCAGTAACTGCTAATTTTCTGTTTTTTGTATAACTTGGGCTTTTTTTTACTTTCTGCATCTGTTGGTCGCATCCAAATGTGGCAAAAATGTTTATTTATGGAGTTATTTTGTTTACAAATGACGTCATTTCTCCGTAAACAGCCGCTGTTTCAGTTTGAATTGCAGTAATGGTCGCTACTGTGTTTCAAAAATGCGTTTTGAGAGCGTTTAATCCCAGGTTCTCAGTTTGAAACACAGTAGCTGCCGTTACTGCTATACTTGATTTATTTGTTTTCATTATTTTTAGCAAAAAATATTTGAAAAGCCGTAAAGCTACTTACTGCTTTTCAAACCTTCGATTATGTTTCATTTGCAGACAAAAAAAAATTTTGAAAAGCAGTAACTGCGTATTTTAATTGTGATCTAATGCTGGAAAAACAATATAACGGTGAAGTTTAATGCTATTTGCTCGCTTATCGTATGTAAAAACAATGCTTCTCTGAACACTCACTCTCGAAAATGCATATAGTATTGATAATTTTTATATTAGGCTTGAAGGTGAGTCGGCAGATAGATTTAAAAATATCTTTCTGTAATCAAAACATTGGCTATATCTTTGTTACTGCTTTCAGGGATATAATTACTTAATTAGACTCTGAGCCTCAACATGTCAAGGAGTGAAATCTTGATATAAGCACTCAACATTTCAAAATAGTAGCAGTAAACGGCTCGATAAAAGCACTCAACATTTCAAAATAGTAGCAGTAGAGGGCTGCTTCATTATTTTTTTTCAAGCAATTGAAAAGTAGCAACGTTACCAGCCTGGAGCCAGAAATTTGCAGTGAGTGGGAAGGCTTAAAAATTTTGTCATTTTGCAAAAATAAGATAATTCTATGGCCTATCATGATAAAAATTGATGTATTTGAAACGTAGCGTAGAAATTAGCTGTGCAAAGGCATGATTAAACTTGTTGCATAAATGGGCTATGTTGGAGATGGCTAATGGTAAAATACAGTCGTCTCACTTACAGACTGGTAAATCATGAAATCTCATAGTTGAAAAAAAAAAGTCACAAGGAGTAATCTACTTCGTCCATGTTTTATAAAGATAATTGGAGGAGGGGCTAATGGAACAAGATTTTAGAGAAGTGATGGGTATCTAATTAATTTTAAATAGGTCCCTCCCCCTTTTTCTGAGCTTATACTTTTTAAATGAAACTTATGTTCAGCATTTTTCCACAAGCAATCTCATTTCTGGCCATTTTTTAAAGTTTTTTGAAATTTGTGAGTTGTAGGTTTGGCAAATTAGTCCCCTCTCCTAAAAATTTCAGATTACTCCTTAAATCACCATTAAGTCCATTCCAGCTCAAAGCACTGTCTCAGAAAAGCTAAAAGCTTAGTATTTTCCTTGCTCTGCATTTTGGACGGCATTGCAGTAAGGAGCAATAGCCCCCCGCCTATACGCTACTGGTTACTACTTACTACTAAGGTTGGATCCATTCATTTAGTTTTTAATTTTTAAATTCAAATTTATTGACTTAAAAAAAACAATTCAAATTCATTGATTCTGAATAAACTAAATTCATACTCAAATTGATTGACTTTGCGAAAGTCGAATTCAAATTCATCAATTACTCGTGATCGAATTCAAATTCAATCCAACTTTAGTTACTAATACTCGGTATATTTGCCACCAAAAGTAGCGCCACCTACCTCTGTTTTCGAGTTTTTAATGTGCCCAAAACCGCAAAAAATTCCAGTAAGAGCTAGGCAAAATATTGATAATGTTCTAAGTTATTTGAAAATTACAGTAGACTCAAATTATGAATAAGGGTGAAAAAAAACGAGTGCGAAAAAATTCCTAAGGTTAAAATTACACATTTAATGCCGATACCGTAAAAATTTTAACAAAAAACAATTAACCAGGTATTATCACCACGGTGTCGAACCGTTTCAAATAACGGTTCGGGTTCAGGTTTAGCTCCAGCTCAAAATATTTTAGCGGTTCAGGTTTGGTTCGGGTTCACTTGAGCACCATTTTCGAGGTTTAGCTTTGGTTCAGGTTCACTCAAGTAAAATATTATTGGTTCAGGTTTGGATCGGGTTCATTGACTTAAAATTTAACTGTCGTTACTCGTTTCGTCTGAAAAATAAAAGGAGAAATTGCTGATCCTGTTGATGATCAATACTGCTCTTATTGTGCATGCACCAGCGCCAGCAGCATCCGGATATAGAAAAATATATTATTACTTTTGTTCGGGGTTCAGGTTCGGTTTGGGTTCACTTGAGCACAATTTTGAGGGTTTGGGTTTGGTTCAGGTTTACTGAAGTAAAATTTTGCTGGTTCAAGTTCGATTCAGGTTCACCAAAATGAAATGATTCATTCGGGTTTACGGTTTGGGTTCAGGTTCGTTTCGACACCCTGATTATCACTGATGCGTTTATCCAAAATGCAGAATGTAGTTGAGTCAAGTATGTAAAAAAGTAAAACACTGTATTTTTTTTTTTTAATTTTCTTTGCCATTCCTGTAATTAAATTGCTTGATTTAAAGAAAGTTAGATCAAAAATCAACGTAATCAGGTGGTTTCGAGCACTTAATGCTTTACTTAAATTTATGTTGCATCAAATATAAACGATAATTCTATCAGTCAACTGAAGTTACTGCTTTTCAAAAATTTTTTCTGAAATTTTTTTGCCCAATAAACAGTAAAAAGCAGTAACTACACAAAAAAGTGAGTTTCCTTCCAAAAAAGTCTAAAATTAACCAATTTAATATAACCCTAACAGTTGAAATTAAGCATGCATGGTGAGAGTAGCCCTAACAGTTACCACAAAAAATTTCAGCGCTCTACGACAAGTTTGGTGAGAACGGGAAAGCCTTAAACTCGTTTTTCTCGAAAACGTGATTTTGCAGTTACTGCTTTTCAAAAATTTACGGCAGTATAGATAGCTGGAGATTGAACCTCCACATCTTTTGCCTCACACTTTTCTTCTTATTTTATCCGGCTTGATTGAAGTTATGAGCAGTTGCGAGTGCGACCAGAGCTGTAACTTGTAAGTTGGACCGGGCTTTTCGGGTCGGGTTCGGGCTGAACATTGAGAAAATGTCGGGCTTAATTCTGGTTTGATCTGCGTACTTGTTTTGTCTTTTAGTTTTGTAGGTGCTATAGAAGTGTAATTGAAGTACGGTAACGTTGCACACTGGATGACGACTTTGTTTATGGCATTATTACTGTTATTGTTACACAATTATTATTGCATCTCAATTTATCAGCAATAAGTAGTTTCATATTAACCACAAACGAGCAATAGCCGTACACATTTTTTTTTACACATAACTTTAGGGTTTTTTCAGGCTCGGTTTTGGCTTCAAATCACTTTTCGGGTTTGGGCCGGCCTCGGGCCTACACTAGTTAGCCCGTTTACAAGTCTGGTTTGGCTCTGATCTTATATACGCAATTGACTGATATTTTGGAAGTTTTTGGTATATTGTTGTGGTTGTTGTATTCCATATCCTCCTGTCACCGAACAGCGTCAGATGCTAACTATTAGACGATCTACAAACTTTTTGCAATTACTACTTCGTGCTTGGAGGAATCCGCACCTGCGTAGGAGTTTCTTGTGAATCAATGTTTGTGAATCCTTTGAATTCTTATCCACTATATTTGCGGTTTGTTCAAAGCCACCGTGCAGAAATAATGATTGTCAACGACACAACATCGTGACCAGGGTGGGAGTTGAACTGTGTCCAAGGTTCGGGTAAAAATTCTAGAAAAAGAATTAATATAGCTTTAATTGGAAAATATATCCGTTGCCCAAACATGCAAGTTTCATTCATGTTGCTATATGTTTCAGATCACAATCTCAGTGTATCGGTTGCACCTACTATCCACATTAGTGTGCATCCTGGCGAATCGCCAAGTAAGTAAAAAATTAGTAACATTAAGTTGATCTGCAGATATTTCCGTGCATTGATAATTATTCAAATGTGGTTTAGTTACTGGTTATCAGATGAATGTTAAAGGCACGTACCATTGATCCTTTTGCATTTGTTTCTAAGGATTATGCATCTGCACTGCACCCAAGAATGTGTGCGTATGTCGTCAAATTTTAACCATGCAGCAACACATGAGCTCTCGTTTTTGGCTTCAGTTTGCAAACTTGTTCTCAACGCCGGATGGACTAGATACTGTTGATCAGCCTCAGTAAAATACCTCGCGGAGCATAACATTACATTGGCGGTTCCAGAATCAAACCGGAAGCCAGTCAACCCTTTGGTCATAAACCCCTATACAGTGATGCAAGTCTTCCGCTTTTCGTGGAAATTTGCCGTCTTTTTGACCAAATAAGTCATTTTTGTGAATCGTCCAGAACCGGTGAAAAATTTTTTACGGAGTTGGGGGCAATGGTAAATTAGCGTTCTTATTTAAAAGTCAAATAAGCCTTGTTTTTGCAATGACAAAGTTATGATTATGACAATGTCATTATTTCTTCAAAGTTATCACCTCACCCAAAAATTATAAATTGAAGAGCGATGAAAGAGCAGCGCAAGGAAAAAGGAAGAGTAGATTGAGAGAAAAAAAAACAAAATAAAATATTTTATGTGCTTTTTTTCTTACATTTAATCTAAGCGACCTCAAACGCGATTGTTTGTTGCTGTGCAAGTACACTAAGTTTAAGTTATTGAAGGCAAAAAAACTAATAGTATCTTTTTACAGTATCGATTTTTAAATATTAAGTATGATAACTTACCGGAGTTTTTCATATTGTATTAAACCAGCTTCTGAGGTTTATGCTACTATTTTAATGCTAAAATTTCGCTACGACGGCATTCATCGTCTCACGTAAATTTTGTACGAACAAGTTATATGGATATAAAATTACGGTACTTGAAATTATTTCTCAGATACAGAAATCCGAAAACTTGCTGAAAAGGAAAACGTGTCACCGTCTTCAGAATCAAGCAGCGACTCGCTTCCAACAAAATTACGCAAAGTTAAGCAACAAAATAGACGATTGAAAAATGAAAATCAAGACCTGCGACAGAATCTTGTAAATACTCATAGAAAAAGGAAACCAATGGGCAGTATTCCTACAAATATTCAAACAGATGAGCTGGTGGGCCGAGATACTGACAAAGGAGAAACTTCAAATGTAGCACGATTAAAAAAGACAGGTATCGTTAAATTGGTTTTTTAATCGCCATTTTTTGTTAGAGTAGTTTTATCTTCATCATTAAGTTAGTTTTATCTTCATCATAAATTTTATCTTCATCAATGTTGTGAGCCAGTAATTGATGTCATCAAAGTTTTTGAGTCCACCAGATGAAAGCTTGTGTAATACTGTAGAACAGGATTGCATGATGTGGTTTGCAGTCTGTTTTTCTGTCCTCACAAATAAGGAAGGACTACTGCGTCAGTACGTGACGCACGATTGCCTAGTTACGCATAAAAAAAAAAAAAAGAGTTGTTCATCTACTTGCACAAACTTAACTGGCTCACTTAACAACCTTCAAAAAAGAGCAAGCAGGGGCGCCGAGAGCCGAACGTAGGCCCGGGGCCAGCTCAAATGTGACAGAATTCCAGTTTTGTGAACTCCAAAACAGATGGAGACAATGCCGCAGTTTTGTCCAAATTGTAATGTGATCTCAAAAAAAAAAAGGTCTTCACCGAAATTCTAACGTTTTTTTCGGTCAAAATTAAGTGATCTCCGAAAAAAAAGGTCTTCACCGAAATTTTAACGTTCGGTTTTTTTGGTCGAAATTAAGTGATCTCCAAAAAAAAGGTCTTCAGGCCTCACATGCTGATTTCTGAATGTCATTCCGATGGGCCCTCTGCCTCTGAAGCCTATGGGCCCCGGGATCATTGTACCCCCTTCCCCCCTCTCGGTGGCCCTGAGAGCAATTCATGACTATTATTTTCTGTTTCCAGTATTCCACTTTTTAAATTTGAAAACTGTGATCATACTTTTATATTTTGTAACCAAAATACCTGTAATATTGTGATTACATTTTATTCACCATGTTGCTTAGGCCAGGAGGCAGCGAGGGACGTTTCTGCTATAGTTTTAAGAGGATATAATCCTTGAGATAGTTTTATGGTTGGTTATTTGGTATGCATGTGGTGGGACGAGGAGTTCTTGTTTTAGCAATACTTGTATATTGTGCAGGGAAAAGAAAAGGTGGCAGAAGTTCAGCTCCTCAATTAATTGTATTCTAATACAACCAGCAGCCCCCTACCAATTGACCATGGGTCTAGGCAAATTTGAACCCAATATGGACAAATCAGATGAAATTATCATATAGGTTTAATCCAGTTTTGCCTCGTCCCACGGCCGCTTAGTTGGAAGGCCTGCTAATTGTGTTGGATTGCATGTTGTTGAGGAGCTAGATTTTTGCCACCTTCGCTTTTCTGTTTCTTAGTTTACCTTTGGGAGTACTTTGGTGCGCGATCCCCAAAAATGAGCGGATTTCCATATATTTGAGGGTGTTGTACCCCTTAACTATTCTATACCTGTTGCAGAAAACGTGGAATCTGCATCCGTGGCAAACTTAAAAGACGCAAAAAAGACGCCGAGGAAAAAAATGAAATCGCTAGAGGAAGTAATTGAAGAGATTTCAGCCGATATCAGCAATGACAAAGTGGCAAAAAGAGATATCATGGAAAAGTGCAAAAAGCTTAAAAACAAGGTGAAGACTAAACGACTTTGCATTTCAAAATACCAAGATGACAAAGTAGAATTGTATCAAACTTTTGATAAATTGACCGTAAATTGTGTAAAAAAAGGTGAAAAATTTACTGATATAGCTCTTTCGCTTGTAGAAAGTCAATTTCTATTTCTAAATAGACAGCTGATTTATAAAGGAAAGCAAAAATTGGAAAAGTGTGTTCTATTAAGTGAAATGGTAGAAAAAATTTCCCAAATAATGGCTAAACAAGAAAAGAATGAAAGTTTTAGAGAAAAGTATTATGTATTAGACGATATTGTCGATGCAATGCAAGACTTTGGTCGTATTAAGGACTATAACTTCGGTGAAAAAATTTTGAAAGTGTCCTGGTGCTTAAGAAATTATGCAAAATGCTGCTATCACATTGGTGACTTTAGCAAGTCATCAGAAATTGCTAAGCAGGCGATATGCCTTATGCGAACGGTTTATGGCTCTGAAGCCAAACGCTTTCGCGTGCTGGCGTACTGCTACCAAGTGGATTTCGCCTCTCATTGCCATAACTCTTTAAAAGACGAAAACAAAGCGGAGGAGTTAAAGGCAAAAGCTTTTAAAGTTGCTAGTGACGCGAAAGACTGGAAACTAGACAAGGAAAGAACGGAATTTAAAAACTGGATAAACGAAGAATTCAGAAAGGCTTTCCATTAGTCTCCACTGGAAGAAAATTTCCCAATAAGACAGAAAATATTGCTTTAATATTTTAAAGATTTGTTAGAAATTGTATTTTGCATTCGTGTTTTTTACAAATGTAATTTGTATTTCTGCGTTTCTTTGCACAAGCAGTTATCTCTAATTGCGAGATTCGAACCCTGGACGGTAAAACGATAACGATAAAATAGCCAATTAGATGGATACGAAAGTGTAGAACAGGGGTGCCCCAAGTTTTTGAGGAGCAGACCGTGTTAACGTTTTTCTTGAGCTTAAGCGGACCGCGCAATTACTCTACTCGTAAAATGTTGGGAGTATTTTTGTTTCGAACACTCTGCTCATGTGTAGTATAAGCTTTGTATTGTCTTACCTAATTAAATAATTTTTAATCGGTGCTAACCTTTAATAAAAATGAACTTATGTTGTTGAAGAGATTTGGTTTTCACTAAAAATCCTAAAACCACAGTAGCGCCTATTTCGCTGGAAAAAAAAAACAAAACTTATTTTTCAGCGAAACAGGCGCTGGTGTGGTTTAGGATGGTTAGTGATTTTACTATGTAAACTTCGTTTTTTTTTTAATCAAAAACTGAAGTTTGTTCAACGATCATTTGTATTGAAGAAAATTTTGTTAGCAAACAAACAGTCCGGGTATTACACACCTTCATATCCAGAATTTTGCTAAGGTTGGGGATTAAACCCAAAAGTATCTCTTTTTCTATGTCGAAACACGCACAGTATCCAGCACTCAAAAGACCGAAAAGTAAAATAAACTGCTACTCGTTTCAAACTCATTATGAAGGAAATTTGTGGGTGAAGCCTTTACGCTCGGGCGGCTTTTGTTATTTCATGGATAAAACTAGCCATTTTAACGCGGCTTGGAGAAAATTTTGCACATTTTTAGAATCACTTACAGTGGCATTGAACTCTGATTTTGTTTCGGAGCATGATGTTCGGAACATCGAAATATTTTTAGTATTTTGGTAGTGTGAGAAGTAGTTTCACGAAACGTCAAGATATGTTTCCAGTTATTTTGGCTTTGTGTTTCATAGTAACTTTGTTCATTTGTTGCATGTCAAGCACAGTTTTATATCTGAAATTTTTTGTGACTAATTTCAAAATTATACCACTTCTAATATCAAAAGATATTAACAAATTTGACAGATAAAACAATTGATAGGTGGAAAAATTGCGCGCATCGAAAGAAACTTTAAAATTTCAAGGCCAGTCGCGGGCCGCAGTTTAGCTGCCCTGGTCAAGAAGCTGCTTCTTTGTTAGAGGCTTCTAAAGACCAAAAAAATACTGGCAAGATTTTCTAGTCTGCAGCATTTTTAATTTATTGATATTTTGACGTAACATACATTCCTGCAAATGGTAAAAAGGAGGGTATAAATACGAATGTCTAACTGTATTTTGATAACTGTAAATGTCTCGAATTGTAAAAGGTATCGAAGCGCAAACAAAAATAAGACAAAAAAATATGTTTTTGTTAGTCTGCTACTTTGGCTGTTCTATTTCTTCATGTTTCTGCCTTGAAAAATCAATCATGATCCTGTTTCCTTTTTTTTTACATATTATAATATGCAAAAATGTTATGCTGTTTGTTTATTTTATTTTTTTCTAAAAGTAACAAAATATCAAATGGGTTACTTCCTGCAAGTTCAAAATATCTTCAACTTTATTTATTTTTTATGCATTCTCAACACTTGAAGTTGTATTTCGTTGCATGCAATCTAGTACTACACATGTAATACAGCTGTAGCTCGTATCGAAAATTCTTTGCTCGATTTTTTGATGTGTTGTTTGTTAATTTTGACTTGAAACGAAGCTGCATATTGTGTAAAAATTAACTAAAATGCCTGCCGTAGATGTTTTTGTTTGGTGCTCATGCCATTTGCTTTGTTTCTATGTTTTGTCGGCTACCTGTTTTCCAGTATATTTTACTGGTGCTTTTTTGTTGTTTTTTGTCCTATGGTTCTTAACTTCAGTTCTGTTAACGGAACCAAAATGTCCGAAATTTTCAGTTCTTCTTTAAAAATTGTGTTGCTCACAAAACAGTCAAAAGTAAAAACTTTCTGAAATTTATTTATTGAAATGCAGCTAATCAAAATAGTACACAGTTGTTTAACAGTTTCGTGCTGTTTTTGATCCATTAAGATTTTAAGAGCAGTTGCATGTTTGATAACAATAACATTTTGATATCGTTGAAAACTTTAAAAACACTTTATTTTTGCAGCCAAAGTTACGAAAAGCTGTGACGAAGCCGATTTATCGTGCACTCCATATTCTCTCGTTTGTTATTTATTCGCCTTTTAAAGTAGCGTTAAACTAAGTATGGTTTCATGATTTACGGTATGTGGTTTATATTTTACGAGTCAGAAACCCTGGCTTTTAATGCATGTTAGCAGTTTCTCTAAACTTGCGAATGAGAATCAAACAAAAGAATATCTTAACTCATTTTGATTTTTGTGATGGTATGTTGACGTTTTCAGCTAAGGTAGAGGACTAAACGTTTTTACGGGATGGATTTGTTCAAAATTCTAGCGCATTTGTTTTTTCCTCGTGACTGAAGGCTGAATACAGATCCATTTATCAGCTACCATCTATGACGCATCGTTTAACGGCTTTCTAATTGCCGATGTTTCTTCCTTCTAGAACAGAAGTATTTAAACGTTTCTTAACTCGCTATTTCCACTACTAATAAATTTACTGAAGCTAAGGGAGCAATTCAAATGTCCTTTTCAATACTTGGGGTCATTAACTATTTAACGGAGCGGGATAGTTACACAACGGAAAAAACGAGATGAGAGATTTTGCACCGTGTTAAATTAGGTCAAGCTGAGTGCTTTAACCAAACAGCGATTTTGTAAAGCGTAGTTAACTCGCTAAAGTTTTGCCATGACTCATTATAATTAAAATTTCAGTAATGTTGGCAATGTGACCAGGCGCGTAACCAGGATTTTGCTAGGGAGAGGGCTTGAACCTAAGGCAGTGCTCTTCCACCGGTGTACACGGTGCGCCCTAGGGTGCACCAAAAATGTTAGGGGTGCACCACTACAAAAGGATACACTAGGGTGCATCACAAGCTTACCGACTATTTACGCAGAACCTGTTAAAAAATTGTAAATAAAAATGAACCATGATTAGACAAACTGACAGTAACCATAAGTTTGAAACTAGATAAACACATTTTGTAGCAGTAGGGCAATTATTAAGCATCAGACACTTTCCTACTATTTGTTTTGGGTAGTTGTGTATTTGTGATTCATGTATTTGCATGGCCTACGAAAAGAAAACGGCCGCACGTCGTTAACTACGAGAAAATTAGAGGACAACTTTTGCGCGACGCTTTGTTTACTGAAGCCGCAAAAGTTGCTCTTTTAATTTTTTCGCAGTTAGGTGACATACGCGGCCATCTTTTTCAGTAGGCCACGGTACTTGCGATACAAAATTAGACGACAATCGCCAGTGGACTAGTTATCTGTAGGTTTACGGTCACGTCAGCCTACTCAACTAAACCACATTATGTAGTACACCAAACCTGCGCAACATGCGGCCCGCGATCTCTTTTAAGCAATCCATGTTTGTTGTATTGTGACATGGTGTCTGATGCGATTGTGTGTATGTGTGTAAAACTGGAATCTGCGTTTTACGGTCATACCTCTGCGGCAGAACTTTTCTAAAAAATTGCCTCTGTAGCAAAAACATGGTGCATCAAAAATTTTTTCTGACTTTCCCCTTTTGCACGACTTCATGACAGAACACGGAAGAAATTTTCAGATGCAACTGCTTCCAGTTATAGAAGCACATATTAAATTGCTGCAAGAAAATTTAAGAAGTATTTCGCCGCTGAACAGAATGCCACACTTATGCTAATTCTTGGATATTATGCCGTTTCACTTATGATAATATTACTACAGAAACCGAATATCTAATTGACCTTCAATCAGATTTCGGCACGATATTATTAAAGAAACACAATATACCGAATTTTGGTGCACGTACTAAATGTGCCAGAACACAGAAGCATAGCAAAAAAAAAGATTTCTGCTCTCATTCAAATGTCCTTAACGTATGGATACGAGTTTTTTTTTATTTGTGTGAGGTCAAATCAAATCTTTCATTATACTCGCTGTATTACGCCGAAGCGTGTAACTAGTTGGCGTGGCCCATCTTCGTGTCATTGCGCCTGGGCAACACAGCTTCCTTCGAAGAAATGTCGCAGCGAGTTTACCGGCCCGAGATTCGAATCTCGAACCTCCCACTCCAGAGATGAACGCGTTACCAGCAAAAGAAATTCAATTACATCGTTCCATTGATGATGGGAGCAATTAAAAAAAATTTCGGTATAGAATGTTGGTTGATAATACGCAACAGCAAAAAAGTGATTAAAGATAATTTCTTGAATTTGTTGTGTGCTCTGTCTTGCGTTGTGTTTTTAGTGCAGACTGTAGTGCAATTGTCTTTTTGCATGTCAATTTTAAAGTGACTTTTTACCTCATTTCAAATTTTAAGCTCAGAGTGCATGAACTCGTCACAAGAGTTTTTAGGGTGCACCATAACAAAAAAAGGTTGAAGAGCACTGATCTAAGGACAAAATTTGTTTTCGTCTCAAAGCCGGTGGTCAATTTTTGTGATTTTTAAGCCATTTTCTATTTAGTTTGATTCGTTTTTACTTGAAATATAGCTATTATCATCTTGTGTGATAATTTTCGTAGTGTCTTTGTGGATTTTGTACTGTATATATCTGTGTTTTAGTTTTTTTAATTCAAACAATAATTTTTAAGTGTAATGTTAGCATGTTTTGTTTAAAAGCTATATGAATGAATTTTTGCTTAGGTGAGCCATGCTCTTCGCTTCATTCCACGGTATTGTAGCCTGCGTAGTGCATTTTAACATAAATTACGATGTTATGTATTTTTTAAATGCTGAATAAACTAGTGTAATATATCTATCTTATCGCCATTTGGATCAATTGGATGGCGTTTTGCACGTTTGTAGAGCAATTTAAAAGAAATAATTGCTATTTTGGAAACCTTTTTTACAGAATTATTGTACTTTGCTTCTTCAGCCCCCCTTTTACTTCTTAATCAAGTTCAAACCACGTTTAGAAACATGCATATTTGGTTTAATTTTTTTAAGTGATTTGGCTAAGAGAGTGGCCAGGAAAAGCCTTTGTCCCCTTATTTTGGTTACGCTCTTTCGGCACTATAATGTGACCACGGTTGTAGCCAAAGCTGATTATCAGGTGGTGCTTGCGAAAACCACTTAAAAAATTTGGCAAAAAGATCTTCACCGCCTCTTGAGTCTCAATTACATACAGGGAATAATTGCAGACCTAACTAACCAAAAAAAAACGATCTTCAGTGATTTGGAATCTCAGTGTTACAATGTGCCATGGTGCCAATCGGTTCCGCTTTTACAGCATTTTCACCCCGTATTTATCTCTAGAATTCTTTAGAAAACTTTATGTAAAAATTTCACCAAAAAAATTGTTATAGCCTGTAATTTGTTTTTTCTGTCGTAAAATGTTGGACTGGATTTGTCAAAAACAGCTTTCGTCATCATTTGAAACCACTAAATTAAAGTACTTTTCGTCAAAAATTTTTTAAAAAAATGCACCAGTTTTACGTTTACAACATTTTGAACAAATGGCTCAAGTGGCGCGGGAAACGGTGTTTGTAGGCGTTTAAAATGCATTCAAGCGTTTCCTAACTTTGGTTTTTACAATAAGAACGGCATAATGGTGGTAAGCCGTGCAGCGTGTGTGATATTGTACATGTGGTGACCGAAGAGGTTAAGCAACTTCAAATTTTCAGAAGTTATTTTGTGAACAAATTTGACTCAAAGTCATGTAGATTTTAAATAAAAAAATTTTTGAAAGGATTTACCACGAAAAAACGGTGATGGGAGGCAAAAATATTTCTTCGAGTAAAAAATCCCTCCGTCAAGTAAAATAGGGTTAATTTAATTCAATTTGGCATTTATTTTTGTGTACAAAGATACTCTTCAAAATAAACAATTATACGAAGACACGCAGTAAAGTACAGTAGCGTAGCCAGGGGGGTGGGGGGCGGCATGTTGACCAAAATGCAGAATATGAAAAATATCACGTTTTTATCAATTTTGAGACTGTTTTATGTCGTGGAATGGATTCAAATGGTGATTTAAAGCATTCTTTGAAACATATATTCAGGGGGGGCTAATTTGTCAAAAATAAAACTCACAAATACATAAAAACTTTGAAAAATGGCTAAAAATAAGCAATCGAATTTGATTGCTTGTGTAAAAATGCTAAACATAGGTGTCATTAACAAACATTCTATGAACTTCGAAATAGGGGAGGGGGGCTATTCAATATTAGTTGATCACCAATCTTCTCAAATTTATTTTCATTAGCCCTTCCCCCCAATTATTTTTCTCTATAAACTGTGGACAAAATAAATTACTCCTTATGAGTTTTATTGGACTACACGATTGTAAAATTTACCAGCATCTAAATACGAGAACTAAAATTTTACCATTAGCCACCCCCCAAATAGCCCATTTATGCAACCAGTTTAATCATGCTTGCACTGCCAATTTCTAAATTACGTTTTAAAGTCATTATCTTTTTATCAAAATAGCCCTGAAATTAAGTTATTTTTGCAAAAAAATGTAAAATTTTTGAGCGCTGGGGGCTCCGCTCCCAGACCACCAAAACAGCCCCCCCCCATTGCGAATTTCTGGCTACGCGCCTGGTAAAGTGGAGCAACAAAAAATTACAGACTGATTATTTCTGATGAGAGGTTACAAAAAGACGTAGGCCATTATCTAGAAATAGCTCAGGGCCTTCTACTGGGAAAGGCGCGGTTGTCGAGTTTGCGACCTCTCATCATCACAAAATCTTGATAGCACACAAACTTGATTTATTGTGTACAAATGAAAAATTGTGCAGCAAATTTGGAAGAAATCTTAGTAAGTAAATAAGTATAATAAATAATACACACAGTCACACATGGATAAAAATATAATTGTACTGTTATAACTTTCAACAATAATCTGCTTAAATAACACTACCAGACAGCAGATTGCTCGATCAGTTAGCAAAGAGATGGTCGAAGACAAACGAGTCTGCGCAAATGCAACATCTCAAATTTATACCACCAGAAAAACTATCTAGGTTAATTAAGGTACCGTATGCCACGGTGCTTTCTTAACTAAAAAGCAAGTATTGCTTTGTGACTCTTCCAACATAAAATATTTTACTCTTCTTAAAAACATAAAATAACTCTTTTTATGCAACCCTTTAATTTCTAATGGCTAGTCATTCCAAATTTTATAATCATTACACTGAATTGAACGTTCTGTGGAGGACTTTTTATGTTTCAATGCAGCAGCTCAGTTGTTATCACAAGCAAATCTGATCGGATAACTATGGGTTTCTATAAAGTTGCAAAGTAGTTTTTAAAACAATTAGGGAGAGTTTTATTTTTATATTTAAACAAAAATTTTAATGTTTCTAATTTACAAATTTGATATAGATTCGTCAAATTTAGTTGCTGATATTAGGCAACAGTTTTGTTTTAAAGTTAAATCTCGTTCTTTTCGTGACAAACCAAAAATCTTCGAGGCAAATATCCGAGTGAATTATTATTTACTGCTCAAAATATTACCGGAGGCAAAACCTTGTTCCTTCCCAATCTGGCGGTAGCGGTAACGCAAAAAACGCTAAAACCATGGCCATGAGCAGGAGCGTCCGTAAAAGGGCATTTGCCCTACGTGGAATTTAAGATGTCAGGAATTTTTATGATTAAATTTTCAAAATAAGTTCAAAATAACTCTATCTCAACTAAGAAAACAACTCTTTGGGGGCAGAAGGAACAGGATTCGTTTAAGGTAAATTATTATACTGCATTTTCTTATTAAGCTAGCGTAAGTGGCACCACAGCATAGGGCATTAAATTGCTTATTGAATAAGTAATAATAATTATTACCCAACGTTTCGCCATATGTCATTGAGCCCAACAAGATTTAAATACGATATAGCGTTTAAAAATTCAAATTCTCGCGTGCTTATAAACAGTTAAACACTAAAATAATGAATTACTTAGCGACTAAATTAATTTTGCTCACAAACTGAAATCAAAACCAAACCTGTAATCAGTAGCGTAGCCAGGGAGAGCCGAAACCCCCCTCCCCTTGGGATGTTTGACCAAAATGCACTATAAAAAAATGCCAAAATTTTTGCCCTTCTGAGGTAGTAATATGGATTCTAAAATGGTTCAAAGCCAGTTTTGAAACATTTTTTGGGGGGGAGGGGGCTAATGACTCATTTGTCAAAACCACAGCTTACAAATTGATAAAAACTTCAAAACATAGCTAAAAATAAGCAGGCAAAATTGACTCCTTAAAAAATATCTAACGTAAGCTTCATCAAAAAGTATTTATGGGTACAGAGGGAGAGGGGGAGCTTATTTAGCATTAAATTTATTTAATTATCAACCAGTTTTCCCTAATCTCGTTCCATTAAACCCACCCCCCAAAATATCTTTCTCATAAAATTTTAGCAAATTTTATGATTTTGTTAATGTTTTTTCAAATTATAGGATTTTATGATTTACGGAGTGTGATAAACGAACTAAAAACATAAAAACTAATTGCATTCAGTGGCGCAACCAGGGGTGAAGCGAAGGGACTTCAGCTCCTCCTTAGCTAAATCACTTGCCTTACACTCAAATAATCAAATAAATATGCTAGCGTTTAAACGTGTTTCGTACTTGATCTGCAAATAGAGAGGATTTGAAGGGCTAGACAATTTAATTTTCCGTAAAAGAATTCTAATCTCAGCATGTTTGTTCTTTCAAATGACTTTAAAAATGTTCGAAATGTGATCCGAATGCCGTTAAAATGGTTATTTTTTCTAAGAAAATGCAAAAATTGCCCAGCGGCTGGGGTTCTTCCCCAGACCCCGTTCATAATACGCTTGAATTGCACCAGCTTGCTCGACATGCCGCCCAATTGCTACAGTTTTTAAATAGGATCGTTTAACAGAAAGTTTTGGTTAATACCCCTTCCTCTCCCTTTTTTTGGGAGATCACATAAAGTTAATTGGAACCTAAAATATGGGAAACACCAAAAACGGACTTTGCCCAAGTTTGAAAGTAATATGCGTTTAGTATATTACACCGTCCTTTAAGGTGCGAGTTTTTGCTGTTTGTCTGACAACAGATTGACTCCCAAAAGCCCTCCTTTGTCGCATGATTCGATCCTGGCTGAGATTTCTTGTTTTTATGCTCCGGCTTTTGAAAAGGCTAAAAATTTTTTGTTATAACAAGAATATACGTCAATTATCGTTAAATGAGAAAAACTTACCTTAGCTGCACAAAAATTAGTAAACAAACAGAAGAAATAAGCTCGATAATAGGAAGAGTGTGGAAAAATATCTATTGGAAACAAACTTACAAAAAATTGGTTGATTGATTGATCCATTTTTATCCACCATTCTCGAGAAAGCAAAGGTGGCCCTTTGTTTTGGACGAATCTGTTGCCGCTTAGGAGTTGACAGCATTCCGATTAATGTTTGACTTCTTCCCGCGTGAATTTGCTGCTTTTTCGAAGCCATCAAGCAGAGATAATCATCGTAAAGCGTTTATTCAAGGTCGCAACAACGTGACCAGGGTGCGGGTTGAACCTAGATCATGCGGTCAGGGTCGACGTCTTTCTTCATTCGTCCACGCTGCCGACTAATATCGAATCACAAAACCATTGGCGGACCCAGAAATTTTTAAAGAGGGGGTTTGGATTTTTCAAAAAGCAACCAGTACCCAATTATAGTTAATTTAGTTATAGTCAAACAGGGTTTCGCAGTAATAGTTTCATTTTGTTATAACATTTGTTTATTCAAAAACCACGTAATAGCGATTTTGAAAGTTGTTAATTATGAAGATTGTGAGCGATAGAACAAGTTACCACTATGTGGGCTTGGGGCGAAGCCTCCAGCCGCTGGGCCAATTTTTGCAATTTTTTCAGAAAAAAATAGCCATTTTAACGCAATTTGGATGATATTTGCATGTTTTTAGAGCAATTAGGAGAAGGTAAATTGCTATGATTTGAAACAGTTTAAAAGAATTTATTATGCTTAGTTCAGTCAGCCCCAGCTAACTTACTGGTCAAATCCAAAATACGTTTAAATGCTGAAAGATCACGTATTTACAAACACCACCAAGGGAACCACAAGGGTACCAGAGATATCGCACCTCCGGGCGGGGAACCATAGCGAATCAATGGAAAGGAAAAACAACATCGATCAACAAGCAGGTCCATGATCACAACACCACAGGAATGCACAGGTGAGCATCCGCAACCGGTTTCGTTCTTGCTCAAGGGACTCATCAGGCGGAAGAACAACGAGAAAACCTGATGAGTCCCTTGAGCAAGAACGAAACCGGTCGCGGATGCTCACCTGTGCATTCCTGTGGTGTTGTGATCACGGACCTGCTTGTTGATCGATGTTGTTTTTCCTTTCCATTGATTCGCTATGGTTCCCCGCCCGGAGGTGCGATATCTCTGGTACCCTTGTGGTTCCCTTGGTGGTTTTTGTAGTTCTTGATAGTCTACTTGGGGTCCCTATAGCTTTGTTCTTTTGACAAGGAACACTCGCTTGGCCCTGATGCCTATGCATGATGTCGATTTGCAAGTTTGTTCTCCATCGCTGCATTGCTTAAACTGGTTTTCTCGTTTTTCTTCCGCCTGATGAGTCCCTTGAGCAAGGACGAAACCGGTCGCGGATGCTCACCTGTGCATTCCTGTGGTGTTGTAATCATGGACCTGCTTGTTGATCGATGTTGTTTTTCCTTTCCATCGATCACGTATTTGTCTTGAATCTTCTAATAGAATACGTTTTTAAATTAAAAAAGCTTGTTAGTGGTGCAGAACTTCAAAATAGCTTTTAATGGCGTCAGAGCTATAATTTCCACTCTTTGAGAAACGGGTAGCCTTGAAAAGTCTGTTTCAGATTGAAGGTTTTCATCCAACTTTCTTCATGAATCTACGCTGGAACGAAGAAAAACTAAAATGCGTTGGTATGTATAGAGACTGATTATTACGCTCAAAATAGGTTTATATTTTTGGTTGTTACGTGTAAGATATAGGTCCGTATTTCTGGGGGGTGCTACAAAAGTTTAACTTAATGAGGGATAACGGGTTATTTATTCAACTTTTGCGAGTTCTACCACTATTTATCGAAGCTGTACGACGATTGTACGGATCTAATTTTGAGGCCACATTTTAATAAATACTTCAAAATGCTAATTTCTTCCTATGCTTCCTCATTCCCACTTTTATATCGAATTTGGTGTTCCTTTGTGTTTATCCTGGCAATGTTTTACGTTTACGACGTCCAATGGCATTTTCGCCTAGCTCGAGCTATTCACTTTACTATTAATATAATTAACAAATCTAGATCGACTTAATATTTATCAATCGGCATCATTTCTTTCTAGTATGGTATGTTAACTTGGTCATTTTATTCAATTTGTTTTGTTTAGATTGTATTAAACTTTAGCCCCCTGAAGAGTATGCAAAGGCGAAACATGGCTGTTGGGGCATGTAGGCGCGTAGCCAGAAATTTGCAATTGAGGGGCTGTTTCGAAGGCTGGAAACAACATCAAACAATCTTGACCCAGATTTTGGTCAATCTTCACTTAGATTGAGTCGGTTTTTCTGTCCAAATTTAGGTGATTTCCAAAAAAAAAAAGGTTTTCTGGTTGAAACCATATCAGGTTCTTGACCAACTCTCATCGCCAAAGCCAATGGGGGGCTATTTTCGTTTTTCGAGCAAAAATCGGCCTCAAAAGTGCTAAAAACGTGGTATTTTGCATACTCTTCCGGCCAATGAGAGGGTTATTGCCCCCCAGCCCTCCTGGCTACCCTAGTGGGGGCATGTTAAATTGTGGTGGTCTGAAATTAGTTAATATTTCGCTCTGGTTCGTCATCGAGCACTTTATATGGTGTGCCGACCCCAATGCAAGCATAGAGGTTGATTGCTTTGAAATAGACAATGGGTTGTTATTATGGCGTATGATGCTGCAGAATCTCCTAAAATAAACTGTTAAGTTAATGCAAAAATGTAGAAAAAATTATTTGGAAATGATAGCTCAGACGCTGTTAAAAGCTGTTTTTAAATTCTTGAATATGTTTGCAGAATAAAAATTTCGACGTTTGAATGTAATTTTGTTGTGGTTTTCATCTTCAAACAGCGAATTTGCTTGCTTTTTTTTGTAAAAGTGTATTTGGCTTAGTAAATTTTTTAAAACAAGAACGACTTTTTTCACTAAATGGTCATCTGTCTCTTTTTAGGGCCAAGCTCTGTTCTGCTCAGAAGTTTATGATCGGGTATAGTGTATTCAACGGATATATTAAATACACATAGTTACACAATGTTTCTGTCAGCAACAAAGGTGGGCACGTTAGTGCAAAGCGTTAGCTTCGTTAACCACAATAGTCCGTTAACAAACTTCATACCTCCGTTAAAGTCAATTCGTTATTTTCAGCTTCATTTGACGGAAGTTAATGAACTCCGCTACTTCGTTAATATTTTGCATGTAATTTACATTTCTTTTGATTCACTCACTTCCAGAAGTCGTCATGGCACTGTTGATCTGATTCTAAGGAAAAATTTATTGCTGTGCTGATATTTTTGTTATTTGGAAGTTACATTTAAAGTCCAACAGACCCGGCGCCACGGGGGGCATATCGGGGCCGTGCCCCCCCCAAATGACTTCTTGTGCCCCCCAAACCAAAATTCTGCTTCCCCAAGCGAGGGCTGTGCCCCAAAGAAATTAACAGGCTTGGGGCTACTGGGGTGCAAATTGAGGCCGAAATTATCGTATTTTCGTAATTTAAAATGACATAATTGGGATGAAGACCTTTTTTTTTTTTTGAAATCACCTGTTTTGGGCCGGAAAAATCGTTTGATTTTCGGCCGGAAAAACACTTAGGATTTCAGTGAAGACCTTTTTTTTTGGAGATCACCTGTTTGGGGCCGAAAAAACCGTTTGAATTTCTGATTTCGGCCGGAAAATCCCTCTGAATCTTTCGTCTTCACCTTGTTCATTTGATCCAGACTGGGATAAATTTCTCGAATTTATCCACATAAATATAAAATGTGCCCCTCTCGAATTCACAAAAATAAACATCTCGTGCCCCCCCCCCCCCGTCACGCTATCCTGGCGCCGGGCCTGCAGTCCAATATAATTCCAAGTAAAATCGGCTCAAATACCCAAACGAAGCTGCGATCGAAAAATCTTTGGAAATTGCAAAACAGCGATAATTAACAGACCTATGAGGCTGCAGTTTATTATTTGACAAAAAAAAGAGTTCTTTTCTTCGCTTTTTCTTCAATGAAATTCATGCTAATACGAAACAAGTGTTAATAGTGCAAACTGGTTTGTACAGGTACGATGAATGAATGGTGCAAGATACTAACGATAGAAACCTTAACGGAGTTAACAAAATTTAACGGAAGTTAATTTAGTCCGTGAACACAAAAAACTTTTTAACGAATTATAACTAGATAATAAAAAAGTTAAGCTTCGTAATTAACGATTAACGGATTTGTGCCCACCTATAATCAGCAATATTGTAGTTTAAACAAATGCAAAAATCTCAATTGCTTGGTAAATCAGGTGCTGAATCTAATTACAGTCCCAAAACAACATCTTCAGTGATTATAACAACAACTTACGTGATTATTTAGTGAAAAGTAAATAAAACAAAGTGTTACAAACTGCGTTATATCAAAAAAATTATGCTTTTTTTTGAGTTCCAAACGGGGGGTTTTGACCCCCGAACCCCCTACCGAGGTGCGCCACTGAACAAAACACACTTATAACTAGCTCGTAGTTGTAGAGCAGAGCTTTGCTTCAAAGTTCAATTCAGTGTTCGTTCGTTTGTAACGAACCAGGCACTCTAAGTTTGTCTAACCACATCAACGTAGAGCACCTTTGGACTTTGTTTGCAAGTTTTTCGTCAGGCTGGGCCATTACAACAGGCCGGTAGAATCCTAGTGGGAAATTAGCGCAAAGTGTCTTTTCGAAGAGCACAACGACGCATTACCAGCTCGGGAATCGAACCAGGTGTCAGCAACCTTTTGAACACTAATCTCACGCGATACCACTGAACTATCACCGTCTTGATCAGTCTGCAGTAGAGGTGAGGTCGAGGACACAAGGCTCGAGGCCTAGGCTAAGTACATAAAAACAATCCAAGGCCAAGAACAGCCCCACTCGAGGCCAAGGACAGGAATGTTCGAGGCCAAGGACACAGGCGCAAGTATTCTCCGAAAAAAAAGTCTTCCAAAATGTTTTCCAGGCGATCTCCAATTGAGGAAAACAAAAAGGTTTTCGCAAATTTTCTGTGAGGTTTCTGATGTTTTCCAGCAAAATTTTAAAGGTTCACAAAACAGCGCTGTCCTTGAGCCGAGGACAGGGCAATTTTCAAGGACTTGAGGCTTCCAGGCCAAGGACTTGACTTCCAAGGACTTCAAAATGTGTCCTCGAGGCCAAGGACGTCCTCGAGGACTTCACTGTGGTCTGCACTCTGCAGTATGTACTGATCAACTGGATTTAATCAAGCATTAGTCGATTATATGATGGACTATGTACATCTGACTTCAAAACCGCCAATTCGATTTATTATATTATGCTGCTTTCTTTCTTTTTTTTAGAAACGATAACGAACAATACGAACAAAGGCAACATTCGAGGCGTCAACGTGCATTGGGGCACGGGAGATATAAACATTACTAATAATAATATTCATTATCCTATTCGTAAGTAAGCACAACATTAAAACATTTTATACGAATTAGCCGCCTTTGCTTCCGCTGTTATTCTGGGTAATTTAAAAATAACAAAAAAATTCATTATTTTTTAACGAAATTAATCTAAAAATATGCTTTGTATAAAAGGCAGAATATTTGATCCAAGCATTATCTTTAAAGCTATAATTTGTTATGTTTGAATCTGTTTTTGATCTTAAAAACGGACTGACGACGAAACCATTCGAGATTTTAAAGTTAGGGCATTTGTATTGGATTAGATTGACGTTGACTTTATCCATCTTGACAAGCCGTTCTGAAGATATTCTACCTCCAACACAACTTAATGGCTTCTTTGTTTTATATTTTTATTGGCAATTCTGACGTTGAAATATCGGCAACGCCATCCCAGTTCAATCCTTTAGCAACGCCGCTGTTAGGCTACACGCAAATCAGTTTAATCTTGTTAGCAGAACAAATTAATCTGAGTAGGAAATCGAGTAGACATTGGAATTTGTAAGCGATCTCATTTAAAATTTGGCTGTCGAGTTGTGCAACAAATGTTAAAGAATAAGCGAAAGTACGTCTAGTATGCAATTATTTACAACTAATTGGTTGGTAAAGTTTATTCTATGGCAGGTCATTCTCTAAGAAATTTCCAGTGGGGCTAGGGGCAATTTCGAAGAGCTTAATCAACAAGTTTCCGCTAAACCAGGAGTGCAAAAAGTCTCGACTTCCATGTAAAGGCCCTAAGCAATATCTCATTGTCCGCATGCGCTAACCACCAGGTATGCTATATATTTTTGTGTCAAAAGTTTATTACCGGTAATTCCTTTATATCCGCAAAACGGCTGGACGTGGTCCTATGAAATTTCTGCACAACGGAGTTCAAACTGAGCAATTGTAGATATCCAGAAGGACTAGGGTCTAGGTCCTGCCAGAAAGTGGGGGTATCTCGTAGGAAATTCTCCCTTAAACGAGTCCTTCAAATTTTTAAACTTTAAAGCTGTTGAAGCTGTAGATATTAAAATTTTCAGTATGGTTAGTTGAAATAAAAGCAAAGCTTAACAAAATTCGAGGGTATTGCGTTGAGCGGGATCTCCTAACGAGCCTCTTAAACTTGAAAATTTTTAAAACTTAAGCTAGGCAGATGAAATTTTTAGGGTTAAAATATATAGAAAGGATAAAATTTGAAAAAAAAAAAATCGTGGGCACCGTGATGAGGGTGTACCTTCAAACGGATCCTTCAAAATTCAAAATAGATGTACGTGAAAGATGAAATATGACAAATTTTGGTGATGCCACATTTGAGTTTTCCCCCAAATGAGCCCTTTAAAATTAAACAGTTTTTACAACTCAAATTAAACAAATTAAAGTTCCAGGATCAGTTGTACAAAAAAAAATGATGAAGCACGACAAAATTTTGGGAGCCACGTTTAAAGAGAGCCCCCAAATAAGCTTCTAAAAAATTAAAAATTTAAAGTACTTGGTGTAAATGAATTAAATTTCATGAACAGGTTTATATAAAATAAATCAAAATATAAAAGGTGACAAATTTTGGAAGTACCATGTTAAGGGAATCTGGCCTAATGAGCCCCTGAAAACTTAAAAAAATTTAACTACTCCAGCTAGACATTTAAAATTTTTAGAGAATGTTGATTCAAAAGATAAAACATGACAAAACTTGAGAGGTGCCATATTGGAAGATTAGCCCTAAAATGGATCTTTTACTACCTTAAGGCAGATGGTAGAAATTTTCAAAATGGTTTGGTATCACAGACAGGTAAGAGTCAAACCTGGAAATTCCAAGTTGGAGATTTTTTCGAAATGTGACTCCAACATTGAAGATGTTAAGTACTTGAGCATAATGGCTGTGATAGATTTAAGCTAGATAGCAAGTTTTACTAAACTGTCACTTGTGTCATTTTAAAAATATTTTTCTTGCATCTCAAAGCTTTTAAACAATTTCACTGAGAAAGTTTTAGTGCTAAACAATGTATGTACTATACAGTTACCAATTTCTTCGATTGCAATGCTAAATGGCGTTCTAAGAATCTAAAATGGCTGTAAAATGCGTGGCATATTTTTAGCTGTGAAATGTAAATAAATTTAGTTGATGATATGAAATTTTGCGTAAAAGTCGTTGGAATTTTAAAGATTACTTTATATTATTTCATGATAAAGTGAAAAGTTCTTAAGAACTCCTAAAAAGCAGGGTGTTGGAGCCAGGCAAATTTTGAAGGTGCTCCAGCTCCTGCTCCGGAGCGCTTCGCTATCCTGCCATTGCTCCGGCTCCAGCTCCGGAGCTGATTAAAAAGAGCTGCTCCGCTCCGGCTCCAGCTCCGGGATTATTCAGACAGGTACAGTGTTTTAGTTTTGCATTGTCATTATAGCCCACCTACATTTTTATCAATTAAAATAAATTCCAAAAAAAAATTTGCTCAAAAACACAACAATCAAAACATAGGCGTAGCCAGGATTTTTGATTGGGGGGTACCACAAATCACATGCAGTGAAATCATGAAAAATTTTCGACAGAGGAACTTTTTGTGGGACAAAGATATCGTAGATTGGATGATGGCCAGTTGCCGTCGTATGATTTACCAAAGTTATCGGTTAAAATGTCTCCATTGGGAGATGTGTTGAGAAAAGTAGTGTAACTCAAGCGTATCACAGGCTAGGCCCCCAAAAACTAGGCGATTTTTTGGAAAAACAAGCTTTTTTAATGTCATTGGATCACATTCCACATGTGCTTAGATTTGTTCAATCCTCCATTTACTTACAATCTAAGTCCAAAACACGTTTAAAATCTCGCACTTTGGGGTAAAATTTTGTTCGTGATTTGGTCCAGATATAGGGAAGTAAGGTACAATACATCTTGCAATATTTTTGCAGTAAATAATAAAATAATCCACTCAACAATATTCCTTAGAGATTTTGGTTTGTCATGTCATGAAAATAACCAATTGTGTACGTGCATATACGGCCAGGGGGCCTAGGCTCCTTCAAATCAAATTCAATAGTTTGTTTAATGAGCTAATTTTTTTTTTAAAGTAAATTGTCGCGTAAAAACTATCAAGGTAGAGGTGAATTGTTATTGAAAAATATTACATCAGATGGTTACGCTTACTGACGATGTTATTGACCGGACCGAGCCGAATTTACATTGCTCAGAGCTCCTGGCACTTTAGGGATTTTTGCAAGCTCTTTTAGCCAAATATAGGTGAAGGCCCAAAAATGTCTTATCATTTGAGCACGAGGGCTTTGGCACTGTGGAAAAAGTCTTACCGTTTGAGCACGGGTGCCCTGGCACTGTGCCATATGGTAAATCCGCCCTTGGTTATTGCATTACGTTTATCAACAAGTAAGATGAGGGCCTGATTAAGCAACCTTTAGGACAAAATTTTTAATTTCACCCGAGTTGCACGTATAATTTGGTGAGCAAAAATTGAATTAAGGGGCCCGGACCCCCTGGTCGTCATTATTATTGTTAATCACTATGGTATGTAAGCAGTGGCGGATCCAGAAAATTTCGGTGGGGGGGATTTTAAGCACATAACCTCAAAAATTCGGATGTCTTCACCGAAATTGAGAGTGATTTTTCGGCCGAAATCGGAAATTCAAACGTTTTTTTCGCCCAAAATCAGGTGGTCTCCAAAAAAAAAAAAAAAAAGGTCTTCACCAAATTTGAGAGTGATTTTTCAGCCGAAATCGGAAAATCTAACGTTTTTTTCGCCCAAAATCAGGTGGTCTCCAAAAAAAAAAAAAAAAAAAAGGTCTTCACCGGAATCCTTGGGTTGCGGCTGGTGGGGGGGGATGCATCCCGAAATGGAGCCGAATTGTTCGAAATAGAGGCTGATTTTTCGGCCAAAATCGTTACTTTTAGGCTGGTAGGGGGGATGCATCCCCCCATCCCCCCCCCTAAATCCGCCACTGTATGTAAGTATGTTGTACACGGAAAATGTTAAAAGAAACTGACACTGAAGAAACAATTAGATTTTTTTGTCACATTTTTATCATTGGTGGCATTTCAATTGGGGGGTGGGGAACCCGGGCCCCCCTGCCTACGCCTTTGAACCAAAATGCTGCGCACAAGATAAGGACATGTAGGTCGTAGGAACTAAGCGGTAGCTAATACTAGAAAAAACAGTAATTAAATAATGCAAGAGTTAAATGCAGCAATTTTAAGCATAAAGGCATAGTTTTTTTTACAGATGACCCATTCATTTAGGACAAAAGAATCTTTTGATCGCAATAGCTTTGGATGAAAGAACAACAATCGATTTTGTTAGATGCAACGCAAATGCTACAATTAGAATAGTTGATTTTAGTTTTATCTAACAAAAGCTCCCTATAAACTTTTTACAAGGCCATTTTATGACTTTGCATTTTGTTGTTACACTCAAATTAAAAACAGTGATGAAGAAAAGCAATAGGCAACTAAGAAGATCTGGAGCAGGGAGCTATCCTACAGTAACGTTGCTCCGGCTCCACCTGAATTTAAATGTGAGCTCCAGCTCCGGCTCCAGCTCCAGCTCCAGCTCCGGCAAAAATGGCCTGCTCCGGGGCTCCGGCTCCAACACCCTGCTAAAAAGTGCTGAGTTTTGCATTTTAAACTGTTATATGAGCGTTTTGATTGACATTTCTTGAATACTTTAATAGCTTTTCAAGGCATTTAAATTTTAAAAAACGAATAACCACAAAGCTGTTAAAATTAGTCAAGCAAAATTGGACGTTAACATTAACGACATTAACACTTAACTTGTTCTTATAAAAAAAGATAGTAATGTAATACGAGGTAAATAGATCTAACCATAGTCTCTATTAGACTAATCTGGAAACTAAATGGCAAGTTTCGCTGAGGTTGTTGTTCACAGCGCCACCTAAAGTAATTGTCCTCCTCCGTTGACGTAATCATGTGACACTCTATGCGTTACGGTATCATAGTCGCTAGGTTATCAAAATTATGTTGTACCTAAATAATACTGCGGGCTAGGCAGCAAGACTAACCATAAAAACATAGCACGAAATATAATGATATTATAAGCAATTTACACCCCCATGAGATAACATCAACAGGTGTCTGTGCATCTGAGTTCAGGCTAAGAAGCCATTGCAACATTCAAAGAAATTAGCTTAGCAGAAATATACACAGTGCACAACAGAGGTAGGTAGTCTACGGTATTAAGTTGCAAAATACTGGCATCAAACAGTGGTAACATCCTTAAGGGCTGAATCAAAATAATACGCTTTTAAACGTTTCTTGAAAAAGACAAAGTTTCAATTTCATACAGAGATAGTGGCAATGCATTTCACACCTTGAGTGATGTGCACGAAAACACCTAATCGCCCAACCCTGCAATTTTCTGTTTCTTTCTTTTGCTTGCGACCGAATACCTGAATTATTTACATTGCTTTCTACACCATTTGTCTAGTTGTAGGCCTAGCTGCTGTGCTTATTTTTTACGAAACAGTTACTGAAGCCTGATCAGTCAAAACTTTCGCTAAAAGTATAACGTTACTAACGCCATAAGAAGGCTTGCTAACGTCACAGAAGGAGAACACTTACTTTAGGTGGCGCTGTTAATAACAACCTATTTAAATGAGTTTCCAGACTAGTTATATAGAGAGTTATATATAGAGAGTTAGAGACTATGATTTAACAGACTAATAACTGACAGTTTTCGTGCGTGTAAATTATGCACTATTGCCAGGCTAACCATACACCAACATATGCGCCCATACAAAGTTCAATTTGCAATTTTCTTTAAAGGCCACCTAATGTCTGCAAACCAATGCACTTAAAATGCAATAAAAAAGTATTACTAATCGAATGCTGAAAACCTGGTTTAGATGCACGTTCTCAGTTTCAAGCTTTCGCGTTTTTAAAAAGTGACATGACGTCATTAGACCCAGGAGTTAGGTGCCTTCGACTTTACTTTGAGCTAATTACGCCTTTTTTGCACAACACTTTTTGACTAGCAAGCTGTAATCACATGCCTTTCCAAAATCGCCTATTCTCTGCAAAGATAAATTAGTCGAAGGCACCAAACTCCTGGGTCTAATGACGTCATGTCACATTTTAAAAACGCAAAAGCTTGAAACTGAGAACGTGCATCTAAACCAGGTTTTCAGCATTCGATTAGTAATACTTTTTTATTGCATTTTAAGTGCATTGGTTTGCAGACATTAGATGGCCTTTAAGCTTGTTCAGCTGCCAGCCACCAAGTTAACGTTATTTTTGTTAACAGGATACAGCAGGCAAAATCAATGGGGTTTCCAAAATTAGTGCAATAACATTAAGTTATATTTGCGTTAGCTCCCTTTTCATTAACGCAACGTTATATGTTCAAGGTTACCTTATTCTGGAAAAGTCTTGGATTTTTTTGCTGATCTGGAAAGTCCTTGAATTTTGTCTATAAATCCTAGAAAATATTTGGAAAGTTTTTCCGTGATTTACCAGGACAAAATGTGAATTTTTTCCATAATCATCGGTACCTTGGAATTGTTCAAAAGCCATTGTTGAATTAATTTGCATTGTGAAGGTCCTTTAAAGAGCGTTATTATATTGTCAAAAGACAGGGCTTATTTGTACGTTGGCGCACAAACAAAAAAATCGCTATCTTAGCCCTAACCCAAACTGCAACGCTAGCTCTAATTCTAACGTTAATCCTAAACCAAACTTAGAATCTTAACCCAAACCCTAACGATAATTTAAAAAATAGAAGAGCGTAAAAGAACATCCATTCTGTTCAATGCGTTCATATTCTCCAAGCAGTTTTTACTTGTACACTAATGTGCTAATAAGCACTTGTTAAAATGCCAGAATTTGCACTTTGCAGTACAGCATGTATAAATTATTGAATATTATTTGGTAGAGTGAATTCTTGGAGAGTAATTGATTGCCATGCGATACTCTAGAAGCAGTAGCATAGCGGTCTATAGGCCCCCATTGGCCGATTGACCAAAATACAAAATAAGAAACATACGACGTTTTTCGCACTATACTTCTGAGCCAGTTTTTTGCAGTAATATGAACTCTAGAGTAATTTAAAGCCACTTTTGAAACATTATTTAGGGGAGGGGCTAATATTGGTCAAAATTTAAATCAGTAACAACCAGTGGTGTAAAAAGTACTCGAAAATTGTACTCAAGTAAAAGTTTCGTTACTGACAAAAAAACTACTTGAAGTAAAGTACAAAGTACTGACCGAAAAAAGTACTTGAGTAAAAGTAAAAAAGTAGTCATTTTAAAACTACTCAAGTAGAAGTATTTCTGAAAGTATTCACGCAAAATAAGCATACTACAGTATTCAATTGACCAATGACAACTGGTCGCCTACCTTCACATCACTGCCACAAGCGCTTGATTTTCTAACCCCTCACTATCTTAAGAAATCATGAAATATTAATTGTGCAAGTTTTTTGTTAATATATTCAAGGAAATCGATTCATAAAATATTTGCTCAAATACTCATTCACTGCCGTTGTTAAATTTATATGCTAAAAAGTAAAAACACCGCATAAGTGCCTTGTCGGCAGCGTGGCCAAGAGGGTAAAGACTTCGTTTTTACGACGACCCTGGTCGCGCTAACATGGGTTCAACCCGCACCCTGGTCACGTTGTTGCGTCCATGGACAAGACGCTTTACGATGATTATCTCTGCTTAGTGGCTTTGAACAAGCAGCAAATTTATGTGGAAAGTTGTCAAAGGTCAACCGGAAAACTGGGAAATTGTTAACTCCTAAGCGGGTGCGGATTCGACCAAAGGATAGCGCCACCGTCGCTTTCTCGTGAAAGGAGGATAATGATGCATCAATCAATCAAGCCTACTGTATCCACAGGGTGCGCCAAAAGTCACGCACCAAATGGCAATTCAATAGTCTGCGATTAACTTTTTTTGGATTAAAGAAGAAAGAATTATTGTGAACTTTTTTTTGATTTGATTTTATTTCACGACATGTGAAGACAGAGAGAAACCTGTAGAAGTATAACTGAAACTGTGAGTGAAGCACAGTCATTCATTGATTGATAGTGATACCAGTGTTCTGTCACAGCATTAGTAGGTTAGACTGCAGCTTAATATATTTCCAATTCAATTTACTTGCAGTACTTTAAAAAACCTGCTGCCTGCCTAGACAAAGTTATTTCCTGAATTCCACCATGTTTGTTTTCAGTTTTACTGATTTATTCACCTTATTGCCCTGACCAAGAAACCGCAGAGTGATATTAGGGTCGTTGAGGCAAGCTGCCACCTCTCTACCATACAAAGGTGTAAGCACTGAGCAGCACATTATCACTTTCAATGCAGAATGTCATGTAGGAAGATGTGAATATAGTTTGCAGTAGGCTACGTATTTTTAAGTCTTTGGCTTGACTGGACCAGATTTGAACCCAAATTTTCAGCCTGATATACAGATGCTCTAACCACTAGACTATACGATCTTGTCGGCATATTTATCAGTTCAACCCCAGGCTCTCAAACTGCAAGACACTGTTCTCAAGAACAGAGAAACTAAACATTTCATCAGTTTATTACGCGATGATGAAGTTTTACTGCTACAGTGCTACTCAGCAGAGGTGGAGTCCTTGAGGACGTCCTTGGTCTCGAGAACACATTTTGAAGTCCTTGGCCTCAAGTTAGTGATGTAGTCCTCGAGACCGGTCTCGGTTCTCGAGACTGTCTCGAGACACATTTTTGAAAGTCTCGTCTCGGTCTCGCCTCGGATTTGAACTTCAAGTCTCGATCTCGAGTCTTGATCTCGAAAAGTCATGGTCTCGAAATATGAGAAGTCTCGAGACTCAAAATCTTGGTTAGGCGTAGGAGTAAAATTTTGAATTTAATCATTTAATGCAAGCAACGCAAACAAAGATTCGATTGACTTTCTAGGTCTTAACACCTTTTTAATTACTTTCAAACAATCTCCTTTATTTATTCATTTCGGTCAATTTTCATTTATTTCCGTCAATGTTTTTAAACTGAGATCGTGAGAAACAAAGTTTTGCAATAAAAGCTCAATTTTTGATAATTGGCTACTCAGTGGGAGATACTTGAGGTTCGAAAAAGCTCAGGTAGAGCCGCGGGAGAAAACTGCTCGACCTGTTATTCATTATTATCTTTGTTATTTACTTATGAAAGGTGTGACGTAAAACAGTCTGCTGGAGGGGAAGAAGCCGCTTTAGCGGTATTATTTGAAGTTGATCTTTGTTGAAGGTGCTAATTGCCGCTGCCTACATTTTTGCTTTTAGTAGTAAACGCTCTAAACCTTTTTCTCGTTCAGGTTCCTTGCACGTGGACCGAGTTCGAGGTGGTAGCATGGCAATGCGATGAGGTTTGGTCAAGGAAGGTTAATCAGGACAGCTCAGACCTCAAAGTGATTGTTTTCAGTCTCATTCTGTTGAACAGATCTTTCGTAGTATGATACAGTTAAGATTGCAGACTCAGAATGATGAACTTAAGTCTACTTTACCTTTGCTTTTTTGTAAGTATCAAACGTTAGAAGTAACAATTAGGTCCAGTGAAGATTAAAATAGCTTGAGGTATAAACATAGGCCACCAAATGGGGAAGACGCGTGACCCCAAAAGATTTTCAGGGCGGTATCAGAGAAATAAAGTCTTGATAAAAAATAATACCGTATAACTCAGATATTTGTTATACATTAAGATGTTTGCCGTGTACTAGGACCACTAGGTCACTGAATCATTGATCTTGATGTCTTGTTTATGAAAACACAATTGCGCATTCCACCATAGCCTTCTTGTCATTAAAATAACTATCTGAATGCAACTGCTTTAGCAAGCCCGCTTTTTTTTAGATTTAAACTACCGGTCAGCGTTAGTAGTTAAAGACACCGCCATCGGAGCGTGAGGTCTGCGTTTCACAGGAAAAAAATTGGCTCAGTTTAGGCCAAAAACTAACTATATTTAAGCCAAATTTTGGATAATTTGTCCGGCTTGAGGCGAGCCATTTGACGGCTTTATACAATGCAGAAATTGGCTAAGTGAAAGCCAAAAACTAACTATATTTAAGCCAAACTTTGGATAATTTGTCCGGCTTGAGGCGAGCCATTTGACGGCTTCATAAGATACAAAAATTAGCTAATTACGAGCCGATAAGGCGACTAAATTGGCTTCATTCAAGCCACAAAAGGAGCTTTATTTTTCCAACTATCTAAACTTTCCGTCTTTCGGATAGCCATTTATTGGCTAATTTTAGTCGTAAATAGGCTACGTTTCAGCGAACGTTTGGCTCACATTTTCGGCTTTCGGAAAGCCATTTGTCGGCTGCATAAGATGTGCTATTTGCGACTACTGGCTTAATGTTAGTCACAAATAGGTGGAATGTGTGCATTTTTCCAATGCTGGAAAATATAGTACGGCATTCTAATCGCCATTTAATAGTTAAATCACGAGAACATTAAACAACGCTATACATTTTGCTTGTATACCACCTTGCGTTTTGTCTCACCTTTTGCAGCTATCGAATCACTTTCTAATTAGTCGGATGTTGGTCGGCTATTGGAAAAATATATTCCAACATGATACAGCGTATTTGCATAGCAGCAAAAGATAGGGATAGAAACTCAAGGTATATAAAAGCAAACATAGCGCTACATTCTCATCTTTTCACTATTACAAATGACGTTTGAGACGTCCGACGATATTGAACAGCATTGCAATTCACCTAGTGACCAACATTAAGCCAGCAGTCGCAAATCGCAGCAAGCACATTTACCCAGCCAATAGCAATAGCACACCATACAAACCAATACAGATGGCTGAAACGAATTGCACTTTACGAAAAACTAGGTCAAAAAATTGGCGAAAAACTGCTATATCGATTACCGGTGGGGATGGTGCAAGCCTTCAGCAGCAATTACAGTATAAATTTGGTTTCAAAGGTATATTGGAGGAGCAGCCCAAATCGGCAAACATAGCACTAATAATAATTTAGGCGAAAGACAGAAAAAACTGTATAAATTTTTCTTTCACAGAAAAAACAAACCATTTGCACAGACGAAATTTATTAACAAAAAAACCCATAGGCCTTCGTTGAGTTTGTACACTTTAGGTTGCAAAATGATGAAGACACCACCTGAAAATGGTATAACCATGTAGTTTCATGTTCACTAGGGTGGTTCAAAAGTACACTTTTGTTTCAAAATCAAGAGAATTGTTTAAATTCATGAAAAACTCCATTCAAAAAAATTCAGCTCGATTGGTTGAGAATTGGCTGCGCGAATCCACTTTGAATTTTTGGGGGTGCCAACTACCTGCCTTATACAATCAACTACCTGCCTTATACAAACCAACTACCTGCCTTATACAAACTCACGATGCAAGTTCTTTTTGTGCCAACGTCATCGGCTCCTGTGGAGCGTATTTTTAGTATCGGAGGTTTGATCATGAGACCTCATCGATCTCGGCTTTCTTCAGTTAATCTAGAAATGCTGGTTGCATTAAAATGCAGTCACAATTTTATTGTTTGATTTTGGTATAGGCTTACTTTTTACGGTTGCATAAATTTTTTCCGTTGTGTTTCGTGATTATTTTTGCTTGCAATAATATGCCATTCAAGATTTTTTGGCTCTGTTACTAATCTGTAGTTACTGCAAGCTGGATAACTGCGATAGTTTGAACACAGGAACGCATTGCCCAGCTTCAGTTGGCATCGAACGGCAATTTCTCTACTTTAAGGTCGCGCGCTTGACAGTAGAGGTACGCCGTCACCTCTTCAAGTCCTTGTGAATAGCACGTGGCCCAAGTTCGTTTTTTGGTTTATGGTCGTTCTACTGTATTGCGATTGGCCGTTTGTTTAAGGAAAAACCATGAAAAGGGTTGTCAATAGACAATACAAATAAGTTTTGCTTCTAAAATCTCGGGTCTCGAAGTCTCGTCTCGGTCTCGAAAAACTCACCGAGTCTCGATCTCGGTCTCGAAAATTTTTTCAAGTCTTGGTCTCGGGTCTTGGTCTCGAATTTTTTCCAAGTCTCGGTCTTGGTCTCGGTCTCGACCATCAGGGTCTCGACTACATCACTACCTCAAGTCCTCAAAAAATGCCTGTCCTCGGCTCGAGAACAGCAGTAGTTTTTGAATTGTTAAAATTTTGTATATCACCAGAAAAAAAAATTGAAGACCTTTGTTTTTGGAGATCGCCTATATTTGGACTGTAAAACCGACTCAATGTGCGTGAAAACCGATCAAAATCTGGGATAAGATCGTTTGATGTAGTTTCCAGCCTCTGAATTAGCCTTCCCCCATTGCAAATTTCTGGCTATGCGCCTGCCAGGATCTTATATCTCCACTTATCAATCAATTTCTGCAATTGCCTAATCCTCCAGTCCTACAAAACGGGAATGGATCTTTCACCCTAATTACGAACAGCCCGATTGTAAATGCACCCTAACCCACTAACTCTACTCATGACTTCAGGAAAACTGACGATTCGTTTGCATTTTATTGGTGTTAAAATGGTAAGGTTAACCTATAATGTTGCAGGCTAACTATTCGGTAGAGCTTTGGTTCCTAGTCCTGATTAAGAAGTCGATGTTTACCAGTACTTGATTTGAAAAAATACAATCGTTTTTAAAAGCACATGAACGCAGTCAAGCGTGGAATTTAAAGAAAGAAAGAACCAACAGAGAATAGCCTGACTACGCGTTTACGAATGATTGACTGCAAATGCCCTCAGTCAAAGTGCAGTAAACACTGCGTCTCAAATTTTAAAACTACTTTGTACTTTTATTAAATAACAAGTACTTAAGTAGCGTTACTTCAGGCTAAAAGTACTTAAGTAAAAGTAAAAGTAGTGAAAAAAAAACTACTCAAAAAAGTACTCGTTACCGAAAAAAGCTACTCAAGTAATCTACTCAAGTAAAAGTATTTCGTTACTTTACACCACTGGTAACAACTAACTAAAATAGCTAAAAATGAACAATCAATTCGATCGCTTGATGCAAAATACTTAACGTAGGCTTTGTAAAAAATTATAAGGTGTCCCATTCACTATTTAATTTAGGTAATTACCAATTACCTCTCTCAAATCTCATTTCATTATCCCCATGTTCTATATTATCTTTATCTTAAGCGTTATAAAATACAGACGATTTGGATTATTGCTCGTGAGTTTTTTCAAAGGAAGTGCCTATTTGCTCTCCAGCGTGCAAATGAGCTCTGTTTGTGGAGAATAACAGATGATAAAACAAAGAGCGGGTGCTCGTTTGCTCAAATACTCTAATATTTTTAAATTGTTGTTGTTAAGGTCAGGGTTTAGATTTTGAGTTTGGGTTTAGGATTAACGTTAGGGTTGGAGCTAGGGTTATAGTTTGGGTTAGATTTCGGGTTGGAGTTAGGTCTAGGATAGCGTTTTTTAATTACACGCTGTCTAGCAAATAAGCTCAGTCTTTTTCAAATGACAGGATTTTATGGTTTGCTGGCTGGAAATAAAGCTAGGACTAAAGTTCTACTATTAGCCATCACCCACATACTGTATGCCCATTTGTGCAACCAGTTTAATCATGTTTTTGCAGTGCTAATTTCTATGCCTCGTTTTAATAGCATTAATCTTTATCAAACTAGGCCAAAAATTAAGTTGTTATTGCAAAAAAACTGCAAAATCTTGGGGCACTGGGGCTTTTCCCCAGATGCTTCCGGCGGCTGTGGGCTCCGCCCCCATACCTCCAAGCGCAGCACTCCCATTGCAGATTTCTGGCTATGAACCTGGCTAGTAGTCAGTAGCCTACTAGGAATGAAAACGCGTGCATCAAAATTTTTTTTCAATCATTACTCAAAAAAAGTAGGTGCATGAAAGAGTAATAGTAGAAATCAAATTTAAAGTCCTGGAAAAGCACCTAAAAAAGTCCTGGAATTTGGTTTTGCAGTTTCTGTGGCAACCCTGTATGTGGCTCTTTAGCGCAACATAAATGATTGCAGTGAGCAACACTGACGTTAAATGCCGTTTAAGCCATCGTTTTGCACCGCTTATTACTGGTTACGTGGCAATAAAAAGCGGAGCGTTTTAAGTCGAATATCTCTGCAATGCTAGAACTAACTCTGCTGAAATAGTTGAGTCAAGAAAAATGAGAGTTGACGCAAGTATAATTTGATGTTATTGCACCTTTTGAAAACTCGATTGATTTTGACTGCTATCGTCCTTCAAAAAAATTGTCAAAATCTTCAAATGCTGGGAGTTTTGCTTTTAGATGCGGGGGTATCTTCCAGGCCTCTGCGGTTAATTTGAAGAAAAGAATTTGTGTTACGTTTTTCTTACATTTAACCAGCATTTTTTCCTCGAAGGCAATCAAGATCATCGAATACCGAGTTTTGGTCAGAATTTCGCCAGTTCCTGCTGGAATTGAAACTAAAACTTAAATCCGGTCGAACCTTCCCAATGTAAGCCCAACTAAAACTCAAAATAATTATGGAAAAAGATTTAATTTCACGAAAAGTTTTGATATGTTTGATTTTTTCTTAACTTACTTCGCTTAGTCATGTATATAATTATTGCACAACGATAGATGAAAGTAATTCCTCAAGGCAACATTCATCTTCAGATGCAAATCTCTTAACAGGAAGTCGTTCTTCATTGAAACGAGGACGGGGAAATACAGGAGCATATTTTAGTAGACGTAGACTGTACAAGAAATTAAAGCAATCTTTGCAAACGCATCTTAATTCAATAATTGAGGTAGTTTGATTTTTTTGCAGCTAACTCTTTAACTTCACGTTTTGCATCTCCGTCAAAATACACGTTCATTTTTATAATTCTTGTAGCATTTTATGAAACACAGTTTTTTTTTCAGTTATTATTTATTTCATTGTGAATGGTTTGTTTCCGTATTTGACCATAAGCAGATTTTTGACTTTAAATAACGTTTTAATTGGGCACTAGCCCGACTTGTTTTAAAGTTTATTTTTTGTTGTTGAAACGTCACTCATTTTTTAGCTTCAAGCAGCTTTACCAAAAGCCAACTAGGAACACTGCATCCGACAGAAAATTTTTTTATATAGTCATTGGATACTGTTTGACTTCCAGCAATTAATGGCTCTGAAAAGTGTCCAGTGTAACTAAGAGCCCCGTGGATTGACTCAGCAGCTAAAACATCAAATTAAAACTGCTGTAGAAAATTGCTTTTGAGCTACATAACTGTGCTTGATCTTCCCGAGCCGATGCATTTTACATGGTACCAAAAAAGGATTTGTTACCTACCTATCGAGAAGAATGATTAATTTTTAAATGTGGACTTGTATGACACTGACTGTAATAGTCGGTACGTATGCCATACAACCCAAAAGTTTCATGGACGAGTCAAACAGCATGTTTCAAAAGCAATAAGGCAAAGAGATACTCCTACTCAGAATCAGGGAGCTTGACCCCATCCACTAGAAAGCAACCAAATAGAAAATGCTGAGCTAAAGTAAGACTGAGTTTAAATCAGAAAGCGTTTTCAATTATTTATTCTCATTCATGGTTTGAAATTCTGACCACAGCTCGATCTCAGTTCCACTTACGTCTATTTGAAGCTGATTACATTTCGCGGAAGAAACCAGATTTGCGCAGACAAAAGCAGTTTGTAAATTTGTATTCGCCCATCAACTGTTCCGATAAGATCAAAGCCTGCCACCACCATAGAGATTGCAATATTTCTTGCTGCATAATTACGTTGGACTCGAAAAGATTCTGCTCCACCGCATTTCGAATCAGACATAGATTGTCACCAAAGAGTTCTGTCCGAAAAGCTTCTTACGCAAAGCAAGACATTGACTCTGCTTAAGGTCGTATGCAAATTCTGTACCACCTTAAACTTGTTGAAACTGATGGTTGATGTTGATGCCACTTGATCAGTGACCATGATAGCGTGACAATACAGTATTATGATTTGGTTTTAGGTTTGCAGTTGCGTTGCTCCAGTTATACGTATTACCACAGTTTATTGTCTTCAAGGACTTTTAAAGATGGTGATAATTTATTTTGTTGATATTTTAGCAATAGTTTTGTGGCAATTGCTTAGGTTAGCTTTTTTAACAATGTTTTTAGGAAGGTGAAAAGCGAAAAGTTGAAGATGTGTCGTTATTTTATTTGCTCCAGTGGGAAAATTATCATTTTCGCGCTAAAGTGTTAAACGGAGTTTGTGCGTGGCTCAATCGACATTGGATTAAACGTGAATGTGATGAAGGAAGAAGAGGAATTTATGAAATTTACGCAGTAAGTAATTTGACTGTAGACAAACTCACTTTCGGCTCAGCTGACCGCTAAATTGCATTTCGATCTCGTAATATAGAACGTGAAGTCGTATTTAAATTTTGCTTTGTCTCTAAATTGTAATCTATTTCAGCTGTTTTTTTATAGCTTTTGACACTGTTCTTCAGGTGAAAGTTAACGTTCATGAACAAGCATTGTGAGCAGTCTTGACACTTCAGTTTTTAATTGATTTATTTTTCAGCTATTGCTGGTAATATGGAGAAACACTCTTAAACGACAACTCGAAAAAGAAAACTTATCATTTTTTGCAGATGTGTTAATAGCAATGCTCCACTAAGGAAAGCATCAAGGAAAGAAAAGAAATTGCATAGAAAGCCATGGTTATCGAAAGGGCTACTAAAATCTATTAAACGGAAAAAAGAACTTTTTGTTAATCTGCATAAACATCGTAATGAAGAAAATCTCAAAATCTATAAACTCTTTCGCAATACACTGAATAGAACAATTAAATCAGCAAAACAAAACTACTATAAGGAAAAAATTGGCGCCAATAGAGACAATCAAGAAAATTTGTGGAAAATAGTTAACGAACTGGCACAACTAAAAACTAAAAGCAAAACCTTTCCCACCGACCTCGAATGTGAGGAGGGAAAACTTCAAAACCCAATTGCTATTTGCAACAAGATGAATAGCTATTTTGCTGGAATTGGGGAAAAATTAGCTGAATCGATCCCTCCTGTAAACAAATCACAAATTACAGAGTCTGTAACAAATATCGGGAATTCTTTTTTCTTTTCCCCATCCACACCTGAAGAGATAACTTCAATTATACACTCCATGAAACTAAAAAAAGCAGTTAGAGAGAATGATATTGACACAAAATTCTTGAAATACAGCACTCAGGTCATTTCTCCCTACATTAGCGAACTTTTCAATTTATGTGTTGAACAAGGAGAATTTCCTAATGTGCTTAAAATTGCTGAAGTTGTGCCTATACATAAAAAAGGGGACCCGAATCAATGTACCAATTACCGACCAATATCACTCCTATCTCCCTTCAATAAAATTTTAGAGAAACTTATTTACATTCGCATCTATTCTTATTTAGAGAAATACGATTTACTAACTAAACACCAATTTGGTTTCAGGAAAGGCACATCAACCATTCATACCATAGGCAAAATATATGACAAATTGTTAAGTAACATTGATAATAATTTGTACACATGTTGCGTGTTTTTAGACTTAACAAAAGCGTTTGATACGGTGGACCATACCGTATTACTAGAAAAAATGAAATGTAATTTTGGAATTCGTGGCATATCTCTTCAACTACTTAAAAGTTACTTAACTAACAGGCATCAGTACACAAAAATAGGCAACTGCAGATCTGATTTAACAAATATTACTTGTGGAGTTCCACAAGGCTCCTCCCTTGGCCCGTTATTGTTTCTTTTATACATTAATGACTTGCCTCATGCTAGTTTGTTCGATACTACTTTATTTGCTGATGATACCTATCTTATGCTTGCTGATAAAAATCCCATCGAGTTGCAACGCAAAGCAACTAATGAACTAAGCAAGATTGATGTTTGGCTGAGAAGAAACAAACTATCACTAAACTTTTCCAAATCATGCTACATGATAATCAACAAGCAGCCCTATACTCCTTGCAAGTTTGATCTTAATTTATCACTTCGCTCCTTTTCACTGAAAAGAGAGAGAACTGTTAGATATCTGGGGTTATATATCGATGATTGCTTGAAATGGTCCTCTCATGTAAATCACTTGTCTCTCCAATTGGCTCGGTATGCTGGTATACTTTACAAGATTAGAGATTTTGTTCCCCAGAAAACTCTCTGCATGTTGTATAATAGCCTGATATACTCCAGAATACAGTATGGTATACTCATATGGGGTACTGCTGCCAAAATGCAACTTCATGAATTGACAATTCGGTTAAATAATGTTATTCGTACCATAACCTATTCCAGAAAATATTGTTCAATTACTGTTCTATATAAAAAACTAAATTTTCTTAAACTCTCCGATGTTTACAAACTTGAATTAGGCAAATTTATGCATCAGCTTCATCATAACAAATTGCCAAAGACTCTGTACGACTCTCTAGTTAAATTAGATACGATTCATACTCATAATACAAGACAACTGCGTAAACAAGTATACTTCAAGCCGCAAGTCAAAAAATCAATAGCCAAAAACTTGCTAATTTATCGAGGATCAAAATTATGGGAAGAAATTAACGACATTGACAAAAACTTAAGTTGGTATGCCTTTAAAAAACGGTACAAAAAATTTTTAGTTGGCACTTATAAGTCTAATGACTAGGAAAGAACTGAGCATGACTGGCCAATTTCACCAGTCATGTGGATTTAATTAATCCATGCAGAATTTGATTAATCCATGCAGAGGAATTATCATTCATGTGGCAGAGATAGAGATGGTGCCTCTGCATGATTGATTAAATGTTGACAGTGCCATTGCAATAAAATGTTCTAACAAAATCGGTTGATCGAAACTGAACTAATGCATTTGCCTTGATAACTACTCTTTACAATTTAACTCTTGTGCTTCTAAAATTTACTTGTGCTATGATATATTATGTTCTTCCAACTGTGACTATATTGCTGTCATCAGTATAATATTTTGGTTGCTCATTGGTCAATTGCTTGTGAACCTGTAATTGTTTAATCCCACCAACACTATCCCCAACTATAAATTGAAATAATTTGACAAGAACTGTGCTTTGAAATTTGCTGCTCTTCTGCTTTGTTTATCATTATTGTTTTTTTTCATACTGAGCTTATATTTCCTTGCTAGTGGACGGGCAAACGTCACCTAACTAAAAGTAGCAATTTCTTCGAGTTTCAGTTGATTTAAATTCTATTGCTGCTTAGTTAGGACCTAACAAGCAGTGATAGTTGTCAAAAGTGTCTTATCTGAGGACAAAGCAACGCAACGCCGACGATGGCGCGAATGGAGCCACTGGCCTTCGATACTGTACTGCAGCTTTGAAGCTTTTTTTGCGCAGAGCAGCCTTGTCAGGAGCATCTAGACTAGAAAACCTCCGGGTTCATCGGTGCTTCCTGGCCTGATTGTGTTTTTGAATCTGTGCCCATTTGTGTGTCTTGCTTAAGCTTTTCAACTTTCAGGCAAATAAACTTATGTTATGTTATGTTATCAGCCTATCAAAGCTATGGCAAAAGATGTGAAATTCTTCGTTCATGTGGTACGTGCACTACAAAGTTATTGGTCAAAGCTGATTAACTATACTTTGTTTGTATTATAATACAAATGTAACGTGCATCTTCATTCAATTTTACCATAAATTAATGAAAAGAGAAGTTAAAAGTCAGTCAAAGGAAAAACGAAATTTTGCGGTTTGGACTGTGGATGTAATCAAATACAGTACACCCCACCATGTATTCAGGTTAAAAAACAGATAGGGTCTTCACAATTGATTAATCACTACTGTCATATGGAAGAAGTTGTTAAATTTGTTAATTCCAAACAATTTCCTTGGCTAGCAATCAAAATGAGTTTGTGTAGTATTGGAAGAACTAATCTGTGTAATATTATGGTGATTGAGGTGATTGATTCATTTTTCCATTTGAGATAAACAAGAATTTTTTCGTTGGGGCGTTAACTTGTTTTTTAGTAGGTACGTGGTGCCAACAGTTGCATGTTTGACCAAGCCTATTTCTTAGTTGAAATTGGAGTTGGAGAACATAAAAAAATGAGACATTTTCGTTCCAACTATTCCCTGCCTCAGTCAGATATAAATTTTTGCTAGTATGTAGTATATTTTACGACTTTAGGTTTTGTAGGTAAGTTATTTCAAAGTTCTGTTTGGGAGTTTACTTTTTGAAATGTGTTAATGGTTGAAAATTTTGAATCTAATTAAGAATTGATCAATTATGGTTGTACAGGAGCACATAAGGCCTCAAAGGTTGCTTTTTTATTTCTGTATGATTTGCTTAATTGAGGTATTATTTTTGTAGGAACTATAATGAACAACTTGAGTAACAGTAGTGTTAGTGCCGATTACATGCATATGGGAGAGGGAAATATTATTGTCTTCCAGCATCATCATCATCATCATAATGCAAGTCGTAAGTACAACGCAACTACACTTAGTTCAGTATTGCGGACGCATGCATTGCGGACGAAGGAAAATTTCTACGATAATTTCTCGTATTGTGATAAAATTTTGAACCCGGTCTCTTGTTTCAGGTTTGCGTTTGTTCACTTTTTATTGTTAAGTATTGTACTGCACAATCAAACCACACGATTGCTCAGTGGAAGCGTTAAGCATCGCATCAGTTTAACGTCGAATTTTGGCACAATTAATGTTTCTTAGTATAAGTATTAATTTCTGTTTATTTTCAGTGTCAGTAATATAGTGTTTTAAAGCTGCCGTAAAAGGTTTTAAATGCAATATGTTAAGCTCTTGGCATATTTCAATTTAGAAGAATGCCTATAATATGCGATGCCTACAACAGGAACCGAGTGGAAGTGTCTACAGCCAGAGAAGCTTGCTATAGATCCTAATGCAACGTCAGCTGAGAATGACTGGAAGTTTTGGTACAAAACATTCTCCAACATTGTTGCGGCTATGCAACAAGGCGATGGCGCTATAGACAAACTCAGTGGACTAACAGCGCACTTAACAGCCCCTATTTACAAATTAGTGAGTGAAGAAACAACTTACGATGCAGCTATAACTACCATGAAAAATCTATTTGTGAAGCCTAAAAATGAAATATATGCACGGCACATGCTTGCTTCTGCCCAGCAAAACGTCAATGAGTCAATCGATGAATTTGTTTTGCGCATTAACAAATTGAGTCAAGAGTGTGACTTTACGGGTGTGAATGCTCAGCAGTATCGCGATGACATGAAGCGGGATTCTTTCATAAACGGAGTCTCATCAAACTTTATCAGACAAAGGTTGTTTGAAAACAGAACGCTAACTTTTACTGAAGCGTACGAAAAAGCACGATCACTGGAACTCGCTACACGTTACAGTGAGTTGTATTCAAGTCGAGAAATGAAGCAAAAAAGTGTGTGCTCAGTTCCACATGAATTACTAGAATTAGCTGCACCATTGGACGATACTGATGCAGGTCCAAGTAGAAGATCAACCTGTTCATTTGATTTGCCAAAGTAAATCAAATCAAAGTTTCGTGTGTTGCTTTTGCAGTGAAAGAAAATGGCATCCTCGAAGTCAATGCCCGGCTAAAAGCAAAAAATAGAATTTTTTGTAAAAAGGTTGGGTATTTTGCTAAGTGCTGCTCAAGCAGAAAGAAATCCGAAAACTGTATTGGGCAGCTTTCACTTGCTAAAACTTCTGCTCTTCAATAAACTTTTTCGAATCATGTAGTGTACTTGCAAAAAGTACGCTTAACAATATACTGCTGGTACCAACAGCTACATTAGCGAAGAATTCGTTAAAAAGCTTAACCTGCGTTTCAAAACTAAGAATGACTCGTTTGTCATAAATAGGGTCAATTCAACGCTACAAACGGAAATAATTGTGTTTTTTTATCTGAACTTAACTTTTTCTGAGTATACTTGCAATAATTTTCAAATTTTTGTTATGTCAACTTATGATTGCGACTCACACTAATTGGATACGATTTGCTGCATCAGCACAAAAGCGTACTTTTAGTCAGGGATGTGGAAGCTGTCAAATTTTTAATGCTTCCGCTTCCAGCTCCTCTTGAAGTTTTATGCTTCCGAGTTCGCTTCCGCTTCCTCACCTTTGGAATTTTTTGCTTCCGGCTCCGGATAGAGCAAGTCGCTTCCGAGTTCGCTTCCAGTCTTTTTCATCAAAGTGCTTCCGCTTCCGCTTCCACAAAAATTTAACCGCTTCCAGCTTCCGCTTCCACATCCCTGCTCAGTATGAAACAGCTAATTGTATTTAGTTAAAAAAAAAGAAGCAAGTTTACTTTGTAAGCTATTTTATTTGACTTGTGTTGTCGACAGGGCATGGCATGGAATGGAATGGAAGACGATTTTTCCATATTCCATCCTGGCAATTTTGGCTCATTCCATTTCCATTCCATTACAAAAAGTCATCCATTCCATATTTCATACCATACTAAAATTTTTTTTCAAATTCCATTTCATACTTCCATACCAAAGAAAGTGTAGACTGGAAGCAATGCTACATCTATTTTGCTGCTTAGCATTTTTGTAATGTTGTAAGCAACCGCTCGTGAAGGTGCGTCAACAATATTAAGATACCACAATCGGTATCTGGTATGCGTATTGCACATGGTTTAATGCATAGGCGTAGCCAGGATTTTGGATTGGGGGGAGGGCTAAACCGTAATCACATGCAATGACGTCATCAGAAATTTTCAAAGAGCAAAAAATGAAAGATCAAAAGCTTGGGGTCTGCTTTAGCACGTAACGTGGATTTGCTGAAGAGAAAAAACTAAAACCGCAAGTTAAAAAGATTTATTAACGTATCAAAATTGGGAGAAGTAGTGAGCATATTAGTGAACTCAAACAGGGCCTGGGGTCGGAGCCACCAGCCGCCGGAGGCTATGGGAGTCTGGCAGCAAAGCACCCAGCCGCTGGGCAATTGTTTGTAAGTTTTCGAAAAAAAAAATGGCTATTTAAATGCCATTTGGATCACATTTTGCACGTTTTCAGGGCCATTTAAAAGAACAAAATTTTGAGACTTGAGAGCCAATTGAACAAATCCCTCCCTTCAAGTCCAAAACACGTGTAAAATCTTTCATTTTGGGGTTAAATTTTGTGACTTGGCGTGGTCAGGGAAATCAAGGTACATTGCTTTCTGCAACATTTTTAGCATTAATTTATTTACTTGAAGATTTGTCTTTGAAGATTTTTGTTTTGTCATTAACTTAACCAGTTTTAGGAATATGTACAACCTGGAGACCATGCACCCTCAATTCAACTTCAATAATTTGTTCAATAAGCATTTTCAAAGCTAATTTTTTTCAAAAGCATTTTGTCGCGTGAAAACTGACGAGATGGAGGTGGATTGTTATTTAACGTTGGTAGGTGGTGAAGGTGGAATTTAAAGTTATTTAAAGTTGATACATTAGATGCAATAAATGGTTACTAACTGTGGCGTACGCAGGATTTTTCAATAGGGGGCGGTTCAAAAGTGACGTCAAAAATTTTTTTGCGATCTATACTTTGGCAAATAAATAGCTTAGTGCAATGTAACAAAATGGAATCAAAGTCTCACAGTGCGTAATGAAAATAGAACTTTTCAACCAAAAAACAATTAAGCATTAAGCATACATCTACAGTTTACATCATAAGGTTTGCAGCTGGACGACCAAGAAAAAATTGTTCAAAACAAAAGCTACCCAAACCCATATAATTATGAACATTGCAAAGTGTGGCAGGCGCGTCGCCAGAAATTCGCAATTGGAGGGCTGTTTTGGTGGTCTGGGGGCAAAGCAGCGCTTGAAAATTTTGCATTTTTTTCAAAAATAACTTAATTGTACGGCTGTTTTGATAAAAAATAATGCTTTTAAAACGTGGCATAGAAATAGGCAGTGCAAACCTGATTAAACTGTTTGCATAAATGGGCTTTGTGGAAGGTGGCTAGTGGTAAAATTTTAGCTTTCTTGTTTGCATGCTGATAATCATAAAATCTTATAGTTCAAGAAACTTTACTCGGAGTAATCTATTTCGTCTATATTTTATGGAGAAAAATAATTGGGAAGAGACTAATGAAAAAATTTTGAGGCAAGTGATTGGTAATTAAGTAATACTAAATAAGCCCCCCCCCCCCTTTTCCTAAGTTAATAATATGTTTGTTGATGAAACCTATGTTTAGCATTTTTACAATAGCGATCAAATCTAATTGCTTGTTTTTGGCCATTTTCAGAGTTTTTATTGATTTGTTGGTTTTATTTTGGACAAATTAGCCCCCCCTAAATTTATGCTTCAAAAAATGTTTTAAATCACTTTTTAGTCCATTCCAGTGCAAAAACCAGTCTCAGAAGTGCTAAAAACGTGTTATTTTTCTTATTCTGCATTTTGGTTGACGAGCCAATGTGGGGTCTATACCCCCCCCCCCCCCGCCTACGCTACTGAACTGTGACTCGTAACATGACATTCCAGATTTTCAGTATTACACTTAGTCGCTTACATTGTTGCATTGAATATAAATATTTCGCATGTATTAATATGAGAAAAGAAAGAGCTTGTTTGTTTCGCGCAATAAGAAGATATTTCGAATGATACACGTCGAATCAATAGGGAGGATGGTTTAAATCCCCATCCCCTTTTGTACGCCTTTGCGCATAAGTGAGCTATGTGGGCGGTGGTGAATGGTAACATTTCAGTCCTCTAATTTACAAGCCGGTAAATCATAATTTGAAAAAAACTCACAAACATTTATATTCTGTAGTTTATAGAATGAGACAGTTGGGGATGGGGTGGGGGCGAATGGAACGAGATTTTAGTGGATTAATAATTAACTAATACTGAAATTCCATCTCCATATTTTTGATGAAGAAAATGTTCATTTTTAGCGGTAAAATTTGCTAAATTTGGCAATTTTTTGAAGTTGTTCCTAATCTATGAGTCATATCTTTGACAAATAACCCCCTCCTCCTAAGAAACTCTAAATGATTCAAAAGTTGCTTTAAATCATGTTGGAATCCATGTTATTGCAAAAAAAACAGGATTAGAAGTGCTAATACCGTGATATTTTCTTTATTGTGCATTTTAGTCGACCGACCAACGGAAGGGGGGTTGGAGTCCCCAACCCCCCCCCCCTGCGTAAGCCCTTGGTAACTAACCATGTTATTGCAATATAAAAGTTTGCTGGGGGCTTAAAACATATTATTGCATAAAAAAGTTAGATAAGGGCCTGAGATTGAACTTTTTAGAACAAAACTACGGAATTTCTCCCGGCTTGGACATATAAATTGGTTGGCAAAAAATTGAATTAAGTGTGCCCGGACCCCTGGTGGTCAATATTAAGTTACTGCTAATTGCTGTTGTACGCATTTACTGTTGCGCCCAAAAAATGCTAAAAAACTGAATAATTAGGCTTTGTGTCATCATTTTTATCATTGGTAGCATTTCAATTGGGGGAGAGGCAGAGGGCCTGGGCCCCCTGGTTACGCCGACGGTCTAATGATTACCTTACAAGTTTGCTCTCATATCAAACTATAAAATTTGTCATAACCAAACAGCTAAAGAACATTTACCGTAGGAAATACAAAGATTTAACACCAAAAAGAATTATTGTAAGCTGAAAAACTAAAAATAGAAGTAAAATTAAGCTGAAACGGGAATGAAATAACAAATACGAGTTTTCGTGACGATGTGAGAAAACAAAATTTAGATCTTGGCAAATTGTCAATCTCAAAAAAAAAAAAAACACGTCAAACCCGTCAAAGACGTCAACTATAACATCAATGCTGCAAATTAAAATGAACTTACAATGATGCAATACGTACACTAGACCTGTTAATATTTTAACTTTTTTTGATTTTGTTATGGCTTCGCAGTGTTTTTGAAGCAGATTTTCATACTGGTCCCAAATCTAAAAAATTTTTTTTGATTGGTTGAACGGTTTCCATGTTACGCGATGATTTCCGAACCCCACTTTTGAAAAAAAATGAGTTTTTTGACACTAGAGGGCGCTGTTTATAAAATATACTTAAAACAGTAATTCAACTAAATACCCCTCTGCATTTTATATCTTTAAAAAAAAAAACTAAGCGAATTGGACTTCTGGTTCAGTAGTTATGACCATTTTAGTGATATTATTTGCAAAACTTCCTCTAGTGGCCAAAATGTAATTTCTTTATTTTTTGATCATTTTTTTATAAATTTGTGTCTATTTAGTGAAAGAGACTTCGATTTTGAGGTTGACATTTTGCAGCAGTGCCACTAGAGGGCGTAATTTGCTATTTATTTCAAAATTGCGTATTGATAACAGTTATATACACCACTTAAGTTAACGCCACTGCAAAATTTGAATAAATTATGACATGGCGTGATTTTTTATAGTTTGTTTTTAAATATTGACCTAGATCATGCGACAAAGCTAACAATTAATGCAAAAATGCAGTGGCAACACACTGTTTGCAGCATTAATTTGGCTTAATTTACAATGACCGCTCCAGCAATTTCAATAAAGTTGAAAAGCTCCTTTGATTAACAAAGAATACAATTCAAACCAATATTTACAGATTATTGTATTAAAACAAAACAGAGTTATCAAACTTCAGCAAATTTCAAAAGTTTCTGAACTAATTAAGAACAAAAAAATCAGATATTTTTTGAAAAGGTTTGTTGTGTAGGTAAAAGTCCTGCGTGTTTGTTATACGACCTAATATATGCTTTGTCGTTGTTTTTAAAATTTCATTATAGTCACTGTCAAATTGAACTGAACGTTCCGCTGCATCATTGACAACTTCCAATCCTGAAACAATCTGGCTGATTTGTTGAAAAGAAGAATCTTCTTTCCAGTGTACTACTGAACCCATATTTGAAGAGATAACTGCTCGAAATCGGTTTTATTGAAAAAATTAGAACTACTTGAGGTAACAAAAAGGTGCCCAAACCTTTTTCCGTGATCTCCCGTATTTGCAAAAAATGTTTTAGTCTGTTTGGCTCTGTACCATTGGCAGCCTGAATTTTTCAATTTTGTGGCATTGCAAAAGACTTTCTGTGGAGAAGTAGTGGTAGCCTAGGTCTACATGTCTCAGAAGTAATAGCCAATTTTTCAGATTTGGTAATAGGCTACTCACTGCTACCAGTTGGCAATTGTGTTTCTTAATTTTTGCAAAATTATGCTTTTTGTAATGCCACAAAACTGCCAAATGCTGGGTTACCAATGGTGCGGAGTCAAACGGTTTAAATTGTATTTTTGTGAAAAAAGGAAATCGGGAAAAATAGTTTGGGGCACCTATTTATTAGCTCAAGAAGTTCTCAATTCTTCTGTAAAACCGATTTTGAGCAGTATCTATTTAACGTTGGTTCGATTTCAATTAAATCAAAAAATTACATATTCATGAATCATTATTGATGAACCCTTGCAGAGTACTGTCTTTATATACTTTTGGTAGTTTTGGCTTATCTACATCTGTTTTCTGATATTTCAACAAGGTAGCAGCTTTAACTTTCTAGATTTTATCACTAATTAAATTTGAAGATAGTGCAAGTGGTATGTGCTTTGGTGATTGATGCATGGTACTGGTGTGCCTCACCGGTTGCTGCAGATGCTATTTATTTGACACTAATGCTTTGGAAAGTTGTAAATGAGTGGCCGGTGAGAGATAAAGCCTATGTACAGCTTACAATTACAAAGTCGGCTTGCATACTTGGAATCTGCCGCCAGGGTACTTACTACTAGCAGTATTTTCAAATTTAGTTGATAATGAAACCAAGAAAGCCACCACTACTACCATGTTGAAATATCTCGAAGCAGATTTCCGAATAGATGAGCCAGAACTACAA